>OY744481.1:136124965-136280297 GCA_963556165.1 Tipula helvola
CAATTGCCAAGTTCAAATACTCATTAAATTTTATTTGTTTTTACCATTGATTCAATTTATTTCACTGCCAAACCATTATGAATCGCATCGATCGATATTGTGCATTGTTCGTTTTATGTATATATACATAGTAAGATTTTTATTGCCATCGTCTATTTTGTGATTTTAATTGTCTCTGCAAATTTTTGTCTGGGATTTTGATGATACTTTAAACACCATATCTTGTGTACAGGTCTTATTTAATAAAAAAAAAAAAATAAGTATTAGTGTGGTTATTAATTTAATTTTTATTGTTTTCAATTAAAATAATTACATTTTGGTATCTTTCCAAAGGAATCAAGAAATGAATGGCGACGGAAAAGATTAAACCAAACTAAAAGAGATGAATAAAACTAACCGACCTCGTAGTAAAACTCACTATGTACTGTACCTTGATTCATAGGTATGTATGGATATTGTCTTATTTTTTTGTACACGATTTAAAATGGTTCAACAATTTATGTAAATCCCATTTTTTTATGGTAAAACAAAATTTAGAGGATCAGAAAGGTTCATCGCTGATTATTCGTTATCACGCCGATTATTTTTTTTTGAATTTTAAATTCCGATTTTTGTTTAATTTTAAATGTGTTTAATTAAATTTTAATTCTATTCAACCGTTTTAGCATAAACAGTTGCGCTTATCACAACCTATTTTGAATATATCCAAATGGAATGTTAATCTATTTTACGAATCAATTCGTAAACATTTAAAGTGGAGGAGTACATTTTATACAATTTCTGTATTAAAACAAAATACGAGATGTGGGCGTATTTTGGGTACAAAACAATTTAATTTTTAGCATAAATATTTTGAAAATTTGTTTAAATTAAAATTAAATGAGGCATGGGAATAGTTGTTTACCAAAGCTGTTCTGTGACTCTACAAAATTTGAATATATCAGTCTTCGTCCGCAATAACAATTTTCATTATCTAAAGTAAAATGTCTGCCACATTTGAAATTCACCATATTTTCATGATTATTTATACACTCAGTATACTGCCATTTCTGCACAGCGGAAAATATTTTTTTAATTTAAATACTAACTGCTTATGAAGTATCTTATATTTTCCAGAAACAAATTAATATCTTTATGCATATTATGTTTGTGGTTTATGTTAAAGATGATACATGTTTGTATTTTATTTAAAACAAAAGAAAATCTTATAGGTTCACGTTTGATATGCGATGTCTTTTGTCACATGTAGAGCAAGATAATAAATTGTACATTTACGTCACAAAACGAAACTTTTTAATTTTATCTCTATATGATTTTGTCCTTTACCCCGTTTTTCAAGAGTTTATTTTGGTTAAATTAATATTTATGCTCAAACAATTTCTTTAAAACAAAACTTTTGTTAACTAATTAAAACTGTCATACCTGCGTAAATTTTTAGTCACTCATTTTCTTTTCGTTTGTTATTATTTACTACTATGATACAATCAAAAGTACCAAAAAAAAAATATTTTGTATTCCTAAAATTAATTACAACAGCTGATGTTTACCAAAAAATATTTTCTCTATAAGAACAATGTTGTTAAAATTGAAAAGGCTTAATGAAATCATTGTCAAATTTAGACAAAACAGGAATATGACGCACATGCAATCCAAGATAATATAATTTAAATTATCCAAGATGATGATAGATTCTTACCTATCCTATTCTAAAGGCACTTAAACCATTATTATCCTGCTTTGACAAACAATACAATCTAATAATTTAAATTTAAGCCTCTCTTTAATCCAATAAAGCTGTAAAAGTTTGATTTAAATTTGTGAAAAACTACTTATACTCGTTTAATCAGAAACGCAAAAAAAAAACAAAATGAAAATCTTTTAAAATAAAATTTTCTCTTACAAAAAACAAAGATGTGCTTAACTTTTATATTTTCAATTTTCTCCGTTTTTTTAATCGTCTTAATTAAGAAATGAGGCTTTACAACTTTTATGTGCTTGATTAGCACAAATAAATTTATCAGGAATTTTTTAAATATCCGGTAAAATTGTAAATTGCTACCTAGGTTAAATTTATTATTTAACAATTATAAAAATCTATATCGGTGTTATAGTGAGAGTGCATAATTTACAACAACATTTTGTGTTAAGCATTTAATGGAGAATAACCATGTTTTCGATACTTAAGTTTAGGGATTGTCAATCATGTTTCATCGCACGGTATAATCCAAATCTTTTTCATCATCCTTATACATTTCGACTACTAGCATTTGATTTACTATAGGCAACATGTTTTTATTTTATTTAACATGGAAACTTATTTAGAAGCGTGTAAGAAAATTTTGAAGTTTTAAAATAAATAACATTTTTCGTTTTGTTCGTATAAGAATAAAACAAGATAAAGATGTTTTTTTCATTCTTAGTGTTGTGCTTTTTGTCGTTCTTAGTTTGGTGTCTGTATAATGTTTTGGAAAAATAGACAGAATTTTTTAAAAAACTTTTTGCTTTTACAATTATTGTTAACAGATTGCCAATAACTGGTGGTGAAGGAATAAATACAGGTGTTGGCTGGTTATTGGTATAAAATAAAAAAGGCTCTAGCTTAAAATGGTATTTGGGAGATTTGTTAAATTTTTGTATGTAGGTACGTTACGTACAGAATTGGACAAAACTATTTAGTATGGAGTGACTCTTGCTTGATCTCCGTTAAATAAAATAAGGAAATTAATTTCTTTTTTATTACTTTTTCCACTATAACGAAGTTATATTGGATAAGTATTGTAATCGAGAAAAAAATGTGGTTCCAGATTTTTACATTTCTCGACGAATTAGGTTACCACGACCCCGAAACATCGATTAGAAAATTGTCGGGTCTAGGGAATTCAATCCCGGTATTATGTATAAGGCATTTGGGGATTTTCAGATTGACAAAAAGACCGGGATCCCGGGATTTGACAAAAAGACTGCGATCCCAAGATTTCAACGGAATCCCGGGATTTCGGGAATTACAAAAAAATCGAAATCAAGAGATTTGACAAAAATTCCGGATCCCGGGATTGCACCCGTAGTCGTGTCCGTCTTTCCATCCTTCCGTCCTTACAGTCATACATTTTTATTATTTTTGGTTCGCCTCCCATTCTTACAAATATTGATAGTGTTGGTCGATACTTTGAACAAAGATAGACTTTGTTTGTGTTAACTTTTACTTCCATTCGAGTCTAGAATAGAGGGGGTTTTAGCGGAAGAGAAAAGAGAGTTTTTTTCAAAAACGGGACCGACGATTTTTTTGTTATGTAGATGATAAATTTGATAATCTATCATCTACTTGTTCACAAAATTTGACAAGTAGATTGAAGCATTGCGAGGGGTCATTTTAACAAAAAAGAGTAATATACATTTGTTGATCTGTTTTCCGAGATAATGTCGTACTTTTCGAAGAAATATTTTTCTATGGGTAATACACCTTCCAAATTCCAACAATTGTTCCCTATGTAGCCCCACGATTGATAATTTCAGATTTCGAGGAAACCATTAAATCTGCCGCTGAAGAATTCTTTCCAACAACAGAATTTCGTGGGTGCCGGTTTCATTTCAGCCAGATAATTTGGAGAAAATTACAAAAGGCACAACTCGCATCAAATTACGGAACGTCGGCATTATTCAGCTTTGAAATAGGAATGTTAAAATGTTTAGCATTTGTACCGGCAAATTTAAACTTCAGTTACTGCTCATCGTTTTATTCGAGTGTTAAAGATAAGGATGTCAAACGTTGAGCATGCTGGTTCACAAAAATATATATAAAGGTAAACCACACTATGAACCTAAATACTAGTCTGTTGCCGATGCTGTTGCTAACAATTTTCTCCGTACTCAAAATTCAATTGAGGCATGGTATCGGCGCTTAAAAACAGTAGTATGGACGAAAAATGCTGGTGTTTAGAAAATAATTGACGATCTTTCAAAAGAATTAATAACATAGAACGAATGAAAATAGGTTAAATGAAGCCATTAATAAGAAAAATTTGATAAGATATAAAAAAATTAAAATAATTATGAAAAAAGGCAAAAAATTGAGAATTTGGATTTTTTAAAAAGGTTCGCTCAGAACATATGTATATACATTTTTTATTTATTAATAAAATTTGAATTGAACACTATTAAATAGCAATAAAAAAAGTTAAATACATTTTTACCATTCCCTTAGTTAGCACATCTTATTAATTTTCGAAATTTTCGCATTCGAGATTTTCAAAATAAACTATTTTGAAATTCGATATTCTAAAATTCGAGATAATTTTTTCTTTCGATATTTTGTTCATTCGTTATTTCGTTTGGCGGGATTTTAGGACTCCCCCGGCATCGACGAATGTACATATTAGAGCGAATTGCGGATTTAATGCTTCGTCAGCCTTGCGGACACAGATCAAAAGAAGCGTATCGCTCATATCACTTCTACTGATAATACCACAAACGTTTCAAGTTATTTTGTGGTTGATTTAATTCGTTGGGTTGGTTTGGCATCGACGAATGTATTGGAGTAAACTGCGGATTTAATGATTCGTAAATGCTTCGTCAACCTTGCAGACAAAGATCAAAGGATTTGTATCGCTCGTATCGCTTTTACCGATGTACCACAAATTTGTGTAGGTCTTTTGACTCATTCGGCTTTTTGACATTCGGCCTCTCGACACATTCGGCCTTTCGACCTATTCCGCTTTTCGAACTTCGGCCTTTCGACACATTCGGCCTTCCGACCCATTAGGCTTTTCGGCGTTCGGCTTCTCGACATTCGGACTTTCGACGTTCGGTCTTTCAACGTCGAACGCGAAAAACAATATGAAGAATGAAAGAAAATATTAAATACAACAAAAAAATGCATTTAAATAATGTTAGCACAAATAAAACAAACAACTTAGATACAATTTTAGAGCCACGATATAGTTAATTTTCGAAACTCTCCGTCAAATCCGGATGAAACTCCCCAATTTCTGCAGCGTTTAAGGTTTGATAAAAGGTGTGATAAACGCTATCAAGAAGTGGCAGCATTTCTATTAAATCTTCTTTCTTCATCTTGTTAATATTTCATGGGTGTAAGATAACATTTGCTGCAAGTCTTTCAACCTACATAATTGAATTAAATCCTCATCATCTTATGTTCAAGATTAGGGTTTGCAAACCGGGTTTACCCGGTCTCAAAAACCCGGATTTTTATCAAATGTGATGAACCCGAAAACCCGAGTTTTTTACTTAAAACCCGGATTTATTTTTCAAAATAAATTCTGTTCAAAATACATTATAAAGATCTTAATCATCCTAAAGAACTCTTATTGAGCGATTTTCGAAATTTACTATCCTAATTAAATTAACGATTGAAGTATTAGGAAGGAAGGATCCCAATTTTTCTTTAAGAAAATTTGAATTTAAATATGGACTAAAACTGTTAGATGCGCTCAAACTAATAATTATGAAACGTAAAAATGTCAGTTTAACACGTTGATAAATTATCTGTCTAGTTGGAAGTTTGGAACAAACAAGCAGTTCCGTAAAGTACAAAATCACATGTATTGGAGTACGGAGGAAAATTGTTTAAAAGATTATTTAATTTTAAACATCAGCAATCGCCGATACTTTACCAAATGTATGTATATTGCGATGTCTCTGTCAAACTATCAATGGCCGAGGAATTGAATTAGGCCTCTTTGCAGCAATCAAAACAAATTCTTCAAAGTTCAAATTTATTTAAAAAGAGTTCGCTATGTTCGAGTTTTTAGGTGAAAGGACCAACAACTTAGATACCCTATATAGAGCTTTCCTATCAAAATCGCCAAATTCGACTGAGACAGAACTTGTATTCTTAATTACAGGTAATATTTGTGCTAAAACCAAAACGCACTTAGGTGATATGATAATGCAATACACGCTTTAGTATTTTTAAAACATTTTATACGATTAAAATTTTGCATCAAGGACTTATTTAATTTAAACAAATTTAACATGTTTTTTTAATTTAATTTACGATTGAACTGTTACTGTTGGTACTTTATGAATAAAATTGGATTTCTGACTTCTTATTTTAAATATTTTTGTAATTTTAATGAAGTTATACAAAACCCGGGTTTAACCCGGGTACCCGGATTTAAGTATTTTCCAAACCCGAAAACCCGGGTTTTTAAATTTCCGGGTTTTTGCAAACCCTATTCAAGATATGCAACATTTCATCTTCATTTAGAGAAGTTTTGAAAAAAACTGTACCAAATTCCTTTGTGAACCTCATCCACTTAATATTTTGCAATACAAATTGCTCTAAATCATTACATATCTACTTTTCATGATTAACGTCACAATCCGTGTGGGTGTGGCCAGGTACAATAAATATATGGTCAATTATCTCCACGTTATTTTACTATATTTGAGGCATAAATGCCTCAAACATAGTTGCGATGAAAGTGGTTTTATTTTGGCCTGAACATGAATCACTGTAAAAAATGATATGTTTGGCATCAGTTGGCAAATTTTGAAGATGATTAAATACGCATGATGCAATTTCGTTTCCTTCGCGATTACCTATGGCTTCCTGTCACATGTAGAAAACTGATTGACTAGTGTTATAATCATGGACTGTTAGATTGAAGGTCCAAGTGTTCTTTTGTAAAACGACACGGATGATCGTAAGAATGGTGTTGGCAAACACTGCTGAAGATCGAAAGATTAACTGACGAATCTAACGAGGGCTTGTTTTTATCGGTAGCTTTTCATTTGTATGCAGATTCAGCTGCGGAATGGTGTCCAGCTTTTTCTTCTTTTAAAACACGAAGTTCATCCGTTTACCAGCAACGTCTATTTTCATTTTTAACAATTCACAATTATGACACGTGTCCAACTTGGGCTTCTTTTTAAGTTAAGCGTATGAAATATTTGCGAAAATTTGACCAATGATATGGATGTACCAACTTTTTCACAGTATAGTCTATACAGGGTGTCTTGTACTTGAGTGCTAATCCTTTATGGGGTGATTCCTTGATCAATTTTGAGCAAAAAATGTTTATTCGAGAGGGGGTCTATCTCCATTATCCACTGAGACACAGAGCTTTAAAAAAATTTGCTCGAACCAGCACCAACATTCACATTTAGGTTATTAGCTTGTATTTGACTCGACTTATACATATTAGTTTTCAAGAGCATAGGTTTTTGGGGTTCAAATTATCTTTTATTCTGATCTTTAAAATTTTCTGTGTTTGATCAAATTTTTTCTGAGAAAATGTATTATCAACATGTCACTTTTATAATTTTTATTGATGCTTTATGATAATACCTACCAAAACTAAAAATAAACATTTGGCTTCAGTCTTTAGAGCCATTTTATGTATTTCATGTCCTACGTTAATTCCTAAAAAAATATTTCCAACATCTGAAGCAGCCTTTTCTTTATTTAATTTGGATTTTAAATAAAATAAGTTTTCCCTATAGTCGATTTGATCAGTTTTTTCACAATTTTGAAAATTAAAATTAAAACAAGTGAACAATGGTGATTTATTCAAGCAAGGAGTACGCAGATATATCATAGTTTCTGCAGACGAAATTCGAGAAATGCTCGTTTAGAGTATCGACAGTTTCCAAATCGTCGTTTACCGGATGCTCGAACATTTTCGTCTCCATTTAGAAGGCTTCGAGAAACAGAAGCGCTATTAGAAATGACCTGTCAATCAGAACTTGACGAATTTCACTACGTTTCAATGTATCCACCATCCAATAATACTTTGATTTCGAATATTTTATGAACGGATGAATCACAATTTAATAGAGATGGAATAACCAATTTCCAAAACTTACATGGGCTGAAACTAATCGATATTGCAAAAAGCACACGTCTTTCCAACTTAAATTCTAAGTAAATGTATGGGCCAGTGTAATAGGAAACCATGTGATTGGACCACTTAGACTATCTGCGACACTAGAAAGTGCTTATTATTTGAAATGCCTACGTGGAGAGTTAGTTGGTAATAATTTTGGAGGATGTACCGTTGCTGGAGAGGAGTAGGATTTTGAGCAACACAACGGTACTTCACCACATTTTGGCCGCCAAATGGTTTACCATAGAAGATTTAATTGACAGAATTGGTGAATCAGCAGCCGAAATACGTGCACATTTACGGTATTTTAAAGAGCTTTAAAATACAACCAAAACAGAGGAGGGCATTTTGAACACAACATAGTAATCATAAAACGATATTTTTTTTATACAACACTTTCACTCATTAAAGAATATACATATCTGAAACCATAAGACTTAAGCGAAGTGTTTATTCTTAGTTTTGGTAGGTATCGATATGGAGCAATCAATTAAAATTATAAAAGGGACATGTTGGTAATACATTTTCGATAATTTAAACCCCAAAAACCTATGATCTTGAAAACTAATATAATTCGAGTAAAATACAAGCTATTAACCTAAATGTGAGTGTTGGTACTGGCTCGAGCAAATTTTTTCAAAGCTCTGTATCTCAGTCCATAATGAAGATAGACCCAGAATCATCCCATTAAGGATTAGCATTCAAGTACAAGACACCCTGTATAACACCGCAATTGATAAAACGCTGCTTAAATATCTTTTTGATGTGTCCCTGCTAGTATAATGTGATTCATAAGACGGGGGCTGTTGATGAAATTAGTAATTTCTTCTTCTTTTGCAGAAGAAACTGTTTGCCACGATCACTCTTATTCCAGCCTTTCCTTAACTACAGTTTTTATAAATTATTCACTTTCACAAAAGGTATACCTAAAATATTTCTGGCGTACTTAAACTCTTACGCCATTGTTCTCCAAGAAATATTTATTGGTATGTTTCCTGTTCCTAGGATTTGTTCAACTTTTCTAATTTAGCACGGATACAGTATCCTCTACCACTATAAGCTCAGCAGCAAAAGCTTATCCGAGTTCGTAATTACCGAGTTCTCAGTATTTCTTGCAAATGAACTTTTGTTTGTCAAATGATATATATTTTCTTTACATTTATGGCGTCAAATTTCTAATTCATGTACAGCTCTTCTTGGTACAGATTTCCGGACGCAGATATATAGTATATTGTTTTCCAGCATTTCGTTTTTCCTTCCGCATATTTTTCCCTTGCTATGGGTTTATTCCATAGAGGTTTTCCGAAGATTCATTTGATGATTCATATTCTCGAAAAAAAAAAAAAAAATTTGCGCTACCTGGGTTTCGTCATATCTTGCTTGTAGAGAATTATCTGAGTTGATACTGGTTTCATCTAAACGCAAGTTTAGTCATCATCATCAGAATCAAAACTAAGTGTTGTCTCATTATCGGTAAATACTAATAAATATTTAGTATCAGATTTTTCGACGTTTTCATCGCTAAGAATCAAAGATTTTCATTTTCTCGAACCAAATTATTTATTCCCAAGTTCATTAAAATATTTATATTATTATGTTTTTAGAATTTAACTTACCATATTGAAGAAAATTATCATTATTTTCAACTTTTTTTTATGGCGCTGGTTCTTGATCGTACTGATAAAAGTAAATATTATACATCTCTGATACAACATAAACCTAATTTATTTCATACTATACCGAAAATCAATGATTACGTGATTGATTTCTGTCCGGGAAATGAAGTATGACGGTACAGAACAAAAGTGTCCGGAAAACAAGCTAATACAGTACAGAAAAATATAAAACCAAACAAAAAAAAAAAAAAAATAACTAAAGTAACTTGATAATTTGAAACATTTGGATTGATTTTTAAAAATTTAATTTATTTTAAATCAAAAACTCGAATTAATGTCCCATGTAGTATGAAATAAAACGTTGTACGTTACACGTACGTTAAATGATCTGTAACGTTTCAGCGAGCTTTGAACTTGCGTCCACTCGCCTCATCGCTAACAGATATCATCCTGAGTCTCCCCCTGCAGCATTTTGTCCGGCTAGTGTTCAGCCATGGGGCGTGGTTTTGGTTAGGGGAGCCCATCAGGACCTAAATAGCTGCCAATACGTCTACATTATGGATACACACACCCAACACACACTCTTCCAGAGGCTCATCTCCCGATTTTTTCCAATTAATGACACATCACAAAAGTTATTATATTACGTTACAAAATTTTTATTAAATACAAATAATTTTTCTTTATTCCCGTTTAATTGGCGGTTCTTTTTTTTTCTCTTATTGATTTCCTCTTCTTCCCTGAGACCGATGCTAATGGTGGCTCCTCTTGCGCGTTAAATTATGTCCAACGCAGCCGAAGGTCGTAGAGCTCTGCGAATCCTTTTCATGCGCGACCTGTAAAGAAACCGCTAACCCGCCAAATTGCAGCCAGCTCGAAGCACACGAAAAAAAAAGTAAAAGAAAGAAGAAATCAAATGTTGCCTAATATGGGCCACGGTAAATTTTTATAAAAATGAAACAAACAAAAAAAATTTGTTACCCACAAAAAAAAACAACACAAGACAAATTAAGTATAAAGTTAATACTCAAACCCGCTCCGAAGTGTCCGACCGACACTAAATAACATCTTAATGAGCCCGCTTTGAGGTTTTCTCACTGACCCACCGTTGTTGGTTCTCGTGTATAGCTGGAAATTACCCTGGGATTCACCGTGGTTGATTTTCCACACTGCCAATTTCACCGTTTGCCGGTTTGATTTTTTCTGTTTTTTTTTTTTTGTTTATCCCTTTTGATATACCATATGATATCTGTCGCTTGGTTTTACTTTCCGATATTTTTAGTCACAACTCCTTTTCAATCCGCAACACCAATTCAGAGCAGTTAAAAAAAACGTATATTTCTTTTTTTTTATAATCTGCCAAGATGTCCGGTTTGTAAAAAAAATGTTGTTTTCCTTTTTTTTTATTTTTATAGTCAACTTTAGGTTTTTTCCTTATTTTTTTTCGTTTGCGACCACTCTTCTTCCAATCTTTTTTTCTAATCCCCTTCTTTCATTTCGTCAAGTTTTTTTTTATTTTTTTATTTTTGTATTTTTTTTTCACCGCGCCTACGACGACCAACATCCGAACCACAAAAGACCGAGCGCACCCAATTTAGTACACAATTGTCATGCATACCAATTATTTATTTGGTACTTTTGTGTTGGCATCCATGTCGGAAAAAAAAAATTGTTTATTTACATATTTTTTTGTCGTGCACTGACAGCTCGTATATTAAACCAAAGAAAATGAAATCTAGCTATTTATTATTAAATACAATTTGTTTTAGACGGACCCACCGTCACATCGTGGGGAAGACCCACACCCTGAAGAGCTCTCAAAAGCCGGGCAAAAGAATGTATACCGAAATTGAAAGTAGATGTCTGATTGAAATAAAACGAAACTGTATCAACAAGAGAAAAAAAACCATACGAATATGAACTTAAATTTAATTAGATATTGTATACCTAAGTATATAAAAAAATTAGTGAGAAATGAACAAATCTAAGTGTGAATGTCTTTGGCATGATATACCTATGCCGAAATCTTTACCTGAAGGGCTGGATAATTGGTAGGCCACATTTCCAATTCTACCATTCACAATTGCTGGTGTAAATTTCGGTGCTAATTTGGCCGAAAACTTGTTTGTTGCTGAACTCTGAGGAAACGTCCTCAGATACACCTTCTGGCCGATGTTAAACGTTCGATGCCGAGCGCGATTGTTATATGCCCTTTCGTTTTTAAGGTGGGCTTCTCTAAGGTGTTTGAGTACCGATTCCCGTACCCACTCCATTCGTGCGGCTTTCGATTCTACACTCGCGTCGTTATCAGTTTCCCAACCTAATAATCGACGTAATTCGTATTCACTCGCATGTCCAATGTAATGCTGCCCAAACACCAGGTAATATGGTGAGAAAGATGTCGAACTGTGAACAACATTCCGTAATACGGACGCAATTTCAGGCAAATATCGATCCCATTCAACGTGATGTTCACCCAGATAGGCTCGGATGCAGGCTAAGATGGTGCGATTGACCCTTTCGGAAGCATTGCATTGAGTTCTTATATGCTTAATCCCATATTCTCCCAGTAAATTCGAGAATAATTGAGACCCAAATTGGCGACCGTTGTCTGAAACAATATATTCTGGGACTGAATAAACATTGAAAACTTCCTTTCTTAAAAATTCACACATAATGACTGCGGACGATTCTCTCATTGGCTTTAGGAGTACAAATCTGGAATATTGATCCAAGACAATTAAAATATAGCAATTTCCATTACGAGAACGTGGGTAAGGACCTAGAAAATCAAGATATAATTGTTGAAAAGGTCGTACACTCTCATGATACTCACCCATATTTGGCCTGGTTCTATAATTGACTGGCTTCGACATTTTACATTGCTGGCAGTTTTTTATATAAGCTTGTATGTCCTTCACCATTCCTGGCCAGAAGAAATACCGTTTGAGTACCTCTGCGGTCTTAGTTATTCCCAAATGTCCCCCCTGATAGATTAGTGTGAGCTTTTTCAAGCAAAGCAGGAATAGCACGATTCGGAACGACTAGTTTCCAATGTGACAGTTGAGCCTCTTCGCAATATCTCCATCCGTGTCCTGGAAAGATGAGAATTTTGCCGTTCTCCACTTTAAAGTTAACCAAAACATCCGGTGCACTCTCTATCCTTCTTATTCTCTCCAAATATTCGTCATCCCTGAAGTACTCGGAGTCTAAATCAATCCAAGAAGTGGCATTCGTTGACATACTTAAAGGTTCTACACTGAAGGCTTCACAGAATGATCGTGATAGAGCATCGGGTACAACATTCAACGAACCCTTGCAATGTTCAATCTTGAATGTAAACCCCTGCAGTTTGAGACTCCATCTGGCTAATCGACCCGATAAATCGGATTGTGACATTAGCCATTGGAGACTCGCATGGTCAGTGATTATCGTAAACGAGAACCCTTCGATATATGGCCTAAAATGCTTTACACCAAGTACTGCCGCATAGCATTCTAATTCAGTAGTAGAATACTTTCGTTGTGCTCCGTTCAATTTTTTTGAATAATATGCGATCGGATGCTCTACACCTCCTGGCCGCTGAAATAAAACCCCTCCCACACCAACAGACGAAGCATCCACCTGGAGAAAGAAAGGGAGAGAGTAATCCGGATCGACCAATATCGGCGCGGAAGTAAGAAGACTTTTGAGTCGATCAAACGCCACTTGAGCCGACTCGTTCCATTGAATGGTTTTCTTGGACTTTAGCAATTCCGTTAAGGGTGCCGCTACTGAGGAGTAATTTGGTACGAACCTCCGGTACCACCCACTCATACCTAAAAACCGACGCAATTGCTTCAAATTTGTTGGACGTAAAAACTGTTCGATTGCTTGAACTTTGTATGGGTCGACCCGTATACACCCCTCTCCAACAATATGGCCCAAATACTTAATCTGTTTTAAAACAAATTTACTTTTTTCGATATTTATCGTTAAGTTGGCCTTGCGCAACCAACAGGCCACGAGTCGCAAAAGCTCGATGTGATCCTCAAAATCCTTGGATGTTATCAAGAGGTCGTCTAGATAGACGAACACTCTGTCGTGGTATTCGTGAGGGATCACACGATGCATCAGATGACTCATGGTCTGTGGCGCGTTACATAACCCGAAAGGCATAACAGTAAACTGATATAGAGGCCTGCCCGCAACCGTGAATGCCGTTTTAGGTTTCGCATCATCGTCGAGTGGTATTTGCCAGAATGCATCTTTCAGATCAAGACTGGAGATGTACTCTGTATTTTCCAAACGACTCAGAATCCCTTCAATCAATGGAAGCGGATAGGCATCGCCAACAGTCACACTGTTAAGCTTTCGAGCGTCAAGACACAATCTTTTCTTACCGTTGGACTTGGGTACCATAGTCACCGGAGCACCATGCTGCAACATCCGATCCAGTTCAGCCTACAGTTGTTTTTGGATGGCTGGCGAAATAGCGTAATGACGCTGCTTGATTGGTTTTGCATCTTTGGTATCGATATTGTGACTCAAAAGACAAGTGCGACCTAACCCCAATTTCGCCGAGGATGGGAATTGTTCAATTACTGTGTTCAATATCTGATATTGAGGAGGAGTTAGTTGGTGCAATTGACTCGTATCTGTAATTTTTGAATCCGACAAAATTTGGTCGAACTGTGTTTCAGCGACGAATAGTTCATCAATTTGAATTTTAATATTGAATAATTTGAAAAAGTCGATCCCCAAGTATAAGGTTTGCGACAAATTTGGAGCAAGATACACCCGTATGTTGTTTTTTGAGTCATATTTTTGAATGAAACATTCAGTATGACATATCCCATTAGCCTTTCTTTTGAGCCGTTCGCGGTTGTAATGAAGGACGGAAAATGGTGTAATTTTAGATTTTTGCTGGTAACAAACTGGAAACAATCTTTCCCCAGTACGCTGACGTTAGCTCCAAAATCAAGAAGACCTTTAAATGAGTGATCATTTAATAACACATCCAAATATGGGCGATCATCCTGTGAATTATGGTTAGAAATTATTGACTCGCAAATTGAACGACGCAGATTTTTACGGTTTTTAAAAAAAATGTATGAACGGTGAAATTTTGGTTTCTTAGGGGAAATGAATTGAGAATTTGATATAGAATGAATTTTTAAATTTACTTTTTCGAACGGAGAAGTTGATAAAATTCCGGATCTGTGTTGGTCGCAGATTCGGTCGTCGTTTTGGGTAATTGACTCGGGCCTGGACGTGGTTGAAGAATTGATTCCCGAATGTAAAAATTCCTCCCCTGCTGGTTTCCCTGGTTCGAATTTTGTGAATTACATCGCGGACAATCAGCGAAAGATGTTTCTTCAAAACCACACACAGTGCAAAATAAAAATCTAACTTTACTCCTACAATAACGGTATCCATGCCCTGTTTGTTTGCAATTCCAACACGTTAATGATGAGCGCTCCATCGGTCTTCCTACCACTTTCGGAGAATCATGTGAAGTGTACGATCGATAATTCAATGCGTTGATGTTCGGAATCAACCCAGGTTCCGACACACTTTCAGATGCTAGATCAATTAATGCATATTTTGTATTGGCCGCAACTTGAACTGGCTGATTACAAATTTCGTTGACATTAAACCGGGGTGCTGGTCTATTTTGACTGAATGGTATATTATGGTTAGTATTACCTACACGCACCCATATATCTTCCAATTTATTGCATTCAAATGCCAGTTGGGTGATTGAGCGTATATCTCGATTTGCAAGAAATATCTTCAGCTGTGGATCCATATTATCTTTCAGGACCTCCAAAATTTCAGAATCCGGAATTGGAGACTTAGCTTGAAGTGCAATTTTGACGATTGCGCCTTGGAATTCGACAAATTTTTCTTTATGTTTTTGTTTACGGTGATCCAAAATCCTTTTTATGTCCCGATCCGAACGAATTAAATTAAATCGATCCGTAAGGTCCCTTTTGATTTGATCCCATGTACGATTTTGGAATTGGTGTCGCTCCAGATATGTCCAGTACCACTCGGAAGCATTCCCCGTCAGAATAGTACCAAGGTGAGCGATTAAATTATTAACAGATACATTAGATGCGTGTGCCAAATACTCCAATCGAAACAAAAATCGGTCAATGGGCAGAATTAACAGTTCCATCAAACTTCAGATTCCAAGAATCTATGATTTGAGAAACTGACGTATCACGAGCTCGTCCAAAATTGTAGATTTCTTGTGGTACGGTGTGCGAAGAGTAACCAATCGGAACTTGAACAGCATTCGGATTGGATACCTGCGGTTGGCGTATGTTTTCCTGGTTGTGGATATTTTGAGGCAACTTCATATTTGGAGGAAGTTCATAGGTTCCCGGTCTTAATGGGTTCACATACTCGTGGGCAACTTGATTTCCCCGAACAAATTGGTTCCGATTCACTGTAACTGGGTTGTAATAAACCTCTTCTATGGTATCTGAGTGTCTGTCTTTATATACCTGTGGTAGTGTTACTTTAAACGGCCCATTATTATAACCTCCGGAAAGTGGTTCATTTGTGGCATACGAGTTTCTTAATGACTCAGTAGCTTGTTTGACTGGAAGCATCTCGGTTTCGAATGGATTGTAAATCATATCGACGCTTTGTAATTGTGTTTTATTCGTAATGGTTTCCTTTAACTCCATGTTTGTCCTTGCCGCTTGTGCATTGGAATATGCCTGTTTTTCTCTACTTAACAATTGTGCTCTCAATGAATCCAATTCGAAAATATCTCGCGGCTCTGAAATTGAATTGGTTGCAGCTTGCTTCTCTGGGATTTTGCTAAGTCCTGGAATACCTGATTCAAACGATAATAATTGCATAGTTCGGTCCACTGGTTTCATGGGAGCCACAGATTTCGAGGTATCCTCTTCTTGAGTATTTGATGAAGTCCTCTAAATCTTTTGTCTGCATTTTACTGAAAGAAGATGTCAACTCTTCCACTCTTGTATTCCCCAATACTTCATTCATACTACAACATTTCGCCAAAATATCTGAAATAGCTGGTGCCAAATTATCGATATTTAAATTTTGGAGTCGTCGAAGACGCTCGCGGTAATGAATGATTCTAGATTCAACTATGTTTATCTGGTCTTCCGTAATTCTGGTGAATGAATTAAACGGACTATAAATTCTTTGTACTTTTAGTGAACATATTTTAAGTTCATGATCAGGATTATTGATAGCCTTTAAATGTGGTCGAGAAGGTGTGAGAACAGGACACAACTGCTCTGATTTTAATTTGGCTTGTAGGAGCTGGATTGAAATATTCGTTGCGGGAATGTGTCGAATTTCACATTCGATATTAAATTCTTCCGGTTCCAATTGACCCGAAATCATACCGGAATACGCCATTTCTAAGTTTATCCAACACACCTTTACGATGACAACAAAACACCGAACAAAAATTCAAAACTACACTGATTTAAAATTACGGGTTAATAAACCGTCGAACGAGAATTAAATTGAATTAATCAGTCAAATAATGAATTATAGATACGAAATCAAAAATAGTTAATGAAATAGGTATAAAATGAAAAACCTTAGAAAATAATTAATATAAACACTTTGATTAAAGTAAGTAACAAACGTAACACGAATAGGATTGAAAATCGATCTCTTGTCGATTGAGAAAAAAATTATAAGTTGATAAGATAAAGATACCTAATAGGGTTTGCAGAATGCAAAATTACTTAATATACTATATGATATAATTTAGTAAAGATACCAACACCAAAATAAATTAATAATTTTACAAAATATTAACAACTTGTATCATTGACTAGGTTGGTTGAATTTTAAATTCGCGCCAAAAAAATTAACCATTAGAAATTAACAAACTAATTAATGTAAAATAATGAGTAATTAAATTAAACGAATAGCTTCAATAGCCTATTTACTCAATAATTAAGAATAATTTAATTAGAAAAAAAACGAATTGCAGTTTTCATATATAAAAATAAACTCACCAAATTTCAACAATCTTAATATGTATAAATCACCTTTACCGTGTGATACCTAGTAATTCCACAAATATTTCAATAGAATAAATATATTATGATAGAGGGAGATGAGTGCTCCTTTCGAGTGTGCGTACGTGTGTGTATGTTTAATTCTAAAAAAAATTATAAACAAAAATTAGAAATAATAATCAAAACTTGAAGTTTTACTCCAATAGTGGATATGCAAGAAACTGCTACAAGCATTCGCTTGGATATTCGTGCCATTACCATCGAATCAAAATGGAAGGTCAATCGTAACTAAATAACCACATGGTAATTCGACACATCAACGTGGTTCACCAAGTGTTCCGTTACGACCAACATTATACGACCAGAAGTTGTTCTAACCACCATCATAAAATCGATATCCCTCCCAAACTCGAAAAGCTCACGACTGTTATGGGAAGTGGACTGATGATAACTGGTTGACGCAACTGTAATTAACAAAAAAATCTACTAATAAACACAATTAATTTAAATTTGAAATTCACAAATGACATTCGATTTTATAACTGAATCGTAAAGGTACTCGTGACCTTGATACAAATGTGCGAATGCACTTCAATTAAATTACAAAATATTCTGGAAAAAATTTTTTTGCTTGTTTAACTGTTACCTCGCTTAATTACTGTTCGAGTTTACTCTCAATCCTGTGTTGTAAAAACATGTGGTACACAGATACTACAGTACTATTCCAGTTAATTGAACAACCTCCCATCATTTGCCATTTTACCACCAAAAATACAAAAAAAACCGAAGTTGATATTGGTTTGTTGACTGATGATGAGAGTTGCACAACTGAAAAAAAAATGAATGATAAAGAAAGTTACAAACAAAAACATTAAAAATTGAATGAGACATCACCGCTAAACTTTCAAATGCTAAAGGTTCTCATGACCTTGATAAAAAATCTTGCGGATGTCTGATAAACATAAAAAAAAATATAAATAACTGTTATTCATGATACCAATAAATTACCACATGTTTTCCATCACACGATAAACTCTCCCACGTGTTTTTAACCGTGCATTTTGTCATCACAAAAGTTATTATATTACGTAATAAAATTTTTATTAAATACAAATAATTTTTCTTTATTCCCGTTTAATTGGCGGTTCTTTTTTTTCTCTTATTGATTTCCCCTTCTTCCCAGAGACCGATGCTAATGGCGGCTCCTCTTGCACGTTAAATTATGTCCAACGCAGCCGAAGGTCGTTCAGTACTCGTTCAAAATTCTCTAAACGTCGAACTCGTACTGTAATAACTCATTTTGCGATTATAAAAACAATAAATATTTTGTGCACTAAGGGAATTCCCAATAATTTTACTTTATTTTTTGTGGTACATACTCAGACTATGAAAAATGTTCACAAAATCTAAAATATCTATAGAACACTGTTTTTCTCAAGTTAATCTTGAAAACTACTTTACACACAACTAAAACCGCTTATGTCAATATATGGTTCCGTTATTTGTACAAGTAGTTTTAGCGAATTAGCTTAGGTGGCATAAGATATTCTGTTATAATTATAATGATTGTCATATTGTGTTGTGAGCTACGCTACCGGTTCTAGGTGAACTACTATTAGTCATACGATCCTGCCAGTTCTTTCTAGGAAAAATCATAAGGTGGTATATGGTTCCCAATGGCATTAACAGCACATCAAACTGTCACAGTCTGACCTCTTTCACCAGAAGCAATTTTTCCAACTTGTTTCTCGCCTTTAGGGGCAATAACTTTTTTAGGCTTATGGACAATAGTTAACCCAGTTACGTCAATGTTCCAAATAGCATCTGATCTCAAATTGTGTTCAGCCAAAACTGTTTTAAAATTTTTAAAAAATTTTGCAACATTAGTTTTGTTAAAACTAGTGGCACGACTAAGGCTTGTTGCCGCTGGAACACTTAATGAATGAAATTTCCTGGATCGTTTTGTTGTTACTTATAGCAAACTCATAAACCAGCGCGAACATAATATCGTTTTAGTGTCATAACATTTAAATCAAATCGATTCGGCGTACCGTTTAGGGATGCTCCATCATCAAGAATGGAGCTAACAGCTTGTTCAAGTTTGTGGCTATCAATCGGAGTTCTGGCCTTTGGTCCGGGCTTTCTTTTATAACTTCAAGGCATATTCTGTGTATAAATAAAATAACTTAATGAGGAAAGTATTGTGTACATTTGGACGAGGCATCGCTGTTGGCCGTTCGCGAATACAAAATAATAAAATACAAACAATACAAAATCAGAATTAACGTTAATTATCATTTGTTACCAAATCCCACCTCCTTATCATATAACATAATATAATTTTAAAGGCGCCCTATAGTGTTAATAAAACTGAAACAGAAATGGGAATGTCTTGCTACATCTACATTTAAATTATTAAATTTATTTTTAAATCTTGGCGATATTATTTGCCACCAGCAAAGTATTTTAGACAAATTTAGAAATTTAAATTCCATATAACATGGAAATCTATTTATTTTGTCTTAAAGACGACTACTTAGTTTAATGTTTTAGTCACAAGCAAAACAATCAGACGTCAAGCTCGATACTTTTTTGATTTTTGAGCAATTTTGGATGGTAGGTACTCCCTGCATTCCTCTGGAGTCTCGACTATGGAATTTTTCTTATCACCTGCGATGGTGTAGTATTGGAATTTTTGGCAACCGATTTTAGATTGCCATTGGTCCGAGTAACATCCGATTCCCATGCATTAGGGTTGTGATTGTTTCGCCACGGCTCCTTCAATGACACGGTTTCATCGTTTACTTTTCTACTAATAGCGCGTCCCTTACAATCTGGAGCTTTCTTTTGGGAACAGCACCAGTAAAATACATTTTTTAATTTTTTATCCACAACAGACGCATTTCCTTTTAGCTGTGTCTGAAAGGGTAAAGGTTGATTTACATATGCGACGTGCGACGTGTGACAAGTGGAAATAACCGTGACGCTTTTTGGACAACAATTTACAATTGTGACGAGTTCCGCCACGCACACTTTATAAAATTTTTTATATTTTAATTTTTGTTCTTCAAAAAAGCTTTGTCAAAGCCTACTATTTCAATTTATACATACAAAAAATTTGTATGTGTTTGTGTTACCGTGACGGAAAAGATAAAATTAAACCATCTCCCGACGTGTGGCGTGTGCCGTGTGACGAATGTCAAAATATTCGTCTCTGATTGGCTAGAAGCTCCCGTCACACGTCGCACGTCGCATATGTAAATCAACCTTGACGAAGCAATTTCCATTATAGTAAATATTAATAACTTTATGGAAAAAGTAAAATTCAATAGACATTTTATAAATTTTAATTTTATTTGATCCGCACTTTGATAATTGCGTTTCTGATTTTTTTTTTCTGTATTATTTTTTTCTAGATAAGCTAGCCAACCCAAAATTAAAATCAATTTCGATACAAACGACCTTTCGACATTCGGCTTTTTGATATTCGTCCTTTCGGCCCTATTCTATTTTTCGTTGTCAATTTTAATTTGTTTACTGTCCGAGTTTCGTTTTGAGCCACTCTATGTAAATTTTCCATGCCAAAAAATAACACATATATGGCAACATTGCTTTTGTCACCAGCGCAGAATGAATACAAAATTTAAATCGCTACTCAGCATACGTCTTATAGTTAAAGTATCTTGATCGAAAACTGTATAAGATGATATTGAAAATTTTTCTGCGGTTTAGTACATACTGACTAACAGAGTTTTTATATGAAATATTTATAAAGACAATGCCTTCACCCTCACCCAACAACGACCGATATTCAGACAGGTTTGGATGCAGTATGTTTTAGAATAATTGATTGCAGAGACCAGTAGTTATTTTTGAAATTACCGACATCTATTTACGTGATTCATATCATTCTAGGACATTTGTATTGAGTGAGTACTGAAGTTTGCAATCGTGTAACATATACATATCTGTCCCCTTATAATGTGTCCCTCGAATTAAATAATACAAAAAAAAAACTAGCTATGAGGTTAACCAACCTACTGTATAGTTATAAATTTGTGATTTATTTCATGTTTTAACTAGACTTTTATAAATTACGATCAAAATAAGTTTTATTATATGAATTAGACGTATTGTCGTAAATTATACCGTATTATCGTATTTATTTTATGTTTTAATTATATTTTTAATTTATTTTTTTATGACTTTCAAAATAAAACAACAAATTTTATTACAGAAATAATACGATTTCGAATGTCTTGTTTGGCTATTTATCAAAAAATGTATTAAATTCTATTTAAGGTTGATTGAATATTTTGGGTCAAATAATAATGGTTTTACGTTGCCACAAACAAATACCGATGTTTAGTCTAATCGACTATGTCGTAAAAGAGGTTATTGCATATTTTGGTTTATTTGAAAATCGCTTAACCAAATTTATGAACCATTACTTTGGAATGTAAGCGCAAGGTAAACGAATTTGCCGAAGTTTTTCAAAATTTGTTACAACTGTTTCAAATTATAAGTTTGTATATATGTATTCAGCACACAAAAGCAAAGCTCGAATAATTTTCTTTACTACCCTGTAAAATTTTGCCCCTGGACAATGAATAGTTGTTTCCGAAGTAATTTTTCATGCTGAAATTGAAACCGGGCCCAGAATTGCTTTACGACGTCAGGTTTATGAGATATTCTAACCTAAAAGCGCAAAAATACTGTTTTTTGACATATTTGAGGTTATCTAGCACCATGATTTTTTCTTTTTTCAAAAAGCAATGTATGGAATCTTATACATAGTACAAGTCTTTTCAAATGCGTTAAGTTTGCTCAAATATCTTTTTTTTTCGCTGATATATCGCATTTTCGAATTTGCATGTTCGTGAATTTTTCGGTATACAAAAATTGTATTTCACTTTTGGTGTGATGTGATTTTTTCCCGTTTATTATGTTATATAAAAATTGTTGTTTTTTTTTTTGTTTTTTTAAAGCACTTCATGACTTCATGAATCTTACCAATAATTTAAACAAATTGTGAACAATTTATTTTGGTAAAACGAATGGAATATTTAAATTAAAGACACATTAAACCCTTTTACATAATCTTAGTTTATGAGATAATAAAAAAATTTTATTGTATTGAAAAGTGACCATAAAGCTTTCGTACACCGAAAAATTCACGAACATGCAAATTCGCGGTGCTAGATGACCTCAAATATGTCAAAAAACAGTCATTTTGTTAAAAATTGGCATGTGTCTGAAGAGGCCTCCTTATCGGATCACTTGCACAACAGATTCGATTTCGCGGCCGAGGCCATGCAGCGGCAGGAGATTAGAATTCCAAAACTGACCGATTGGGACTCATAGAGTTTCACTCGAATCAGAAATGCCCTCGGTAATGGGGAACATAGAGTCTCCAGAGGGCTTGGAATTCTGTTCAAACCAGCTGCAAAATTCTATACACTCGGCTTACGAAAACAGCTGCCCAGTTAAGCGAAGAGAGTCCATTAAGTTCGTCCCTTGTTGGAACGGGGCGCTGAGCAAGCTGAGGAAAAAAAACGAGAAGGTTATTCAATAAGGCTAAACGCACCGGGGAATGGGGCGAGTATAGGATGGCCTTAACGGAATATAATCTGGAATTAAGAAGATCCAAAAGGGCTACCTGGGGAAACTTCTGTGAGGGAATCATTGTATTACCCTCTGCAACTCGTCTCCAGAAAGTCCTTTCTAGGGATCACTCAAATGGTTTGGGACTTCTTCAGAAGCAAAACGGGAAGTTCACTGAAAACCGGAAGGAAACCCTGGAGTTACTATTAGGTACCCACTTTCCGGACTCAATAGTGGTAGGTACCCAGAAGGACCCGCATGACCCTTCAAGTGAGGTAGCCTATTCACCCCACAATAGGATCTGGAGCCTCTCTGGAAAACTGTTCACACCCAGCAAGGTGAGATGGGCTATTGGCTCTTTCAAACCGTTCAAATCTGCTGGAGGGGATGGTATCTTTCCGGCTTTACTTCAAAAAGGTATTGAGGAAATACTCCCCAGCTTGGTCCAGTTGTTTCGGGCAAGTTATGCTTTTGACTATATTCCGAAACTATGGAGGAAAGTAAATGTGGTCTTTATACCAAAGGGAGGGGGTCGTCTGGACACCCAGCCCAAGGCTTATCGGCCAATTAGTCTCACATCGTTTCTATTGAAGATGATGGAAAAAATCCTGGATAATCAAATAAGAAATGAAATCCTTGTAAATAACCCACTGCATCGGAACCAGTTTGCTTATCAAGCTGGCAGATCCACTGAGATGGCTCTTAGTAGTCCAGTCACAAAGATTGAAAGAGCGGTGGCTTTTAAGGAAATTGCCCTGTGTGCCTTTGTGGACATTGAGGGGGCTTTTGACAATAACTCCTATGTCCTATGGTTCAATAAAGAGGGCAGCTATGGAGAAGGGGGTTCCGCCTTCTACAACCAGGAGGATCCGCTCCATGCTGAAATGTCGCGATATTACAGCCACATTAGGTGGCGAGTCAGTAACCATCAGGGCCGTAAAGGGCTGTCCCCAAGGAGGTGTACTGTCTCCTCTTTTATGGTCATTGGTTATTGATAGACTACTGGTCCTTCTGAATAGCCATGGGTTTGATGTCCAGGGCTATGCGGATGACGTGGCTATCGTGATTAGAGGCAGGTTTGATGAGATCATCTCTGATCTCATGCAAAATGCACTCAACTTGATATGGCAGTGGTGCGACAAGGAAGGACTTAGTGTCAATCCAAACAAAACTGTCATTGTCCCTTTTACGAGGAGGAGAAAGCTCTCGCTTGTAGCTCCCTCGTTAAACGGTACTATTGTTGCCTTTTTTCCAAAGAGGTTAAATATCTAGGGGTTATCCTAGATCATAAACTGAACTGGGAACAACATTTACAAAAAATTCAAAATAGAGCCTCAAAGGCTTTTTGGGCCTGTCAGAGACTCTATGGACGTACTTGGGGACTACAACCAAAAATGATCTACTGGTCATTTCTAACAATCATTAGGCCTATGATCAGTTACGCATCGCTAGTGTGGTGGCCTAAAACTGAAGAAAGGACAGCGCAAATTTTATTGAATAAGGTTCAGCGTATGGCCTGCATTGGGGTTACGGGCTCAATGAAAACATGTCCGACCGCAGCAATGGAGACACTCCTAGGACTAACTCCATTGCGTCTGCATGTAAAAAACGATGCTGCTACTATGGCCCTTAAGATGCAGACGGAGGGTAACATCAAACCAGGCAATATGGTGGGCCATCTGGAAATCCTTAAGGAGTTTCAGACAGACCCCACTATAGGAATGCCTTCCGACTGTATGCCAGCCAAACTGGATTTCCACAAACCTTTTTGTGTTAGATTACCTGACCGGGAGTAGTGGAGTACAGAGGGACCATCCTTTGAGCGAGGGCCATTGGTGTGGTTTACAGATGGATCAAAAACGGAAGATGGAGCGGGGGTAGGAATACACGGGAGTGGAATATCACTCTCGAAGTCCTTGGGTACCAATGCAACCGTCTTTCAAGCAGAAGTACATGCTATAGAAGCATATCTATAGCAGGCATATCTAAAGGCCAGCATAGGCATATCTAAAGGCCTAAACGACGCAAAGGTTTATATGGTATCAGACAGCCAATCGGCCTTAAAGGCTCTTAGGTCTTTTACCATTGAGTCAAGGCTGGTGTGGGATTGTCTGAAGGTTATTAAGTCGCTGGCAAGTTCAAATAAGGTAACACTTGTTTGGGTGCCAGGTCACACTGGAATTGTGGGAAACGAGGCAGCTGATGGCCTCGCCCGCGAGGGATCTGCCTCTCCATTAATTGGACCAGAGCCCTTCTGCGGCGTCTCTAAGGGGCACCTTAGGGCAGCGGTTAAACGCTGGGAGGATGTGCAAAAGTCCTCTTACTGGCGCGGAATTCCAGGTTTGCGACAGGCGAAGGAATTTATTTCACCTTCGTCGGCCAGGGTCAAGGAATGTCTTGTACTTAGGAAACTTGAGTTGAGGCTGCTTACCGGATTCCTCACAGGTCACATCCCCTTAAGGTATCACCTTAAGAAAATGGGCCTAAGTTCGACGGATAGATGTCGCTTCTGCGACATGGAAGCGGAATCAGCGGAACATGTTCTGCGCCATTGCCCAGCCATTTTCTGCAAAAGGTTACAACATCTAGGAGGGAGAGTAATGAGCCCGGATAGTATGCATCATATACCGGCCGGCAGTATTGTCAGGTTCATTAAGAGCCTGAATATTGATTGGACGGCTCTTTAAGTAGGGTCCATGCACAAAAGATCTTTTAGGTCGCAGTGCGGGGTGTAATAATAATAATAATAATAATGCCAAAAAAAACAGTGTTTTTTGCAGTTTTAAGTTAGAATGTCTCATAAACCTGATGTGATAGAGAAATTCTGAGCCCAGATTTGGTTTTAGCGGGAAAAATTACTTCGGAAATAACTATTCATTGTCAAGGGGTGCAACATTTTTAAAGTTTTACAGGTTAGTGTTATTGTTAAATTAAACTAAAAACAGCAATATACCGATGTAAAAAATGTGGTAGCTTATTTCGTTTTCAAAAAAATCATCTTAACTCATAATTTTCAATGATGTAGGAATAATTTTTTGTGCCTCTGTAAATAGAACAAGAACGATAACAACAAGCATCGACTTCAAAACACATTTGTCTGCCGGCGATGTCCCCATAGTATTGTCGATATTGTCGTCATCGATAGCGACATTGGTTCTGTTTGCATCGTATGATTTCTGTATATTTTAATTTGACAGGCGTCGTTGCTCTTATTATGTTTATAGCTTATCTCGTACAAAAACAACTAATGAGCGAAAGAATGTTTCAAATTAAAATTAATATTTGGATAAATTTGCGTATAGCTTGGATTAGCCTAATTGGTGGAAAAACGTGGAAATTTAGAACAAACAAATTCTCGGTATTATATACTTAGCCATTCTATCTTCGTACTTCTTTATAGTGGAATGTGGGAATAGTAGTGTACTACGCACCAAATTGTTTATTGACGTATCGTTGCTCTTTATAGCTTCAAAAAATGAAAGTTATCCAAAATACTCGTCCAAAAAATTAAAGGAACACAATTTTTTTTCAATTTTTTAGTGTTTTTTGAAGAGCTGTATCTTTGTAAAATATGGTCATACAGAGATGAAAGGAAAACCATTTTAAAGCTTTATATCCCTAGTTTTGAGATATTTCAGTGGGTAATTTTTGTAAGATACCGTTATCACGCAATCATAAGAAAGAGCGCGCACAAAAAAATTTGATTTTTTTTTTTTTGTAAGGATCCATGGGCTCGGGAAATTTTTTTTAAGTTAAACCAATGCATAGGTCGATTAGCCTGTTAATTAGGCGTAAATTTAATTTTTTTCTGGTCTCTATGTCAACTTTTTGCTGATAGATACTATCTGACTTTGAATCAAAAAAGATCCTATTGTCTTTGATCATCGATATCTCAGCAACCAATGATTGCACAGTAAATTTTAGGGCAGCCCTAAATACTTGAGTAAATTTCCTATAAGATACTTTAATGATCAGTTGAGAACAAATTTTTTTTCACCCTCAATACTGATTTGAAAAAAGTACAAAAAAACGACTTTTTCGGTTGTCTTAGTAAATTTACCGTTACTTTACAAATATTGATGAAAAAACTAATATTGCCAGGTAATTTTACAATTTAATGTACTTCTAAGTTTGCCATTTCTTAATCGACTAGGAGATGGTGGCAGATGACGTTCTCCCATTTTGTACCGCATGGCTTTTTAAGCGTTGATAATTAACCATAAGATATGAAACATAGAAGGGTTCTTGGCCGCTGCACGCTTTCCGAAAATAAGGAAACCATAAGTCAGTCGACACTCAACACAAGCGTGATAAAAATTAAGCAAAACCTGTGTGGGACAAAATTTACGTAACAAATAAACAGCCCGTAGGGCAGAATTGAGCTGTACCTTAATCTTTTGACATTGGATTCCCCAATTTAGGTTAGCATCAATATCCAAGCCTAGGTACTTAAATGAAGTCAACGGATCAATTTCAAAACAATAACTATCACAATGAATTATATCGCAATTATGTTTGTGGTAAAAAACTTCAGGAAAATAACTCTGATATGGATCACCCAAAATTTTAAAGAACATGACCTTAGTTTTTCACTTAATAACAAAAAGTGAGCATCAAACCATGAACTTAGGACTCTCATATCGGAATTAATGATATTAGCTAAATCATGTGGATTCGCTTCACGATAGGTCAGAGCAACATCATTAGCAAATACAATAATTTTTCCATGAAAGTTCATAGAAAAGATCGAATTAATATAAATTAAAAATAAAGTTGGACCCAGTACGGAATCCTGAGGTACACCGTACTCAATTCCAAACGGAACACTATAAGAATTACCTATTTTAACGATAACGGATCTATTTTTAAGGTAAGATTCAAGTCAATTCATTGACTCACCTTCAAACCCAAGAGAATGCAATTTAAACAGGAGCAACTTGTGATCCACCATATCGAATGCTCGCTTAATATCAATGAAAACTGCTGCAACATTATTTTTTTCATTTAGATTAATATGCACGTCATTTAAAAAATCAATTAACGCTGATTCAGTACTTTTCCCGGCGGTAAATCCATGTTGATTAGTACTGTACTAAGGACGTTATATTGCTTTAAAAACGAATCCATACGAACTTTCATGGCCTTTTCCATGATTTTTAAAATCACAGGTTGAAGTGCAATAGGTAATTCGGTAATTGTCCATAATAAGATTATCTCCTTTCTTAAATACAGGAATGATAATTGCTGTTTTCAAAGCATCGGGGATAGTACCAATAACAAAACATTGATTAATAAAATTAACTAGGACTGGTGATATAACATTATAAGTACTTTTTATCATGTTAGAGCTGAACCCTAATATATCAAGGCTACTACTGCATTTAAGACTATTTATAATGGTGGTAATTTCAGATTCAACAACCGGGTATATAAAAAAACTATGAACAGTTTCAATATGATGAAGGCTAATAATGGATGACGAAAACTTATTAAGCATTCTTAAATCAGATATAATTCGAGGAAAAAAGTTACCAAATTCATTAGCAATTGCTACCGAATCAGACAACAGTATTGAATTAGTAGCCAATATTTTATCAATAGTAAAACTAGAAATATTGTCTAAAATTTCGTTAACAACTGACCAAGTCTTTTTACTAACACAGCCACAATTACGAAACATATTGCTATAATAATTATGTTTAACAGAAACAACCGCAATATCAACCTTCTTGCAGAGTTTGACAAAGTAGTTACGGAGCTTCATATTTTCTGGATGCTTACTCAATTTCCGACCGATTTTCTTCTTTTTATCCATTAAACTTAGTAATCCATCAGAAATCCAGGGTTTAAATTTAACTTTCGAATTGTGTTTAATAATTTCAGTGGAACAAGCTACAGCCACATCATTGAACAGTACACTGAAATTAGCAAGAATTAAATCTGGATCACTTGAGACAAGCAAGAATCACTTGAGACAATTTTTGAAGTGAATTGATTTAAATCAAATTTATTATAACGAACAAGGCGTTTACCACCCCTGCAATTTACGGGAGCATGAACAGCAACATCAACTTTGTGTAAATGGTGGTCTGAAATACGGAGATCATGGAGAGAGGCATCTAAATTGCAAAAATTATCAACACGAGCAAAACAATGATCAATACATGTGGAAGTATTAATGGTGATCCTAGTAGGCGATGACTCAAATCCAAACGAAGACAACAAAAATATATAGTCATCCTCATCACTATTCGATAGTAAATTGAGTATATCAATATTCATGTCACCTAAAATAATTACATTTTGATTCTTGATTTTACTAATAAAATCTGTAAAATCCGAGACAAATGAAGCAACGGAACCAGAATGCAATCTATAAACACATACAAAAGTATACTTAACGTTATTAGTAATTACTGATAACTTAATTATATCAGCTGATTGTAATAAAAACAATTCATAAACACACTCCAAGTTACGATCCTATGTAGAACGCACAAACACCGCCAGACCTATAATTATTATTACAACATCCTACACTGATGTAATTTGGAATGTTATAAAATTTTAATTCATGGTGGTCAAACTGATTAAAATAATTTAAGTTAGCAATAAGTTTGTCAAAATTTTTGCGCATACTACGAATATTCTGATGAAAAACGGAAAAATTAAAAATGTTGGGATTAGTCACATAACTATCTAAAATATTAGTATGTAAAGATGAAAAGGGATTAATAACTTGAACACTATTATACGCGTAACCTTGAGTTTTTGAAATAAATGAATCAGTCATAGAAGTACAAAAACAGACTTAATTGTTAATGAACTCAAGGTCACTAACCGAATCAATATAATGTGTTGCACCCTGTTCATCTTTCTTTACACAAATATGACCATTGCTGCACCAAACGCTATGACACTTTTTTGCTTTCTTCAATTTCCAAGCCTCCATGAAAACCCTTAGTTTAGCCGCACACAAGCTGTTGTTGATATAAATTAAATTACCTGGTGATGCACCAAGTAGGGCAGTGGATAAATCCTTTTTACCTTTTATAGATCGCATTACCGTTTCTTTGATTTGTTTCCGGACAAACTTTACATGAATTATATTTGCAGTATTCGTTGGTGAAGTTGATTTATTTATTTTGTAGATATTATCGATGTCAGCTTCCAACTTTAACGTTTAAACAGGCGTTCAGCATATTTATCACTGAGGGCAGTAACTCATTTTGCTTGACCTGGGGGTCAATTCTCGTTCTATGAAAAAATGAAATGAAAAAAAGTTTTTCATTTGGTTTCCATCACGTCTTTCTCATTTGTATCTTTTCACACAACAGCAATATGAGATTCTCGTTGTATAAATGAAAAAGAATGCTGAAAATACGCTGAATACTATACAGCAAAACATATTTTATAAGTTTCATATATATTTCCGCTAGGTGCGCTAGGTAAATGGTGCAAATAATAGCTAAATAAATGATAAAAGAGATTATAATTTTTAATTAGATTTAATCACTCTCTCAAAGAGAGGTTAATAGAGAGTTAAACCAGTTTTCGTTATTGCTTGTCAAAATATAAAATAAATTATTAAAATGGCCAAATTTTGTTAAAATTAAACGAAACTAATTATTTAGGGATTTTTCTTAAATGAATTGAAATTGTTTTAATAAATTTGCTTATAAATTAGTTTTAAAGTGACTAGTATTATAATTTGGTTGCACATTTAACATTAAAATTGCAAATTTAGGTCTTATAAAACTGAATTTCTATATTCATTTATATTCCCACGACCAAAATACTCGGTGAGAAAGTTTTTTTCATATGAGAAGATTTTGACGTCATTTTTTTCCTTCTAATGAAACATGAATCGGAAATCTGTATTTCTCACTGAAAATACTTTTCATTGTACTTTTCCCAGAACGAGACCCCCAGGGGGTCAATTCTCGTTCTGTGAAAAGTACAATGAAAAGTATTTTCAGTGAGAAATACAGATTTCCGATTCTTGTTCTATGAGAAGGAAAAAAATGATGTCAAAATCTTCTCATATGAAAGAAACTTTCTCACCGAGTATTTTGGTCGTGGGAAAATAAATGAATATGGAAGTTCAGTTTTATAAGACCTAAATTTGCAATTTTAATGGCTAATGTGCAACCAAACTATAATACTAGTCACTTTAAAACTAGTTTATAAGCAAATCTTATTAGAAAAATTTCAATTCATTTAAGAAAAATCCCTAAATTACATTCCGCTTTTTAGTTATTACAGTAATTACTAATTAGTAATTACACAAGAAAATACGTGGTCCGCGTTTATGATTAAACACTACAACAAATTATTTAAAAACTTTTATATTATGAGTTGTAGTAAGCCATGAGAATTTTTCGGTAAAATTTTTTTTTTCTGTCATAAACTTCAAAGCATACTACATATGTTCGAAACAATATAAGAATGAAAATTAAATAAATTTCCTTAGGTTGATATGGGTTAGTAGAAATGTTTTGAACTAGAGCGGCTATCGGCTAAAGTCCAGGGTTTGATTGTGGCCAAGGCATTTTAGTTTTGTTTTTCAATTTATATTTTTTTGACGTGATAACATCTTACACCGCATGTTCAGAAAATTGACAAAAAATTGTTCCCTTGGTTGTGGGCCATTACTAATCAACGTAAGCATTACCTTTAATTTAAATGTATGATTTCTTAGGTTGTTCCTTAGGCTTTATGCCTCACACATAATATTATCGAATGATTTCGCGCGATTTCAACAACTGTAGTGAGAGAATAGCTCATCCGATCAGAGCACTTCTGAAGTCAATTTTTGCGTAAAGAAACAGTGGTGGTTAATTTTTTTTAAATTAAAATAATTAATCTCAACATGTTATAAAGCTATCACGCAAAACACCTACGGCCGTGTTGATGACACAACCCACCCCGATTTTTTATTTTTTTTTCTGTCTGTAAGGTTTTTTGTTTGATGCCCCAACGCATGTAACATCGTCCTTAAAAGCCCTTACTCTTTTGGTTTAAGGTCTATTTAAAGTACAATAATCCTTACAAGCCTTTAGTCTCGAGTTATTTCTACTTGGCTAAAAAATAACGGTTAAAAAAATATCAAATGGTCAAATGGTGATGGTGGCAGTGGCCGCTTGACATCAACATAATTGTATCCGTCCTAGAACGGGCGTACATCTAGTTTAAAATAAAAAGACAAATCGTCGTGTCACCATCGCCAAATAATTATAGAACAAAACGTATCTAAATAATTTTTACTTTTTCTCTTCGGGCAAATCCGTATTTGTTTTTTGTTGTAATGAAAATATTGAGAAAAGATGTTTCTTGGCTTGTGCGGTTACAGCTCGTATTATATATTTTACTCCAGTGACACTAAGATCTTCTCAGATAATTTTAAAGCAGAGAAAAAGGCATTTCCTAAAGTATAGTGACGCCGAACTGCCCCAGGAAGTGAATGATACCATTGGATATCATTCTAAATGCCGAAATAATTTTAACGCTATGAAAGCTCAATTTAAAACAGATGTAAATAAATTTTCGGGAAGTAACATGTAAGTATTTTGTCAATATTAAGGGGACCTAGCCACTTTAAATATTTAAAAAAATCAAAAACTCAAAACTGGCCAAAATCCATAATTTTCATTTATCAGCTACCGCAGACTTATTATTATTAGTATTAATTGTAGGGCCATGTGGGCGTTAATTCACCTCGCCACCATAATCTTTTGTGCATATGGCCAACTAGGAAGAAACTTGGCCATTTCTTATCCGATTTTGATTAAATTCAGGATGTACGATGGAAATGGCATTCTGAAATGATTTTTGGATGAAGTTCTGGAAAATGGCCAACTGGAACGGAACTTGGCCATTTCATATCTGATTTTGATAAAATTCAGCTTGTATAATGAAAATTGCGTTTTAAAATTATGGTTAGATGAAGATCTGGAATAAGCCGTATTAATCCGATTTCAATCAAATTCAGCATAGAAATTATAGAAATGGAACTAAAATTATTTTTGGTTAATTTTATATGGTTAAGTTGGAAGGCGTTTGCCTATTCCTTAAACGATTAAAAGAAATTCGACATGTGCGTTAAAAGTAAAATACTAAAATGGTTATTCGATGTATTTAATGATTTGTTTTATAAATTATTTTAGAATCTCATTTCCATTGTACATGCTGAATTTCATCAAAATCGGATAAGAAATAGCCAAGTTCCTACCTTATTGGCCATATTCCAGAAATGTATCCAAAAATCATTTCAGAGTCCCATTTCCATCGTAAATACTGAATTTCACTAAAATCGGGTAAGAAATGGCCAAGTTCCTTCCTGGTTGACCATTTTCCAGAATACATGCACGAATCATTGTAGAATCCCATTTCTATCACGCATACCAAATTTCACTAAAATCGAATAAGAAATGGGCAAGTTCCATAATAATTGGTCGTATTGCAGAACTTTATTTAATTGTCTGTCGTCTCTTATAGAAGAGTATTACAAAAAAATCTTACGATCGTTAAGGGTTAACAAGTAACTAACGCAAAATGTGAAAAAAGTATTTTTTTTATTTTTTAAAAGTCGTTTTTTGGTACTTTTTTCAAATCAGTGTTGAGGATGAAAAATAAATTTGTTCTCAACTAATCATTAAAGTATCTTATAGGAAATTTACTCAAGTATTTAGGGCTGCAATAAAATTTACTGTGCAATCATTGGTTGCTAAGATATCGATGATTAAAGACAAAAGGATCTTTTTTGATTCAAAGTCAGATATCTATCAGCAAAAAGTTGACATAGAGACCAGAAAAAAATTAAATTTTCGCACTATGCATTGGTTTAAAATCAAAAAAATCAAATTTTTTGTGCGCGCTCTTTCTTATGATTGCGTGATAACGGTATCTTACAAAAATTGGCCGCTCCAAAATCTCATAACTAGAGATTTGAATCTTTAAAATGCTTTTCTTTTCATCTCTGTACGACCATATTTTACAAAGATACAGCTCTTCAAAAAACACTAAAAAAAAATTAAAAAAATTTGTGTTCCTTTAATTTTTTGGATGAGTGTATAATGAAATGAACTTGATAAGTGTCAAAGCCAGGTATTACGAAATTTTGACAGTGATGTTAATGAGTATACAATACAAAGTCACGATAGGTTTACTGGTTGTTATAAGGTTAATTTTCTTCAACAAAAGCTGTATGTCTTTAATTGTTTCTATTCTTTAACCTTATAAATGGATTTCAATTTAGCTTTGATGTAACTAATTGATTTTTTCACTTTCTGTTCTCTTGAGATGAAAAAAAGCAATTTACTTTCTTGATTGACACAACAGGTAAATATAACAAGAAATGAATAGAAAAAACACTTAATTAAAAAATTCTGATACTAAAAAGAATTGAATTTTTAAACCTTTTCACGAATTTATGAATTTAATAACAACATTTCTTCCTGTAGCTTCTATGTGCATACATATATAGCAATGAATAAGAATAAATTTTTTATTTGTTTTACAACGATAAAAATTTCAAATATGTAAATACAAATTTTTAATATCCGGCTGTTAGATATTTTATGTAAAAGTTCTATTGTGCGTTGTGGCTTTTATAATATCATTCGAAAATGTTTTTTAATGTGAATATTTAATTTTTGAATGCCTTTTTAATCCCGAATTATCCCCATGTTGCCATGTTGATATCATTCTTCATATTAAACATTTGTATTTAAATACAATTTTATTATTATTATTCTTAAGTAAAGATTTGGATGGCCATTCAGCTTGAGCCTGAAAAGAAAATATTGAATTAAAAATTAACAACCGGAATTTACACTGAATAATTTGAACTTATCTTTATAATCTGGATGCATTATCACATCTTTGATACGAGTAGTTCTAAAACAAATTATATTGTATAATTTAGAGAATAGTTTACTTACCTTAACAGTTGGTGATTTGGCGTCTATTGGAGTCTGGATCAAAGTCGGTAGATTAATTTACCAGCTACGTAACCTTCCAGTAGGGTGCGCATCACGTAAGCTGTTCTGGTCATGTATTAGGCCTGATCACAATTCACAAGTGTACGAACTGCCTCCTCGTGGCAACCACTGGTAACTGGAATCATTAGGTAGAATGTGGTCTTTTGGGACAGGCTAAAGTACGGCGCTAAAGGAGAAAACCTTGATAAAAAACCCTAATCTAAGGTGGAACAGCATATGCCGAACGATGAATGGCTGATAGGTTAATCAGTCCAAATATGCGGACTCTGGATACCAGGTACCTTCCAGTTTTATTTAGCCTTCCTGTAGTAAAGCTGGGTGACCTACAGGCGACTTTTTATTCCCAGCAACTCGCAAGAGTAAAATCAGAACGGTAGACGAGGCATGGGAAGGAATATACGGAAGTATGCCCTCTCGAAGTCCTTGAGTCCCTGGCCACTGTGCCAGACTTTATCGAATGCTTGCGCGACGTCCAGGAATATGCTTGAGCATACTTTTTACGTTCTAACGTTCTTTCAATTATGTTGGTGATTCTATGGACCTGTTCAATTGTAGAATGCTTTTCTCTGAATCCAAATTGATGTGGAGGAATTAGTTGTCGGTCCTCAATTATTGGTTTAAGCCTCTTCAGTAATAATTTTTCAAAGAGTTTTGAAATAATTGGCAGCAGAGAAATTAGCCTGTATGATTTTTTATCGTTAGGTGGTTTATCATGTTTTGGTACACCATGATTACTTCTGCTACTTTCCATTGATGCGGAACATATTTTAACCGAAAGGTCGCATTGATTATGTATAGTAGCTTACGAAATCTTTTGTTTGGTAGAGCTTTGATAATTTGGCAAGTAATCAAGTTATACCCTGGGGCTTTTTTAACATGCGGAGACAGTAAGCTGTCTGTGTTTAATCTGAATCCTAACAGTAGTGACTTGCATTGTTTCTTCTTCGATTTCTGTTTCTAGTTGGTGTTTATATTTTCTTTTATTAGTAATGCCAACTACCTCCTGCTCTTTCCGCTGATTCCGTGAATGGAATGATATAAGTTATAACCTCGGATTTTAACAAACGAAGACTTAACAAATTGGCTTTCGGTTATTATCTATTTCTGTTTCGCTTTCTATTTCTGGAATCTGTTGCATACTCCCATTCGCATTCCAGATTACTATTCTGAAAGTTGTGTTCTTACTTAACATTTTTTATCGGATTGCGTTGTGGGAGTTGCATTTTCTTCAGTTGATCAAATATCATGTTCAAATTATTTTGGTCATCAAGCCGCTTTGTAATAACTTCGATGCTGTTCATAATGTTTTCCATAATTCGATTATTTTCAGAGCCCATATATTTGGTTGAACTCGGGTTCACTACCTGAGCAAATGTTCTTCTCTGCCCTACGTTGCTTGGTTGTGGATTTTGATCCATCCGATTTGATGGTTGAATCCTTCGAATTTCATGATTTTGCGGTTGATTTCGTGATGTATCTCTTAATTTTTGTAGGTGTTTAGCAACCTCACAGCCCCGATAATTGGCCGGATGTTGACCTTTACAATTTATACACTTAGCTGGCACATCTCTCCCTAGTGTGCATGCCTGGGTAAAATGTTTACCTGAGCATTTTACACATCTTGGATCCCGGCTGCAATATTTTTTGGTGTGGTTAAATCGCTGACATTTCTTGCATTGGGTTATGCGTGTAGTGGTTCTCCTCATTGGTTCAATTTTTACCTTCATGTGAAGAATTCCTTTTATATCATAAATATTTTGAACATTCTCTTTGTTATCAAATACCGGCATAAAAAGAGGGAGTCCCCTTTTGCTGAAAGTTTGATTTCCTTCCTGGCTTTCTGTTCTCTCTTTTTTAACAACATTCACTGCATCTAGTATTTTAAGGGCTTTATTTTTTAAGTCTTCCATTATTTCTTGGCTTGAGCAAGTGTGATGCAAACCTCTTGCCATAACTTTTATAGGTCGAGCCTGTTTGTCCTCATAGGTAAACCACTGATACTTTTCAGCATTCAGCTTCATAGATAATGTTCTATAGGTTTCTGAGTCCAGAGTATTAATTTTCCAAACGTCATTGTTTAGCGCTGTTACCTTATATACCCTTTGTCAGTAACCGATTTCATCAGTGACTGAATTTTTGGGTAACTGGTTATGCCCACAATATTTATTGGTGGGGGTGAATTTTCTTTCGGTTGCACCAGTTTTGGTGCAATGTTCTTGGTAGAATTATTACCTTTTGGTTGATTGACCTCGGGTTGGACAACTTCCGTTTCGGTACTTGTAGTTCCACTAACATTTAGTTGTTCAACCTCAGGTGACGATTCAGCTTTTCTTTTCTTACCCTTCCTGGACTGTTTTTTCTTCTTTAGGATCCATCCGTCTCCCTTTTTAATTCATCCTCATCAGTGAAATAGTTGACTTTCTCTGGTTCAATACTCTCTAATTCGCTATGTTCTTTAGCATCCCGATTCATTTTTAGAAGTTCATTTTCTCGCTTTAGATACTCAATTTCTTCGCTTAGCTTGGCAAATGATTGCTCCATCTTCTGTAGCCTCCCCAAGAGATCCTTATTTTCCTTTTCTAGATCAAAAGTTCTTTCACTGAATCCTTCTGCTCGTAGTGTAAAATTTCCGCTGGCATCACTTCTTTCATGTAGTGTTTGGCCCTCCTCAAAATCCATAGGGCCAGCCTTCGAAGAGGATGGATCACCCTCAAATGGATTGTTCAGTCGGCTGACTGAAGTACCACTTCGGGTAATAAATTTCTCTGACTTGTGCATTGCAAAGATCCTTATTGGTGATCGTGGCACTATGTAACTTCTTCCAAATGGATTTACAGAACTTATCACCTCTGAAATATTGTGGTCATTGGATAACGATGCCTGGGAGCCCGCTTGCTCACCCCTCAAAGTCGCCGGCACTGGGTATCCGTTTCCCTGCGCCGAAAGGTTTTCCCCATTAGAGTCCCCCATATTGGTTATTATATTCAGGGAACCACCCCTAGCTAGTGTTGGTCCAAGAATAGTATTTTATTTCTCATTTACCCACCGACAAATAAGTGAATTGCGAAAGTGGTAGGAGTGCTTGAGCAATCGATTGTATAGAGATAAAAACTAACAAACAGTTTTTTTTATTTCCTTACAAAGGGTAAATATATTTTTATTTATAAAATTTCAGTATACACAATGTTATCCGTGAGTGTCTGGGCACCACATTTCCCTTGCTTCAAGCAACGTGAAGTTGGCCGTGTGTTAAAACTAGTTCTTGAAGAAATACTCCAGCCTTGTTAAAAGTTTGACCCTGAGCTTTATTAATAGTTAACGTATACGCTATTGGCGTCGAATGAAATTGAATGAAATACTGACATCCAACGATGTATCTAACGTTATTCTTGGTAAAAAATATATGTTTCCCGTATTTGCTCCAGTAATAGCTTCATTGGTACTTAAGGATCGTACCATGAACCGTATACCATTACATAATCCTTTGTATGGATAGATTGCGAAATAATATGACAATAGCACCTACTTTACATTCCATCTTATGTAAAGGTACGCCAGATAGATTAGTAGTGTTTAAAAATTGAACTGGGAAGTTTATTTGCTCTTCCGTGTTTTTAATCATGTCAATGCTACGATAAACTTTGGCGTCGCCTTCTAGTTTACCTAATACTTCTAAATTTTTTTTTATGTTGGTCATCAAAATGTCTATTATTAAATTATGTTGCAAATTCAGTTTTCCTTCACTCGGGCGCGCATATTTTCAATTGAAATATTTTGAAAAGACTCCATAGCGAACTCATTTTTAAACATTTAGACACAATCTGACCTCTGGGCGCATTACGAACAACTGGTATGACCTCTCGAAACCCCCCCCCCCCCCCCCCCCCCAAGAACTATAATTTTTTCAACAAATGGGTGTTCATTTGCCATCAAATCCCGCAATGCATGATCAAAAATCTCAAGAGCTTCTGCATGGACCATGGGAACTTCATCCCAAATAATTACATCAATCGTTGAGAGAATATTTTTATTTTTTAATGATAAACGGCAAGATTTATTGTTTATTATAGGTATCTAAGGAAAAATTGAATGCAGAGTGACAGGTTATACCTCCGTGTAGCAGAGTAGCCGCAATACCTGTCCATGCAACACTTAACTCATTCTGTTGTCTGCTATGAAGTATATGTAAAATAGTCTTATATATAAACGTTTTTCATGCACCACCTGGGCCTTTAATAAAGAAACAACAATTTATTGATGTACCACCGGGTAAAGCTGCTGTTAATATAGTTTTGGCTGCATTAAACTGTTCCTCATCCAGCAATCGTAACATTTGTTCGCCTTCTAAATTCTCGTCAGCAAAATTCACAGTTCAGGTAAGCCTTGTTCGGGACACGATGAGTTTTCATTTTCCAGCGTGGTATTAATATCTCTAAGAGCAACTAAAATTGCCGTTTGCTCATTAAAACCTTGATGTACCATAGTCTTCAGACATTTTGGTTTTGTATCCATTCCACAAATCTAATGGTAAACTCGGAAAACAATGAATGAGTAACATAACAAATAGCACTTGCAATGTATTGGGTATCATATATGTACAATGAACCTTTAGTCATACAACGCTTCAGATAACTCCAGATCGACTTCAATAAGGCCAAGTTCTCTTGCAGCATCAAGATATGTAGGGAATTCCACATTTGTCCGCAAGTTCTTTGTATCTTGGTGAAATAGCAACAATTCTTCCAATAACTTTATTTCCTCCTCTTTTCGCAGCTGTCATTTTTTGTTGGAAAACGTGTACAAATTTGGAATGTTATGATAAAAAATATCACGGGCTCCAGAATCTGTATGATTTAATTCAAACCAAGCTGTCAATGAGTTATCTTGCGCGGCTGCTCTTCTTACAGCTTCTTCTTCTTCTTCTTCTTGTCCTTCATTGAAGAATATCATTTGGCCATCTAGCAAATGAACAGGATTTTCAAACAATCTCCAAGCAGCTATTGGTGGGCTACCGTATCGACAATTTAAACAGTTTTTGATATTATCGTGCCGAACAAAAGTTTCATTCCATCTACAGTATTGTTGTTTCATTTTGAACTATTTCGATATGTGCACAATTATGATTCAGTTATCAGATCGTTTATGTAGGTGATATCCATTGACTTCAGAGTCAGTTTCTTCTCTAAAAGGTTTGGGAAAATATTTAGAGCAACTCCCATTAGCCATACAAATACTATTAGGATTAAGACTACCGCATGGCCCATGAATATTGTTTTTGCATATAATTTGATGTAGTTCAGGTTTAGTTTCAAAATCCGGAATTTCCGCACTAATTACAGAATCGATTTTCTCAGCTGTGCGAAGCTTATCATCTTCTTTAAGAGTAAAGAGCGAATGTAAATGGGGAAGGCCACGTTTTTGTTCTTCTATAGTAAATACGTATGCAATGACATTTCCGAAGATTTTTCTATCAATAACATTACGTAAAAATTCTTCAACCTTTAGTTGAAACACTTTTGCTACTAAATCAGTTCACTCGTAATCTCTTTCCATTTCGAATTGCACGTAAAAGTTACAAAGAGATCTGGCCGCCCAAATCGTCTCACTATTGCCATTGAATCTTGGTACAATTTATTCATAAAATAGGGCCCACCTACAAATGTCGATGGAAGAATATACAGATTTCCAATACATAGTGGAGCATAGTATAGATTTTCGGTTATAGTATTTCGCGTATTCGTTACAATAGTCCAACCTGGCTCGCCTAAGAGAAACAGAAGAACAAGCACCATGGAGTTTACATGACGCGACAATTTATTTATTCTTCGGCAAGTTTGTTCACTTTTTGGATATACTGCAATATCAATATTCCCTGGAATCCTGCCGTCTCTATCAGCAGCGAAAACGCATACGACCTCGTCAGCCGTGGAAGGGGCATTATACCTACGTGGATCATCATTGTTCGATCCATAGGTAGCCCGGTACATGCCATGTGCTCTTCTTCTTCAGCAACAACTACACTTAAATTTTTGTATTGGCGGGCGTATGACTTACACAACAATTACACAATAATAGAATCAAACCGTTTTATTACAATAAAAAAAAAAAAAAAATTATTAATGTATGTATTTAAATTAAACAATTTGTATTTGCCAAAAATTAAAATTAAAAATTTATTAAAAATAAAAATAAATAAATATGAAATACTGTATAATAAATTAAAATTGTAATTGATTAAAATAACATTTAATATAAAAATAAATATAATTTTAAATTAAATGTTTCTTAGGGGGAGGGGTGTTATGTTTACTCCCCTGACATTTAGTATTAGCCAATGTATTAGTATTGTAAAGTTATGTAATTAATGATTGTAATATTTATTTTGTATTGTGATTGTTACCATTCCAAGCTGGATTTTGTTAATGTATAATAAAATGGTAAATAAAGATATTCTTGAGATTGAGTGGTAGAGTCAGTTGACCGTGCACATCGAAACGATTAACAACAAAATAAATCAATGTAATAAATTATATATTTCGATTGACACGAGCTTTTAATTTTATAATAAACATAAAGACCCTTCCACAACGTCGACCTCAACATAACAAATTGCACAAACTGAAAAAAGTACACAATATATTGCGCGATATTGACGTCATACAGTTATATTGTGCAATAAAATTGAACGTCAATACATTACCCACCTTAATACTGACGCCAAAAAACTGATCTAGTTGAAAAATGTACTGAGCTCAGATCATTTTCTACTACGAATAGAGTAGCATTGTTTTATTTAGAGTTCGTTTTTTTGAGTCACTACAACAGACATTACAAAACATTGGAATACACAATATCCACAATTACTGGCACACATTTTAATTATAAACCAATTACCAGGTTTGCAATCCGCATCCTACTAATATAATGTTTGTTTTAGAAGTGACAAACTGCTATAGCGAGGGTAATTTTGATTTGAAACAAAAATGAAACGAAGACTAAATTCGCAATAATAGTTCAGGAGGTAAAGCGTTATGCAACGGATTGTACCAGTAAAGGTGTTAAGTTCGATTCCACTATGGTTCGACTTCCAAACTATAGTTTTGTTAGCATATGAACTTAAAATAACGCAGCGGCCACAATTATTTATTAAAAATACCTGGGCCGCATTCAATAAAGTAGCTTTTGAGCATGCTTCTGCAATCGATTTTGGCAGTCATAGACAGATTGCTAAGGGACGAATAATTAATGAACGTTAATTCTGTAAACCACTGCGGAAACGCAGAAATGTATTTTCTAAATGTACAAAAAGTGGTTCGTTGAATATTAATTATCTCGCTGAACATGATTTGGGATTGATTCATAAAGTGTGTGAATTTATAAAATGCGGTGCCGTCCATTTCCAATCGGAAAAAAGTAAAATGTTACATAGTTGTTGTCATAATGGCAAAGTATTCCTACCGGTTGTAAAAAATTATCCACCTGAATTTCGCGAGCTGCTATTAGGTAATGGCAAAAACTGTAAACATTTTAGGGAATTTATTCGACAATATAATAGCGCTAACGCATTAGCCTCATTTGGTGCTAACCAACAAAATACACCGGGATTCGGCTTCTATATGTTCTAAAATATCAAATGAAATATACCATCAAGCTACCACGTCATTAACAACTTTACTAATGATCCCAATCAAATTCCGTCTTACCCGCAATTGTATATTTTCGATTCGGATAAAGCAGTTGAAAATCGCATGCAAACTGCAGGTAATAAGAATTGCGTTAGAGATATCATGTTGTAATGTGTACTATTTTAACTGTCTTTCCAATTTGCACAGCTGTATTTTAATTATTTCTTGAACTATATATGGTCCAATGAATGGAGGGTCGAGTTTATTGGATTTAGCTTCGTTTGTTAATAAAAGCTGATCTCCCACTGCAAATGAATGATGTTTAGTTTTGCGATCATAATAACTTTTGGAAACAGTTTTTGATTTCAAAATGTTGTCGTGAGCTTAAGTAAACGATTTTTGCAATCGAAATTTCAAATCATATAAATAATCATCATAATTATATACCACATCCACTACTCTAGGTTTACTAATCGAATTTGGAATTAAGGGCTTATGACCAAAAACTAGCTCATATGGTGCAAATTTTGTTGTAGTGTGTGGAGTACTGTTGTAAGAAAAACATGCATATGGGAGCCATGTATCCCATGTTAGAGGGTCTTTTTCAGAATATTGTCTTAAATATCTCACTAGACCACTGTGACTTCTCTCTAGTGATCCGTTTGTTTCAGGGTGATAAGCACTCGTACATATTTTTTTAATTTGCATTAATTTTCATATTCGTTTAAAAAGTGCACTAGTAAAATTTGATCCCTGATCTGTTAAAATAGTTTCAGGTGCTCCAAAAACACAAATAACATTTTCTGCCGTAGCTCTAGCAATAGTTTCCGTTTCCTGATTCTGTATTGGAATAGCAAGCGAATATTTTGTTATATCACATTGCATAGTTAAAATATACTTATTATTTGAATAAGTAGAAGGAAGTGGTTCTACAATGTCCAGAAAAAGTTTTTGAAATGGTCTCGTTGACGTACTGGTTATGTTCATAGGCTCTTTACATTTACCCATTTGCTTATGTCTCTGACAGGATTCACACATTTTAATGAAATTGCTAATTCTACTTAGCATTTTTGGAAAATAAAAATATTGTTTTATACGATTGTATGTCCGATATAGACCTTCATGTGCTCCTAGTGGAGACTTATGAAATTCTTGGATACAAGTTTTTATATCGTTTTCATTTTCTAAAGTTTGTATATTTTTAATAAATATTCTGTAGATTTTTCAGCTGAATTTTTATTTGACTTTGGAAGAACACTATTTCTCTGACTTGAGACTTTAGTTAGTCTATCACTAGAAATATGTATATTATTAGCAGGTGGACTTTCAAAATGATTTGAAACATTTGGTTTATCAATTGAAAGATTTTGGAAATTAATTTTATCGAAATGAGGAGTGATCAATTCATCATTTCTGCTTTCATAGTCGGTTGAATTTAGCATATCTTTAGGATATAATTTTAACAAAAATGGGTTAAATTTATTCGAAATATTCGATTTACCACTTGTATCTGAGATATAATCTGCGTTTAACTGTTTAGCTGCTGATCTAGTGACGACATGAATTTCGCGCGTCCGCATTCGAATTAGATTTACCAGATTTATACCTAATACTGAAGTCAAATTCTTCCAGCCTCAGTTTCCAGCGCATCTCGATGTGGGGTTTTTAATGGAACATAACCAAACTAGTGGTTTATGGTCAGTATAAATTATAAAATGTCTACCATATAGATAAGATCGAAAATATTGTGCACTCCACACTATAGCAAACAACTCATTTTCAATGGTCGCATAATTTTTTTCTGCCGAATTTAGAGTTCGACTTGCAAATGCGATTGGTAGATCTTTATCATCGTATTGCTGCGATAATACTGCTCCAATTGCAATCTCACTTGCATCACAAGTAAGTGTAAATTCGCGGCTGTAGTCAGGGTATTGTAATATCGGAGGTTTTAGAAGCATATTTTATAGTTTATTGAAAGATTCATCTTCTAGTGCTCCCCAAGTAAATTGTACATTTTTTTTAAACAACTCGGTCATTGGTCTTGCTATTTTAGCAAAATTGTGACAAAATTTTCTATAATATCCTATTAAAACCAGAAAAGATCTTACATCTTTAATATTTTTAGGTACAGGATAAAATTGTATTGCTTGAATTTTAGAAGTATCGGGTTTAACGCCATTTGGTGTAACAATATGCCCTAAATACGTAATCTCTTTTCGTAAAAATTGGCATTTATCGGGATTTAGTTTAAGGTTGTGTTTTTTTAGACAATCTAATACATCAACCAGTTTTTTATTATGGTCATCCAGACTTTTTCCATAGATAACTATATCATCTAAATAAATAAAACACTTTATACCTGTAAGGCCCGATAACACATCATTCATGCATCGCTGAAATGTGCTAGGTGCATTTTTTAAACCCATACTCATACGAGTAAATTGAAAGTGCCCGGAGTCAGTAGAAAAAGCGTTTTTTTCGCGATCTTGCTCTGCTAACGAAATTTGGTGATACCCGTTTGCCAAATCTAGTGTTGTAAAGTAGTTGCATTTGCCTAGCTGATCTAAAATTTCAGTTATGTTTGGCAACGGATAGCAGTCACCTATCGTAATATCATTTAGTTTGCGAAAGTCTACTACGATCCGTCACCTTTTTTCGTTATTCACAGATTTTTTTGGAACACACAATAAGGGAAAATTCCAGGGTGATTTTGAATCTTCGACTCTCCCATCCTCTTTCATTTGATTAACCTGCCGATTTATTCCTGATTTCATTGCTTGAGGCAGACGGTAAGGGTTTACGTACACTGGTTTACTATTTCCAAAAGTTGTTATTTTATGAATACCTGCTGAAGTAGTTGTAAGTTTGTCGCCATCTATTGCAATTATCAAATTATTTGGAAAAGCGAGTTTAGCTTCTAAAGAACCCAGTGTCTCTAAAGAATCGCCTGATATACCTATGTAGTTACATTTAGAAAAGTTATCATAATAAACATTATCTGAAATAAATTTGTAATCAATAATTGAGATGTCACAATGGAATCAATTAAAAAAAATAATCGTTTTTGATTTGAAATATTTATATTAACTGCTATGAAACAGGCATTATCACAACTATCATTTTCAAAACTTGCTAAAATTGATTTAGATATTATAGTTTTATATTCATTCGTATTGTATTTATAACAATTGTTTATACACTGGAAGTTCTGTATGTTCTGTTCAGAGGATCTGTGTTTAATTCCCGAGAGCTGTGAAAATTTTCGGAAACCTTTTGGAACAATTTGTGTCTTCTATTATCAACACACTTTTTAACTTCACATTCTTCGATTATTATGATTATTTCTTTTACAACAGGCACAAAACAAAACTTTTTTAGGGCTAGATGTATTCGGTGATTGTTGAAAATTATTTGATTTTCTTTGAAATTTATCAAATGGTCTCGAATAAGTAGAATTATTTTGAAAATTATTTTTTTGATTATTTGAATTTCCACTCGTGTAATATGTTCTACTGTAAAACGAATTATTTGGTTCACTGGCCATTTTTGAAAATGAGTTAGAACTGTGTTTCGAATTTTTAAGTTGAAAACACTGTGTTGCACTATGACCTTTACGTTTATACCATTGACAAAACAGTTCATTTGAAGATCTGTGGGGTGCGTGGCGAGTGCCTGCGTTTCCCACAATATATACTGCTGCTAGAGGCAAAATGTTCGTTGGCCTTCCGCAGTATATTTTTGATATAAATAAAAAACGTTACACCATTTTTTTTATACACTATTTATAAAGAGGTATTTATTTCCTGTGTTATTTTTTATTTACAATCTAATTTTAATGCTTGATAGATATATTATCATGGGTTCGTATTGGACTGAACCTTATGAAAATTCTCAAGCGACTGGTTAATATTTTTACCGTTTTCTTTATTTTGACTCGTATTGTTTTTTCGTTGGTTGCCGCGATATCTACTTTTTTAGAATTTATCCGTTCCTCAAACCACAGGAACAGTGCCTGCTGATTTGCGGGTTCGGCCGAGTAGATGGCCTGCTACTAGTGTGGAGTTAACTACTCAAGGTACAGTGGAAAAATCAAGTGATTTCAAAGTGTGTTTCAAATGGTTAGATTTTGCGCGGCTGGGATTACCACAGACCCCCTTGCCAGTGAATCGCCGATGAACGAGACTCTCGCGTAGCGTGCTGGCGGCATGATTTTCTTCCCGCACGGGTGACTATTGTCTCTGGTGTTGCGGTAGCTGGTTTGCCGGGTTTCAGGCAAGATTTCCTGACTTGGGACGAACTTTCGTTGCTGCGTATTGCGGGCGTTGGAGGTTTTAAATTGAACCGAACTTTGGTTCCATGTGTTACCTCCGGCGCATCCAATGCTTGCGCTGCGTCCCCGTACTGTGACTTCCCGTTGGCTCTAGGTACTTTTAATGATTCAGGCTCCACCGTGGCTCGTGGTATCTCTCTCAACTCGTCTTCCATGAAACATGGTTTTAGTCTGTCGATTGAGATCTGGCTGCTTTTGCCTCGTTTTATTACGGTAAACGCCTTCTCGTTCCGGTGCGTGACTTCGAATGGGCCTTCGTACGGCGGCTGTAGCGACTTCTTACACAGATCCGTCCTCACAAAGACGTGTGTGCACGTATTTAGTGCTTGGGACACAAATACCGCCCGACTGCTATGCCTTGATGGGGGTACTGGGCGGATTCTATTGAAATGATCTCCGAGCTCCTTTACGAACTCGGACGGGCTCTTGCTGCCTTCCTTCCCGACTAAAAGCTGGCTTGGTACTCTGAGCTGCTCGCCGTATACCAGTTCGGCTGCTGACGTCCCCAACTCCTCTCGATATGCGGTTCTCAAACCTAGCAGGACCGTTGGTAGCGCCCGTGTCCAGTCGTGCCTCTCTTAGCACATGATCGCTGCCTTCAGCGTACGATGCCACCGTTCGAGAAACCCATTGCACTTGTGGTTGTATGCCGTTGTTCTCTTCCTCTCGAATCCCAACAACTTCGAAAACTCTGCGAACAGTTCCGATTCGAACTGGGCGCCCTGATCTGTTACTATGGCTGTGGGCACGCCAAATCGTGCTATCCAATTGTTGAGTACCGCCACCGCCACCGTTTCGGCCCGGATGTCTGCGATCGTAAGCGCTATAACGCTGCTGTGCCGGTGACAGCTTAGAGGAGAAAAACTGCAATGGCTGCCATTCTGTGGTGTTCTCCTTCTGCTGTTGGATGACTGCTCCGATGGCGGTATCCGATGCGTCAACCATCAGGGCTAGTCTCGCTGCCGATGATGGGTGGCTTAATAATGTAGCTTCGCTGCTGCCTCTGTCCACTCAATCTCACGGGTGACGTTCTTCTTGCTACCTTTTAGGTAGTCGTTGAGGACAGCTTGATTCTGGCTAGCGTGTGGGACAAAAATGCGATAGAAATTTATGATTCCCAGGTAGCGGCGCAATTGATTAATTGTTTTCGGCTGTGGGTATCTCAAAATATCGGCTACTTTCTCGGGGATAGGTCTGATTCCATGCTCGGACACTTCGTGACCTAAGAAATTTACTTTTTCCTGAGCGAAATGGCATTTACTCACATTGATTATTAATCCTGCGTCGCTCAGCCGGGTAAAGATGGTTTCCAGGTGTTCGCCGTGCTCTTCGATTGATTTGGAGGCTTCCAACACATCATCCAAATATACAAAACAAAACTCTAAATTTTGTAGCGTGGCGTGCATAAAACGCTGGAACGTGTTTCCGCGTTCCTTAACCCAAAAGTCATACGCGTGAATTCAAAAAGGCCGAAAGGGGTAGCAATTGCGGTTTTTGCAATATCCTCCTCTTCCATCGGTTTCTGATGGTATGCGCGCACTAGGTCGAGAGTTGAAAAGATTTTGGAGCCTTCCAACTGCAGCGTGAAATCCTGGATATACGGAATTGGATATCGGTCGGGTATGGTAATATTATTGAGCGCCCGATAGTCTCCGCAGGGACGCCACTCACCGTTCTTTTTGGGCACTAGGTGCAGCGGGCTCGCCCATGGGCTATCTGATCGTCTGCAAATTCCTTGTTCGACCATGAATTGAAAGTCCCGCTGCGCTATGACCAGCTTTTCGGCGCTCAGTCTCCGCGGTCTGGCGAAAACTGGGGGTCCGCGAGTGATGATGTGATGCGTTACCGGGTGTTTGACTTTGCGCTCTGCCTGGTGATCGTGTGTGATACTTTGGAATTTTTCCAATATTTTCATGATCCGGCCATCGACAGTAGACGCGACGCGTCTATCACTCGGACGGTAGGTGCCTCCTCGTTCGTTCTGGTAGCCACGGAAAATAGGGTTGTGATTGGGTCGAGTAGCCGCCCGTGCTGAATGTCCACCAACAGACCTGATTTGTTTAGGAAATCAGCGCCTATGATGGGGATCGTCACTTCCGCGATCACAAAAGTCCATGGGAATTGCCTACGGAGGCCGAGATCCAACACTAACCGCCGTTACCCGAACGTCCTAAGTGACGTCCCGTTTGCCGCATAAAGGTAAAACTCGCTATCCGGTTTTGCCGGTCCTTCTTTTACCACCGGTAGCACGGATACATCCGCTCCGATGTCGATTAAATAATTCATGTTGGTGGATTTGTCGTAAATTTTTAGGCAACAATTACTGGTCTCACCGTAGCATGTCGCCGTTTGCATCGGTGGTCTTAGTTTTTTGACTTAAAGTCGAGCCAATTGGGACACTGCGGTCTGCAGTTCCGCGCGTTTTCCTTGAACCTATAATGGAAAAAACACAATCGCGGCGCGTCGTCCGCGGCCGATGTTGCGTTGTTGGCATGTGGTTCTCGCGCTGTAGGTGGCCTACTCCCACTTCTACCTCTCGGGTGACGCCGACTGCTCTGCGACCGACTTCGCTGTTGATGATGGTCGATCTAGTCCAACCGCCGCATGATTTCGGTTATCTGTTGCGTTAGGATGGTGCTCTGGTTTGATGACGAGGGTACTGCAACGGACATCACATTCGACCGGGACATCGTCTCGAACAACCGATCGGCCAATTCCGCCAACTGGGCTGCTGGTAGTGATTCGGCTGTGGGCGCCAATATCTCTTGGGCGCGCATGGGCAGCCGCTTCATCCATATATTCTTGATGACATCGTCGTTGACATCAGTCCCGCCCTGCAAGAGTCGGTGGATTTGTGTCTGCCGCGACTCTCCTAGACGGTCGAGGATGGCCTTTTTCAGGTCTGTGTACGGCTGCTGAAGTGCTGAGACAACGGGCCGGTGATGATATCGCTCACCTCGTTGCTGGTGCGATCGTTTAGGGCGCATAGCAGATGGTGATACTTAGTGCTTTCCGCTGTGATACGGCTCAGCGCGAACTGCGCTTCCACCATGTGGAACCATAGACGTGGGTGCTGTGATGATAACGGGACTAGACGTAGTGCTATGGCGGCGACGGATCCGGCTGATACTGGCGGTGGATGTATCTGCGATTCTGGTGGGTGTGCCCCGATTGTACTGGGTTGTTCTACCGCTGGCGCTATTTGGGAGGGTATCGGGGTAGTTCTGGTGATGTGGCTGGCCATGGCCGCTCGCACTGCCGCTTATATCCGTGCGCCTAGTTCCATAGCTGACTCTCTTGATGCGTCGCTAGTAGAAGCGTCCGTGCTATCGATGGTCGCCGCGCCACTGCTGATAAGCGGTTGCGGTTCTGCAGCCATCGACGATTCACTGCACTGGTGTCCGGGGATGATTTCGGCACTACACTTTTATTTATGCGATTTGGATTATTGACCGAGCGAACTATGATGTGGGGATATTAAAACAACACACGGCGCTGATACGGGTTTTTATTTATCTTACGCAATTTAAAATAAGCAAAACTGTTAACCGCTAAAAACGATCGGGTGACGATAAACCTGATCACACAAAACTTTGAGAATTGTGGGGAAAAAGGTTCCGCGACTCAATCAGCAAACACTTGTGGTTGGGGTTTGATAAATTCTTTATTATAACTATTTTGATGTATTTTTGTTTTTTCATTTAAATAAAATTTGGAAATTTAAAAATAAAATGCAAAAAACGGAAAACGAATCGAAAAAAACTAACGATTGGCCTTGTATAGGCAAAAGAAAAAGGTACAAATTTACAATTTTTTCAGTCGCTTACCTTGTGTTGTGCCCGACCGGCGTTTTGGCTGTGGATGCCTAGTTGCGCCCGACCGGCGTTCCGATTTGTGGTATGGCTGCGCCTGCCCGGCGTTAAATTGGGTGGTAATCTGGGCTGACCGGCGTGCAAATTGGTAAGCTGCGCCTGACCGGCGTTCAAATTATAAGCTGCGCCTGACCGGCGTTCAAATTGTAAGCTGCGCCTGACCGGCGTTCAAATTGTAAGCTGCGCCTGACCGGCGTTCAAATTGTAAGCTACGCCTGACCGGCGTTCAAATTGTAAGCTACGCCTGACCGGCGTTCCAATTATATGTATAGCAGCGCCCGACCGGCGTTTAGCGTGGCCCTGTATGGGTGCGCTCTCACTTGAAAAATTTTAATTTGTGGCTGTGCCCGACCGGCGTTCTACAAATTTCCGGTATGGGTTGTAAAAAGAAATCCGTGACTCGAGCAAAATGCGTACCGTGAGCTGGCCTCTGGTGGGGGCGATTACCACGGTAATTGATGCTCGATCACGTCGGAGTCACCAATTTGTGGGGTGCGTGGCGAGTGCCGGCGTTTCCCACAATATATACTGCTGCTAAACAAATTTTATTTCTCATTTTAAAATAAAACGGTAAATTTCCTTTTTTCTTACATCATTATGTATATTTTTTTAGTTTATGTTCAAGGTTAACAATCAGTGTGGCTATTACCTACTACGCATTTCATTGGTTGTGAAGTAAACATTTCTTTTAACTAAATTATATTCTTTGTGTGCAAGATAATAGGTAATTTACATATTGAAATTTGCTGGAATATGGAATATATAAGAATATTGAGCATGTCTAATGATTAATGAACTTGGCTGATGCAATAGGTATGAAAATGGCTGAACAGAATCCCGATATTCATATACCGCATAAAAAAAATCGCACAAAAAAAGACCGCACAAAAACAGGTTTGACTGTATTTCTTTTTTTAAATTTTAACCGCTGTCACCAATGTTATGTTGAGGTCGACGTTGTGGAAGGGTCTTTATGTTTATTGTAAAATTAAAAACTTGTGTCAATCGAAATATGTAATTTATTACATTGAATTATTTTGTTGGTAATCGTTTCAATGTCCACAGTCAACTGACTCTACTACTCAATCTCAAGAATATCTTTATTTACCATTTTATTATACATTAACAAAATCCAGCTTGGAATGGTAACAATCACAATACAAAATAAATATTACAATCATTAATTACATAACTTTACAATACTAATACATTGGCTAATACTAAATGTCAGGGGAGTGAACATAACAAATTAATATATTGAAGAGAGATTTGGAAAATAATTGAGTGTATTGCACAAATAACTGAATGTAAGTGTGTAAAATTTAACATATTGCGCAAGCTTCAGTGGTTTGTTCAGTTGAGTGCCTGTCCATTCGTGAATAGTTTGTGTAATCATCTTTACTTTCAATGCGATTATTTAGTTCTACGAGAAGCTGCTTGTCCGACAAATTATTTCTTCGTAGGTACCACTCTATGGCCAACAACTAGTTTTAGTTTTTTTTTGTTTTTATTTTGCATAAAAACTGCACCAACCATGATCATTGCTAATGCTTTTTTTCTCACCATAGCAATTTTTAGATATATTTTAAATATTTAATAAAACCACAGTTTTGAATTTAATATTTATTCACTTAAAGTTCGGATATTAAATAGCCAGTTAAAATAATTTCTTCCGCATCAACAACAAATAATTGCGCAGTTAAATGTATCGTCAGTGTTGAAAGATAACTCAATTATTTTTTGTGCAATTTTAACTGTGCAATATAATTGTACGTGAATACTCACCTTTATACGACATAAATACAGATTTTTTTTTTTAATTTAAATTAATCGAAAAGTGTGTCATTTCAATTAACCGGTTAATTGGTTAACCTTAACCGGCTGTGAAAGCCATATAATCGGCTTTGTGTGAAATGCTTTCAGCCTTATCACACAAAACAATAATTATTGTAATTCTGAATTGAATAAATTCTTTTATCCAATTTAATTCGATCGTATATTTTGGAAAATTATTGTTGAAAAAATTCTCTATGATTACCGCGTGTTGCCAAATGGTAACGGAGGTTTTCCAAAAAAATACAAATGGTACTTGTTATTGTTTTAGACTCCAAAGACTGAAAAATTGGTAAAATAAAACTCATGGGATAATTTGAGTTATTTCATTCTAGAAGTCTACACTGCAATTATTATTACAAAATTAATTGTGCATGTAGTATCATTATTATGAGCCCATAACCTCAACTATTCATAATAACTCTGTTTTTCCAATCATCTACCACAATAAATAAAAAGAAAATAATTTTTATGAGATACCAGAATTTTCCAGTTTTTCACGATATGATTTTTTTATTGCAATATGAAAGGCTAGTCAAATTAAACAACAACACATTTTAGGCATTAAAAAATGTAAAATATTTTATAAATCATTAAATAATTTTATCGGGATCGATAGAGACGGCCATAAAATAAAATAAGAATAAAAAAAAACGTTTAAACTAAAATACAATTTCGAATCATTCAACACGATATTTGTGGTGATGGTTTTTGCACAATTTTATGTACATTACAGTACAGTAAAAAAAAAAATAAAAAATACAATTACAACAAAATTTTTATTTATTAGAGTTGATATGAGATACCAATTAAAAAGCGAATATTTTTTTTGTAATACTCGTTCATTGTGATAAAATTTATTGTTATATTTAATACATAAATTTAATATGTAATTAATGTTTTTTTTTTAGAACACAAAACCATAACATAAATCAAAGTGTGTTCAATTTTGTTTTCGAAAATTGCTGCATAAAACAAAAATTTATGGTACACGCCGCGCCGCATTAAAAATAAGACATAAAATTATGGCAGCATTTGCAATATATGTAAACGCATTAAAGTTGAAAACTTTTTTGGGAATTGACAACAATTTATTGGAACTTGAAAGAGATTTTTTTTCATTTTCAAATTGGCATTTATCATGTAAATACACTTTTGATAAGAAAATTCTCCAGTTATACGTTATAAAACAATACTTTTATTGTACAGACTGATGATTCCATTTTATTCATGACTTTTTTAATTAAATTACAAACTTAATTATAAAGGAAACCATTCAAATAGTATTGTGATGTGTGTTTTAACTTTGTAATAACGGATGTACTACATTATTCACAATTTCCGCGAAGCCTGTTGCAGACTCTCTTGCGATTGCCCCCGATATCATTTTTAAGCAGGCTAGGTAACAGTCGTGGGGGAGTTTTTTTCGGGAATCACAAGAGAGCTTGAATGAAATTGAATTAAATAACAATTTGCACAAAAAAAATAGAAAAATAAGAAAAATGAAAATTTACGTTAATTTAGAGCACTGTAATAATTAAAATAGCGAAAATATAGAAACAATAATGGAAAACATAAGAATTAACAACACAAAGTACACAACCATCAATAACAAAAACACACCAAAGCCGTGGTGGAATGATAAGCTACAAAGGTTAGTCAAAAAAACAAAAATGTTATAACAAACAAAAAAATCTATATACTGCAACGAAACTACTAAAATCCACAGCTACACTAAGGCGGGAAATAAAAGCAAGCAAGAGGAAATCATGGAAAACATTTATTAGTGAAATTAACCCATCATTAAATACGAAGCAACTATGGAGTAAAATAAACAAAATAAAAAATAAAAGAGAAAATCAATATAACCTACTAGAAGAGTTCGATATGGCAAAAAAATTCATAAATGAAAATTTCCCCGAAACAATAGAAGAATTTAAACTAAAAAATAATAAATAAATAAAAATTTAACGATACAACTATTATGGACAAAATAAAAAAGAAATAAAATACCGCCCCAGGTGAAAATAAAATTTCCTATAAAACATTAAAATCTGTTGTTGAAATAAACTCCAGTACAATTAAAAATCTCAATAACTATTTTAACAACATATACATAAAGCAGCAGTACCCAGAAAAATGGAAAATAAGCAGAATAATAGCAATAAAAAAGCCTAATAAAAACGAAAATGAAACTGAAAGTTACAGACCGATATGTCCCCAAAATACTTTATCAAAAATATTTAATAAGGTCATATTAGATGAACTAAACCTACACATGGAATATAAAAACACGCTACCGAGAAACTCTTATGGATTCAGAAAAAGCTACAGTATAATGGATTACTTCGTCAACCTATTCAGTGAGATATCAGCAGAAAAACATAACTATAACAATCAAATTCTAATTACAACCGTATATCGGCAAAAGCTTTTGATAACGTCAACAAAAAACTTCTAATAGAAAAATTAATAAAAATAGAATAATATTCCACAATGGCATTTCCACAATAAAGCAAACCACAAATATAGGTATCGCACAAGGTAGTTGTCTCTCACCGTGCTTATTCAACATATACACGGAAAAAAATAAACTGGTCCTCAGCTAAGAAAACGGACTTTTAATTCAAGAAAATATACGTTTTCTTGATTTAAAAGCTAATTTTCTTATTTCTTTCGAGTTTTTCTTCATTACAAGAAACACAATTCTTGCATGAAGAAAAACTCGATAGAAATAAGAAAATTAGCTTTTAAATCAAGAAAAAGTACATTTTCTTGAATTAAAAGTCCGTTTTCTTAGCTGAGAACCAGTTTATTTTTTTCCGTGTATGTATACACACGAAATACATAAAATACATCATGAAAAGGCATCAATATATCAATTTGCAGATGACATAGCGATACTCGTTAAAGCAAAGAATGAGAAGGAAGCATAGAACACAGCCAACGGGATACTTAAAGATCTGAACGAGAAATTAAAGAAACTAAATCTCAGATTAAACCCAGCGAAGTGTGAATACATGAGGCTTTATAAAAACAAACCCACAAATTTTGAACTAAAAATAGACAACACAAGGCTAAAAGAAGAAATAATTATAAAGTTACTCGGAATAACATTCAATAATAAAATATCTATGTTACCACATTACAAAAAACTAGAAAAAGAAATAACAAGTGCATCCAACATAATCAAAATGCTGATACATAAAATGGAGGGGTCCATCCATACAGCATTACAAACGTATACAAAGCCATAATACAAACGAGGACAAAATTTGCAGATATTATCACACCAACGAACATCAAAAACAGCATAAATATAAAACAAAAAATTATTAATAAAAAGTTGAGAACATGTGCAGGTCTACTGAGAACGACACCAGTGCCGACGATCCTTGCGGAGACGGCCACATTACCAGCCGATATGGACAACAAACTGACAACACTAAAATACATAGCCAGCCAAATTAATAAAAATAGTGATACCGGTAAAAGGATAAAAAATAATAACATAATAGAAAAAATAAAGAAATTATACAATGAGTATGATTTCCTAAAACATGTTGCTCAACCAAATAATAAAATAATAAAAACAGTAACTAATTTAATAATAAGTGAGAACCTGAAGGAGAATCATTCCAACGACATTATAGGCGCATTTTATTTGACCATTTGCAAAAAAATTGCTTGTATCCAATATCATTTTGGTATTCGTGAATACTGAATACCCACTGTGTACTTGGTTTTCAAAAATCCAATAGTATTTTTTAGCAGGGACGCGATTCCGAAATGAATACCAATTTTGAATTTGGCAAATAAAATAGGCCTTATGAATCAAATTGAAATAATGAAGCAATATATAGAAATATTAAACAAACACAAAGATTACACAGAAATATATACTGCTGGATCATTAAGCCAAAACAAAGGAGCAGTCGGAATATATTTTAAAAATCCAGAGACAAAATACAAAGTGAACCTAACAAACAAAGCCTCAATACAAACAATTGAAACAATAGCCATAAAACTAGCCATAGAAAGAGCATTACAGATGGGATTAATAAAAATATTAATATTTACGGATTCAAAAAGCAGTTGTTTATCATTAAAAAAAAAATAAATAAAGGTGGAAATTACAAATATTATGAGAAAGAAATCATCGACATCATCGGCATTATAGGCAATGAGATGGCAGATAATCTAGCAAAATTGGCAATAGAAGATCCAGATGAGACAATAGTAAACCCCATAACAATTGAAGACGCATATAAAATAACAGAGGATGTAATATGGCAAGAATGGAAAGCAAAATACAATGAATGGGCAACAAGTGTAGGAAAATACAATAACCAAATAAATAGCACACCTCCAAGAAAACCATGGTACTATAAATCAAATATGAGTGCATATAACATAAGACAAATAAATCGTTTAAGTTCGGGACATGCCAAAAATAAGAAATTCAAAAACATCATGGGGATTGAAGAAAACCACATATGCGACACATGTGACACAGTCGAAGATAACCAACATATTGTGGAGAGCTGCATAAAATACATCAACAAAAGGCAAAAATTCGAAGTAATACAAAATATTAGGTTAATAGATACATATACTAAAGTCAGGGAATACCAAAATTTACAAAACTCTATGCAACTATTTAAAAGAGATAGAATATAGTTTATAAAATTATTTTGTTAACTTTTTAAGTTTTATTATTTAAAAAAAATTATATTTATTTGGTTTCAAAATTATTTTTATTTTTTAAATCTCCGACGTTTCGGTGGTATTTTCCACCATTCTCAAGGAACAATCCAAACCAATAATAAAAATTCTTTTCAAAAATTTGAAAACTATTTTAGAAAAAATTCCAGTGTAGCTTGATTTGAAAGCTATTTTATCAAAAATTATGTATAGCTTGATTCAAAAATATTTTTTTTATATAAAATAAAGTGAAGAACATTTTAATAATTATATAAAATAAAATGAATTTAAAAAAAAATTAAATAATATATGATCATAACAATTTAACCAAAATTTGGAAACTTCCTGGACGTTTATTAAATTTTGAGAGTTTTGTTGAATTTTTTTATGTGTATACTTTCCAAAATTAACCTTTTTGTGAGATTTGGTCCCTATCCAGTATATCAATATCGTCAGACAATAAATGTCTACTTTCACGTAAATGATTCGATATTGCACTGTGTGATTATTTAAAAGAACTTGTCGAATCGTAAACATCTTGGTAAACCCGCTTTTTTAAATTTTGTTTGGTTTGCCCAACATATTCCTTTCCACAATAGCATTTCAATTTATAAACTACATTGGATTGTAACACTTTTGGAATTTGGTATTTTAATTTTGTAAACAAATAATTATCTAAACTTCTAAATGCTCTACCTTCAACTTGTATATTGTAATTTTTTAACACAAATTTAATTTTTTCGAAAAGAATTTTCACGTATGGTATGGTTAAAAAAATTTTACGAGTATTTTTAATGGAAATTAATAGCCTTAGGAGTCGAGTATAGGCAGTAGGGATTGTCGTAATATGCCATTAGTGGGTAATAATAGCCTTAAGTGTCGTGAACCTAATGGTGTATACCCCATTTCTCAACGGTGGGGAGGAATACCAAATTTTAATTTTATTGTTACGTCAAATCGCTTTTGCTTGGTTGAGTAATTTATTGTTCAAATCAATAACATGAATTTCACAGGGATTGTCGCAAGATGCCACTAATGGGGAACAATAGCCTTAAGTGTTTGGTATTCCTCCTCACCGTTGAGAAATGAGGTATACACAATCAGGTTCACGACAATTAAGGCTATTGTTTCCCATTAGTGGCATCTTGCGACAATCCCTGTGAAATTCATGTTATTGAGTTGAACAATAAATTACTCAACCGAGCAACAGCGATATGACGTAACAAAAAACTTAAAATTTGGTATTCCTCCCCCACCGTTGAGAAATGGGATATACACCATTAGGTTCACGACACTTAAGGCTATTGTTCCCCATTAGTGGCATCTTGCGACAATCCCTGTAGAATTCATGTTATTGAGTTGAACAATAAATTACTCAACCAAGCAAAAGCGATATGACGTAACAAAAAAATTAAAATTTGGTATTCCTCCCCACCGTTGAGAAATGGGATATACACCATTAGGTTCACGACACTTAAGGCTATTGCTCCCCATTAGTGCAATTAGCATAGTATGCTAAGTTTATACGTGGTGAAATGAGCACCGAAGACGGCGAACGCAGTGGACGCTCAAAAGAGGCTGTCACCGACGAAAACATCAAAAAAGTTCACAAAATAATTTTGAATGACCATAAAGTGAAGTTGATCGAGATAGCAGACATTGTGAAGATATCATCTGAACGTGTACATCATATCATTCACGAATATTTGTACATGAGAAAGCTGTGTGCAAAATGGGTGCCGCGCGAGCTCACAATCGATCAAAAGCAACAACGTGTTAATGATTCTGAGCAGTGTTTGAAGCTGTTCAAGCGCAACAAACCTGAATTTTTGCGTCGATATGTGACAATGTATGAAACATGGCTCCATCATTTCACTCCGGAGTCCAATCGACAGTCAGCTGAGTGGACTGCACACGTCATGAACCGAATCCAAAGCGAGGAAAAACATGCTATGTATGTAAGGTTATGGCATCAGTATTCTGGGATGCGCAAGGTATAATATTCATTGATTACCTCCAAAAGGGCCAGACCATCAACAGCGATTATTATATAGCGTTATTGGATCGTTTAAAGGATGAAATCGTTAAAAAACGGCCCCCATTTGAAGAAGAAAAAAGTGCTGTTTCATCAAGACAATGCACCGTGTCACAAATCAATGAAAACAATGGCAAAATTGCATGAATTGGGCTTCGAATTGCTTCCGCATCCACCGTATTCGCCAGATCTGGCCCCCAGCGACTTTTTCCTGTTCTCAGACCTCAAAAGAATACTCGTTGGAAAGAAATTTAGCGCCAATGAAGAAGTAATCGCCGAAACGGAGGCCTATTTTGAAGCAAAAGTCAAATCGTGCTACAAAAATGGTATCGAAAAGTTGGAAGATCGCTATAATCGCTGTATCGCCCTCGAAGGCAACTATGTTGAATAATAAAATCGAATTTTGCCAAAAAAATTTGTTTTACTATGGTAGACCGGGGACTTTTCAATTGGCCTTATACGTGTTATTTTTTTGTTATAAACTTCACACCCATTAATTTTGATATTTTTTGAAAAATTTCGGATTAAACGAATTCTCCAATTTAAGTGAACTATTTCTAAAATGAATGAAAATTATTCAGAATTGAAAAAACCGTTTTACGGTAAGAATGAAACTAGTTTCGAGTTAAATGAAACTTTTTCCAAATTAAATGAAACCAAATTAAATAAATTGAAATGCAAAAATTATGTCACTAAAATTTATAAAATAATAAATGAAACTGTAATCTTCGTGTCTTAGATGAAATTGGCCCAATCTGATGCTGTGACTGTTTCAATTTTATATTTGATTACGCTTTCTAGATTCGGATTACTCTTAGTTCTTAATAAGTTTTCCTTCGACGTAATTTGTGAAGGCCGTGTCCTATCGGATTTACTTTTAAGATTAAAATAATCCTTTGCCAATTAAAGGTTAAATAATCAAAGTGGTTTTAAATTGAAAAAAAATAATTGAACAATGCCAAACACGATACCTTTCTACCATTTTCGCGATAGTCGGAAAAAAAAACCCAGCAAATTAAAGACGAACATTGTTTCGATTGTTTGTCGTTTCTTATGGTTACTAGTAGTAATTGCCTTATCGAACTGAACATAAACTGAGAGAATCGGATTTGTCCCATAAAATTGTTGCTCGGTTGCTCCTGAACCGTATTTTAATTTTCTTGAGTGTCCAAAAATGAATCGATTAAAAATTAAACATTTTGATTCCAAATAGCTAAAAACAAAATAATAAACAAAAATACACTCGAACCAAAACTAACCTTAAATTAAAGTAACGTCACTCACACAGTTCGGATATGGTCTGTCATAAAATTTCTTATGAGCTTCTTTATGATAAATATTTATCTGTTTATTTTGTTATAAAATTATCCAAATTATAAGAAAAACTATCAAAATGAGTGGTTAAACATATTGTTGGTGAAATATTGTACAGCGAAATTTATGTGAAGAATGACTTTCGAAGCACATCTAAACGAAATTAATTTTAATTATTAAGAATAACCTATTAAACACAAAAATTGTATTGTATGTTATAATTACCATTATTTAAAGTTGAAGTTGTGACCTACCTAACCGAATACTCGTTACGCCCAGTAGTGTCTGTATAAATTTGGTATGGACCTTCACCTCATTTGGTGCTTGATACATTGAGTAAAAAACTACTTTACCAATATCATACCCTTACAATTACGACTTGATTACATTTGGCCAGATGAAGACAGAGTGGAGATACATATTTTAAAACCGTTTTGGAACATGAGGCTGATTCTGTAATTTGTACAATATTTCCATAAAAGATTTATGTCGAGCTTAAATTGCGCTAAATATAATTATCAATATTAATGGTGAACAAACTGAATTCATCAGCGTTGTTAGAATTCTACAAAATACTATGCAAATTTAAATTTTGCAAAACGCATATTAATCCAACCACACTTTCTATAAATTACAGCTAAATTGAAAAGTAACCTCACGAGGAGACTTTCCGTTGGCGCCTGGTGGTGAATAGTATATTATAGGGCAGAAGAGGTTCCAAAAATGGTACCACATCTCCAAACACTTAAAAATGTGGACTCGTAAACAGTCCCTACTTCTTAAGTACAACGTGAGGGTTGACACGATACATGCTATTAAAATGGGGTAGATTTGCATTTTCTATATTTTAATAGGCCAATGTGTATCTCCTTTTACAAATTTTGGACTAATCAGATAAATGTGATGATAAATTTCATTTTTGATAAAGGTATATATGTAGACAGTCTATGAACTGGTGAATGTTTTGTTAAATCAGTTTTTTATCGGCTGAAAATTTAAGAAAAGGTAGTTTTTCGACCTTTTGAAGAATGGTATCGGCCACCTTCCTTGGCAGCTTTGGGCCTGAGCTGCCCCAGGACTGTTGAAAATTGTATTATGACATAGGCAGTTCAAAATGAAGTACCTATACATATCGCCTGAATTTTTAAACATGTATTTCAGACCTTTTTAAGCAACCAAAGTATAATTTGTTTATGTTTAAAGAGCATTGGACCCAGCATTGACCGGCATTCATGCCAAATCGCCAGTAAATTTGTTGTATTGCTTAAATAGGTCTAAAATACATGTTATACAAAATTCTAGCGTTATTTTAATGGAATATTTTAACGGAATTTTGAACGGCGGGAAAGTAAGCCAAGTTTTCGATACCATTCTTAATAAGGTCAAAACTTCCTTTTCATAAATTTACATCCGTAATAAGCTCTTTCAATAAAACGTTCACCAATTTATGTATTTCCCTAAGCAGTTTTATAGCCTATAGCCATACGAAACTATTATGTGTTAAGGTGCATTCAAAATACAAAGTTTTACTTTGTACTAAATAATATTTGTACTAAAAGTTGAAATACATTTTTGATCTAAATTAGAAAACAATTTTTAAAAAATATTTCTAACTGAGCTAGCTCAAAATATTGAATGGATGCATGTTCCGTATTATTGACTCTACATTTCTTTCATTTGTGGTTTTGTGCTATTTAGGCTAGAAGTAGCTCTCAGGGGATTAAATAAATGTAGATTAATATGAATAAAATTAGTACTTATTACAACAAGTAATTTTAGCCCTTATAATTTTTAATACACAATAATAAAAATGAATATATGATGAATGAATAAAATAAAAATGACATTTTCCAATTAAAAAATAACATTTGTTCGTTTACTAAATACTATAAGTACTAATTAGTGCATATACCAACAAGTAATAATTTTAAATATTATTATCTAAATTTATGATGCCCTGAGAGCTATTTCTAGCCTAGATAGCACAAAACTCCAAATAAAAGAAATGTAGAGTCAATAATACTGAACATGCATCCACTCAACATTTTGAGCTAGCTGGGCTAGAAATAATTTTTTAAAATTGTTTTCTTACTTAGATAAAAAATGTATTTCAACTTTTAGTACAAATATTATTTAGTACAAAGTAAAATTTTGTATTTTGAATACACCTTAACACATAATAGTTTCTTATGGCTAGGCAAAACCAACACAAATGTCTTATACAAGCCATATTATTTCCGTGACGCACGCATATTATTAAATCCAAAACCTACTATTTTCTATAAGTGTTAGTGATATTTTATACTGTTTTTGATACAAACTAAAATTTAAAATAAAAGTATGTAAAGATTATACTGTATTATGACGCTAATACTTACAGAAATAGTAGGTTTTATTTTGTGTTTGTATGGCAATAATATGGCTTGTATAAGACATTTGTGTTGGTTTTGGGCTAGGCTATAAAAATGTTTAGTGAAATACATAAGTCGCCAGAAGTCAGCATTTCCCAACAGAATTAATGTGCGTCTAATAATTTGGCTAGGTACTGTAATATGTGATAAAACATAAAATAATTTAAAATATGCACTCATATGTGATAATGCGAAAATATTTAACTGTTAATGGTAACATAAAGGGCTCATTTGCCCTAAGAATCCTAAGCCTAATTATTAATTAATCAGAGAATTGCATGTTGTAAATTTTATTGTGTGCATCTACATTTTATTGTATATTTAGTAAAAAAAAAAAATGAATTTAATTTGATTTGAAAATTTTTGAATTTGATTTGAACATTTGTTAATTTTTTTTTTTTTTTTTTTTTTTTTATTTATATTACGACTGAGTCTTACACCCATTTAGTAATTTACATTGCATTATAAAGTATTTGATTAGTCGGCACAATCACAAGATTATCCCCCAATTCGTGTAACTCATCCCCTGGATTTTCGCCACAGCAAGTCTACTGACCTCCTGGTCGCGATAAGTCCAATGGTTTTATTCTTTGCAGTCTTCTGGTTGGTGTGGTAGTCAACATACAGCGTATGTCCAGATTTTCATGCTGGTGCAGACGTTGTAGGTGTTTTGTTGCATGATGTTTAATTTCATCCACGACAAGCTCGATCTTTAGATCTCGATGGAGGTTGTCGTTTCGAATGTACCACGGTGCATTAACAATACATCGCAGGATTTTATTTTGAACTGTTTGTATGATTTTAATATTTGTCCTCTTGGCACAACCCCAGAGTTGGCTACCGTACGTCCATACAGGTTTAAGGATTTGTTTGTATAACAGCAGTTTGTTATGGATCGCTAGTTCAGATTGTCTCCCTAAGAGCCAATGCATCTTTCTAAATTTTATGTTTAGTTCTTCTCGCTTCTTTTTTATGTGTTCTTTCCATCTAAGTTTAGCATCTAAAGTCATGCCAAGATACTTAGCAGTGTTCGCATGCGGTACTACTATAGAGTTTATCATTATTGGTATATGATTAACTTTTAGATTGGTAAAGTTCACTTGGACTGATTTTGCTTCATTTAATTTAATTCGCCATTTCTCTGTCCATTTACATATCAGGTTAGTAGCCTTCTGAAGTTTACTAGTGGATTCATTGATGTTTTTTGCTGTTGCAAGTATTGCCGTGTCATCTGCAAAAGTCGCCATTGTTGCTTCTATAATTGGTATATCTCTAGTATATAGGAGATAAAGGATTGGTCCAAGAACACTCCCTTGTGGAACTCCTGCTGTTATTCGTTTTAGCTGGGAGTATTCATTCTCATACTTTACTCGGAAGTGCCTCTCTGATATGTAGGATTTTAGAATTTGAAAAAATTGCTCTGGAAGATCTCGATGAAGTTTGAATTCTAACCCCTGGTGCCATACTTTGTCAAATGCTAATTTGATTTGAAAATTTTTGAATTTGATTTGAACATTTGTTAATTTGATTTGGAAATTTGTTAACTTGTTTTGATCATTTGTTAATTTGGTTTGAGAAATGTTTAACATGACTTGAAAAAGTTATAACTGAATTATATTAATGTTAACACCGAATATCGTATAAAACATCAGCTGAATTGCCAAAAATACAAGTATGTACATATTTGTTATTTTAATAGATTTAACAAACAACAACGTTTCATTACGGATTTGACAACAACAAAATATCACACAGGTTTTTAACTGGAAAATTTGATGTAAACTGGATATTTAGGGGAAACGCTAGATTCTCAAGAAAGATCATGAAGCTTTGTGCAAAATTCTAGACTATATATTTTTTTTGTTAAGCTAGTGTTGCAGTTTAGTTTTTTAATAAAACAATTTGAATGAAAATGTTTCACTTCAAGTATTATATTATAATAATGATTTATTTATTAAATTTAAGTTACAATATTGAAATAGAAGTAGGAACCGGATGCTCCCCATACATATTTTGGTAGTACAAATCCTTACAAACCAGGCTTCTCTCATTCATTACTGTAGTTGCATTTCTTGTATTCCGAAGGATCTTGAACTTTGATCTGCATTGACTGAATTTTAGACAGGCCAAAATCAGATATTCATTATCCTCCACATTTTCACCCAAAGTACAATTTTTATCCTCACTCAATCGACGTTTCCACAAGCATTCTTTCCAATTACCATGGTTCACACTGATTTCGCGTATCCTCTATTAATATCAAATATGACATAAAACGCAGCTAAATTACCAAAATCACAAGTATTTCATAATTTAATAAAGTTGACAACAACAAAATATTGCATGAGGTTCCCTGGAAATTTTCATGTAAGCTGAATATTTAAGGGAAAACGATAGATTCTAAAACCGAATCATTTAAAGTGTGTGTTTCCTAAATTTAAAAGCTCATGATGCTCTGTGCAATATCCTATAACTAAAATTATTTTAATGATACCGGCTAATATGCCATAAAACTCCAGCTGAATTGCCAAAATCACAAGTATTTGATGAAAAACCGCTAAATTCTAAAACCGAATTTTTTAAAGTGTCACTTAAGATAATTTAATCGTGGTTTGGTTGTCGTTTTTCGTAAACTTAAATCTCATAAAGATCAGTATTTCAAATTGTGTGTCTTATTTTCGTCACATCAAAGTAACTAATACACAAGTTTTATGAAAAGTTTGATATAAAATGGTTATTTTAATGAAAATGCTAGAATCGGATACCGGTTACTTAATTGTGTTTAAATGATTCTTTTAATAAATAATCTCCCCAATTTATCTCGCAAAAGCTACTGAAAAAAAATCCCTTGTTTGTGTTCTCTGGCGTAAGGACACAACTTTGGCGACAGAATGTCGCATTAGTGGGAACTAAATTTATTTGAAATTAATTTTTAAACCGAATGAAAGTACCAAAAGTTTACTAATATTGTTATATTTTATTTCAGATCGATTGTGGATGGAAGCAGAACCGAAAACAGGTAAACAATTTAATTCTTACATTGTCTCTAAAAAACTTTTTACAAATATTAAAGAGTGATAATATGATTAGATTATGTGTGTTTTCATATAGAACGATTTTTGCTGATGACAAATATTTTTGAAAAAATATTTCCAATCTATTCTACTAATACTAAAGAAACTATCAAGTTTTCAATTAACCATCCTTTACAAAATGGATATAATAAAATAGGGATGTGCAGTTCTCCGGTGTTTTAAATTAATTGTGAATAGATGCGCGACATTTTCACCCCTCTTATTTCGAGCCATTTGTATTTCTCGAAATGTCTACGGTACTTCAAGTAATTTGAACTATCGAATAGCCACCGGTGAGAAGTTTTAAACACTTTTTTTAAACACATTTTAGGAAAGTGTACATTTATTTAACAGTGTAATTCAAGTTATTAAACACAGGTTTAACACTTTTATAACACATTTTATGTAACACAATTTTTTAACATATTTTACGCAAGTGTACAATTGTTTGATAGAGTAATTCAAGAAAAAATTAAAATATGAGAAACAAGATCCTACCATATGATAAATAACATGAATCTCAGAGATTGGCTCGCATAGTCATTATATAGAATAAAAAGAAGATACTTTAGGCTTTCCAATTCTGTACGTGTTATTTCATAATTTAGGGTTGGGCTCTAATGACAAATTTTCAAATATTACCAAAACGATCGAATATATGAAAAATCGTGATACTAAACTTTGCAAAATAACACAAATCTCAGAGATTGGCTCGCATAGTCACTATATAGAATGGCAAGAGGATACTTTAGGCTTTCCAAATCTGTACGTGTTATTCAATAATTTAGGGTTGGGCTCTGATGACAAATTTTCAAATATTACCAAAACGATCGAATATATGGAAAATCATGATACTAAACTTTGAATATATTCGATCGTTTTGGTAATATTTGAAAATTAGTTATCAGAGAACAAACCCTAAATTATGGAATAACACGTACAGATTTGGAAAGCCTAAAGTATCCTCTTTCCATTCTATATAGTGACTATGCGAGCCGACCTCTGAGATTTGTGTTATTTTGCAAAGTTTAGTATCACGATTTTTCATATATTCGATCGTTTTGGTAATATTTGAAAATTTGTCATTAGAGCCTAACCCTAAATTATGAAATAACACGTACAGATTTGGAAAGCCGAAAGTATCCTCTTTCTATTCTATATAATGACTATGCGAGCCAATCTCTGAGATTCATGTTATTTATCATATGGTAGGATATTGTTTCTCATATTTTAATTTTTTTGGAATTACTCTGTCAAACAATTGTACACTTGCGTAAAATATGTTAAAAAATTGTGTTACATAAAATGTGTTATAAAAGTGTTAAACCTGTGTTTAATAACTTGAATTACACTGTTAAATAAATGTACACTTTCCTAAAATGTGTTTAAAAAAAGTGTTAAAAACTTCACACTGGTAGCTCTATGAAGGTTTTCTTGCTCGTTTATTCTGTTACTTATTTGATGCAGAGGCTGCGATGCTTTTTTTACTAACTTCTTCTGTTATTGTATTTACTAACTACACTGTAATTATCAACGTGGCCATACAGTTTTACGTCTTCTGCTAGATGTAGCAAGATATGCAGATTATATGACATATTTTCTTTTCCAAATAAAACATTAAATTTTTTACAAAATATTATAAGCATGTAAATGGGGGGCCTAGGCCAAACTATTAACATAGGACTGCATAAAAATAAAATAAAACAATCTTAAGTTTATATCAGATGAATTCATTTTAGTATTTATTAGAATTTATTAGATTGAAACTTTCCTCGCTTTATTATTAGAAAATTCTCTAATGATTTGCGCTCAAAATTAATTTTTCTTGCGATGTCGTGGAAACTCCTCTCGGCTGAAGAAACAGATGCAGGAATACTTAGAAATATTCTTAAGACAATGACAAGTAAGATTCGGAAATAAATTAGCTAAGTTTTTACTAAGAATATTTTCTAATAAATTGGTTGGTGTCGGATCTGCATCCAAATTAGCTGCATACATTTTTTTAAGGAATTTTACCTCATCTAGTATCTCGTTTGATAACTCACTCGTGTATTTTGCATGTAAACGGTTTACTGCAGCTTCAATTTGTTCATCAGTCAAATTTGAAAATGACCAAAAAAAAACAAAAAGATTGCAGACATTTTGTAAAGATTGAAATCATCTTTGTAATCCAGCTATTAAGGAATTAACTATTACGTTAAACACATTTATCCTGTAGTGTTTTTCAGCATCCGATTGTGTCCGTATGGTTCTATTAATGGCAAAATCATATCATATGTAACTCCATATTCACGTGCTTTAGTTTTTGCTTTCGCAAATATTTCATTCCACATTCCGCTTAAATTGCGAAATCTTATTACTAGACTTTCAATATTATTTTGCTCAATATCAAGTGTTGCATTTCGTGCTTCAATTACCAAACTTGTCTGAAGCAAATCTGTCAAAATTTCGAGCCATATGATAGAGAGCAAAACACATTCAAATTTATTTAAATATTTCTCAATTGAGTGTAATTCAACAATTGCGTGTGGTGATAAATTAAAGGAATGTATTTCATTTAAAGCATCTCGAATAGATAATAGATTTTTGGCTATAGGTTTTACTGCATTTATTCTAGCAGACCATCTAGTTTTGGAGATCGAGTGAAGAGACATACGGAAATGTTTCTGTAAAACCTCCCACCTCTGCGGACTACTGCTAAAAAAATTATACATTTGTTGTTTAACTCCAAAAAAATTGTACAGCTTCTTTACACGATTCAGCTGAATCAACTCCTACAAGAATTAATGTGTGGTTCCCACAGCTGGAAAAAATACATTTAGGATTACGCTTCGTAAGAATGGCTTGCACACCGTTTAGCTTGCCAGCCGTATTTGCACCATTATCATAATATGCTTGGACAATACATACATTAAAATTTAATTCCATATCCGACAAAATTTCAAGAATTCTGGCAGCAATCTTCAATGTCAAATTTTAAATTGTCACACATGTTTACATACCGTATGATCAACGTAGTTTGTTCTCGATGTGAGCAATCAGGGATTGCATCGATGATAATTGCAAAATATTTATTTATTATTAGTTTTTCAAGAATGGTTTTCTTTACAAATGATCCGCATAATTCAATAAATTCATTTTGTATACGAGTAGAAAGGTAATGTACTTGTAATCTTGAATGTTGTTCCTATGAAGCACGAACTCGCTGAACGTGATTATTTAAAAATATATCGTATTTACTCAACAGCTCAATTAACCCAAGAAAATTACCATTTTGATTGGCACCAATTTGTTGGGTTGAGCCAAAGAAAGCTAAACCACGTTCGGATAGAAAGAGAATTACTTCGAGAATCCGCTCTAGTAGTTTTCGCCAATTTCTTGATTCTTTCTTCTAATTCTTGCAAAATCATAAATCCAATGTTCGAATTGCTTGTAGCTGCTTTACTTGCGGACTGCCAGGCCACATATTTTTCTTTGTGTTTTATCGAGTTCTCGTGAAGATGGTATACGATCTTTCAGTTTTCTCCAACCTCTATTTATATCCCAACCAGATTGTAAGGTAAAGGCAGATGCTTGGTCATCATTTTTCGTAAATATAAATCATGGAACACAAAACAACGATTTTTTGACTGTACGGTTATGTTGGAACCAATCCCCTTTACAGCAGTCACCATTTGTTAATAGTTTTTTAGTTAATCTATATGGCTCCACTGAGGTATGATCTCTTCATTCTTGATCCTTTTTCACGTTACAAAAACTTGTAAGGATTAAGGTTATTATACATACTAACAAAAATAAAATAAAATAAGTTACACCAGTATACTTACTAATACTAATTACGTAAGATTTCTTTTGCCTGTGCAAACTGCAAACAATAATTACATTACGTTCAGAAAAAAAAATATAATTTTTAAAATAATTCTGATTTGATAAAAGAATACAAATAATTTTACAATGCCAATTTTATTTGTTAAATAATTAACCTAAATGTATACAAACGAAACAACGCTGAGTTTCATATATAGGAAAACGTTCCAAAGTTTTAATTTTATTTATGAGAGTTGCTTTTTTTTGTGAATCAGAACAATTTCGAGGGAGTTATCAATTCTGATATGTTAATTAATTACATCAATAATTAAATCTAATGCAGCAGAAATCAAGAATAAGACAGTCATATTGAAAAGCAAAAAAGAAATACATTTTTTGTAGGTGTCAGGATTGCACTATATTTTAATGTTTTTTCCACTTACATATTTTCAATTATAGATACAGCCACTTTAAAATTTTGATTATTGATAGTTAAATTTAAACAGCTTATCTTTATATTTATATTTAATATACGACACTTTCACGTAACATTTCAATTTGAAAGAATATAGTTATTGCATAAACGTCAAAACAATGGTCACTATTCAATTTTAATGGTAATTCACAAAACACAATTACATTATTTTAAAGGGGATTCCCATAATGTCCAGAAAAGAGAAAACAAACTATTATAATTTCCTGTTCTATTTCTCAACCTACGTTAAATTGTTTTTTGGTTTTATAATATCGCGTTCACCTTCACACAAACCAATATTAATTTTCGTTTTTTTGTCAATTCTTCTTTGTTAATTAAAAATTTCGTATAAAAAAAGGAAATATCAGGGCTGACATGTTGTATTATCACTTTCGATTCGTTTTCGATAGTATTTTGTCTCTTATAACAAGAACAAAATTATGCTCTATTCCTTTTTTTATTACGATTTTAATAACGCGATCTCAGCCTATTGTATAGCTACTTACTCTTTTCTTCACATCGATAAAATATCGGAAACAAAAATTTGGATGATGAAGAGTGATAAATGAAAGTAAAAATAGAATGTTGTTTTATTCGAGCAAGCTGAGATAGCTTTAAAAAATATATGTAATTGAAAAAGTGGAATAGAGTACAATTTTGTTCTTGTTATAAGAGACAAAATACTATCGAAAACGAATCGAAAGTGATAGATATAACATGTCATTATTATGAATAATATCCATATTTTGTGCACTTTTTTGTCACTTGTTTTACAAGGGAAAACTGAATAATACAATATTTTATTTTTTCTTATAGTAACAATTTAATTTAATTTAATTTAAAAAGACTAGTTTCGAGCCAACTTGCTCTTTGTCAATTTTTAAAATATTTTTCATACATAATAATTTTTAAAAATTGACAAAGAGCAAGTTGGCTCGAAACTAGTCTTTTTAAATTAAATAAAATTAAATTGTCACTACATATAAGAAAAAATAAAATATTTTATTATTCAGTTTTCCCTTGTATAACATGTCAGCCCAGAAATGTTATTTTGTTTTGTTTTTAGAGCAAGCGCAAATGAGAAATCTATAGTAACAAAAAATTCGGGAGCCCCTAAAAATCGGCGGCCCGTGCCATGCCCAGCTGGCCCACCCTCTGATTGGCCCTGGGAGTGACCGTTTGAATAATTGAGAAGAGCGTCAATTTCTTGGCGCACTGTTCTATATAATTTATGCTTGGACATATTGAAAATTAAGTATCTACCTATTCACTCACTTAAAATAGATTTTCACACAATAAAAGATTATCACACTAATTAAAAAAAATCATGTTTTGATTAATTAAGCCTGAATTCCATTGTGAAAAATAGTTTGTCAGTCAAAATAAAGTGAGATAAAAATATATAATCGGTAGTTGTGGGAATGCAACACAAAACAAAGTCAGTCAAAATTTTATCTACAAAAAATGTGTGTCTGTATTAGTGGATCGCCATAATTATGGTTGAAAAGCATCAACTCGAGATCATTTCAACTAACACATCTGCATAAATATTGTGTACGATGAAAAACATTTCTCGCACACACTAATAATTTTAACAGCATGGCGATTTTTTTTTTTTTAATTTGTTGTTTTATGACGGAAAATCTTCGAAAAAAACAATTCTGATATGAGTATTAATAATAATTAATTTTTTAGATAATTTTGAGACGTAAAATAATTGAATTAACACATTAAACTTAATTTGTTAGTTAATTGTTGGTTATGTTTTTGTTTGCTGTCGAAACACCAATAAACTGATAATTTTAATAGTGCGGTACTTTTATGGGAAAGATTTTTTTAATTTTGTATTTTAAGACAGAAAATATTCGATAAAAACAATTCTGATATGAGTATTAATAATAATTAATTTTTTAGATAATTTTGAGACTTGAAATAATTAAATTAACACATACTACTTAATTTGTTAATTAATTATAGGTTATGTTTTTGTTTGCTGTCAAAACACTAACAAACAATAGTGTGGCATTGTTATGGGAAAGATTTTTTTAATTTTGTATTTTATGACGGATAATCTTCGAAACAAATAATCCTGATATAGTCATTAATAATAATTAATTTTTTAGATTATTTTGAAACGAAAAATTAATCAAATTAACACTAATACCTAATTTTGTTTAATAATTTTAGGTTATGTTTTTGTTTGCTGTCAAAATGTGTCCATCAAATTTTGCTATAATAAAAACAATAACAAAACACTTTGTCTTTGTCACTCTGATGGGTTATTTTTTTTGTCTTTTTTCAACTTGAAGTCAGCTCAGTTAATTTTTCACAATGGAATTCAGGCTTTACACTCACTTAAAATAAAATTCGTATGGACAAAATTACACAAATTAGGAAATCTATGAACATAAAACAATATACAATATGGTTGATTTGGTTTTTTACCTACGCATCGCTAAAAAACAATTTGTTGACTAATTATGTATAAGACAATGCATTGAAATTTCTATGAAAGCATGATTTAGAACGATTATTTCCATTTTTTTGAATACAGTTTCTAAAAAAAAACATCAAAAAATATTTTTAGCTGACCAATTGATGACGATTGGACGTGTGTTCTTCCGGACAATAAAATCTTTGTACTCAGATTGAAAATGGATAATCACAGAAGGCTTTGATTATTGTTTCAAATATTGTATGGATTGATTACTATATCAAAGCTACTTTGGCTTTTGTTATTGAGTACGAAGCTTTAGTTTCGTAAGATAGGTATCGCATTTCCTACTTTTCCAATCGTCAACAGCAACAAAAAATTACGTATTTTTGTTTTGATATCTTATTTTTTTTGAGAAGTAATTTACCAATCGAAAACCGTTAGTTTCTTTATAAAATGGCTATTTTTGTATAATTTCGTATGTAGTGGCTAAAGGCAAGCCTCCATGATACGACAAAACGTAGGATTCGAATCGGTTTTTTGTGATCCTGGCTAAATGGACGAAAAAATCGTTTCAAAATTCTATGCGTACGCGACCAAAAAAAAAAAAATTTCAAATGGCTATGTACCCTCCTGACGAGGCGTAACATAAACGTACAGTTTACGAAGACTTTGTTATACTGAGGTATTCGTAAACGGTACTCTAAAACTGAACGAAAATGTAACGTAAACGATTATTTCGTCACATGAGAAGTGAAACAAATTTACGGAGACCTTTGTATGTATTAGTATGTATAAAAGTGTTCATAATGTGTACGCTTATACGTAACATTTCCGTATTGCTTATACGTAACGTTTCCGACCAGTTCGGAACTGTTTATACGTAACTTTTCCGAACTGCTGTAGCTTTTACGTAACGTTTTCGAACTGCTTAGCCGTAACACTTACGAAAGGTTTAGTGCAAACTGCCCCATTTAATATTAAAGAATAAAACAATTTTTGATAATTCGGATTTTTAATAAATACATTTTTAATAAAAAATAATCAAAAAATTAATAAAATACAATTTTAGAAACAAACTTTAGGAACCATACAATTTTAGGAACCATTTTTTTATGTGTTCCACATCACAAGACCGAATCGTTTGAAATTTTTTCAGTGATTCTTCTAAAATGAAATAAAATTATTCAATCATTTATTAAATAATACAAATATGATTCGAAATACCTTTTAAAGTAAGCATCGTCGTAAATGACTTTACGGGAATGTTGTCGTGCTGCCCATGCCAAGAAAAACCACAAGCTGCTTCATCAGTTATCCTTATCTTTAGGCAAGCTCGAATGTACATATTTCTCTTGTGTTAAATCGAACACAGTCCTGAGATATTGTACTACGAAATTGTTTAATTGAATTTAAATAAAATTAAGAATAACTTTTAATTAATAACTTACAAATAATTTTTCTTTCGAGGTTTCAATTTTAACATCTTTTTCTAAATTTAAAAATTCTTTTACTGAAGCAGCCGATATATTTAAGGATGTTTGACCTTTTTCTGGGCTACAAGACGATATCGTGCACTTGCATCTGTTGTTCTGCACATCGAGGTGTCTTGAATCTCTCCGCAATAACTTCATTTCTCGTAGCACAGATTTCATTAGCAATTCTAAATGTCAACTTTGAATGCCAACTTTGATTGCCAATTTTACTCATATGAGTATGAGACACTATAATTCTGTAATTGGTAATTAGACATCGTTGTGTACGGAATGTGCGTGTAGTAGTGTGTTATAAAAAAAGCGTTCATAAACTGTTCGTAAGCTGTACACTTTTGCTGTATACATTTTTGCGCCGGGAGGGTATACCACGAAAAACAACATCGTCGTACTCGAAGATGAGTTCGTTTTCCGGTTGAACGATTTTTTTTTTAATTTTCTCGAAGTCGCCATATCGTACGACGAAAAGGAAAAATTACTTGTTTCAATTCAAATAAAATAATTTTCTACGAACTGTAGTTTGAAAATTAAAATTTACATGTTCCGTAAAAATTTTTAATTAACCACAGTTTAAAAAATATAACAGTAGAAGTAAAAATTGTAGAAACGTTCTAACAAAATCGTTCATGTTAGCTTTCATGGAGACCTGCCTTAAGGTTGATATCTGGTGCAGTCGATGTTTACTGCAGGCTTCAGCACCAAGCGCGATTGAATTGTTCTGCTGAGGTTGTCGACCTTAAGGGATCGTTCAGAAATTTTGTAATTTGGTTTAGAAGCTGTTAACAATTATAAAGAAAAACTTTCAAAAACTAATCGTTAACCTGCTGGATATTATTACTAATTCAAACACGGTTAGATAAATAATTTAAAAAAATATTTTAGTACATGCTAACATAATTCTTTGGATAGTTCAATGTCTCCGGATGTGTTATGAGTTTTAGGCTGTTTTTTTAAATTTCGGCACCAATTATACATTTTCCCTCTCTGCCTTTCTCGATAATATTCATGTACGTGTTGTAAGTTTAATTAAAATTAAAAATGTAAATTATCTCTCAAATTATAATAGGTACCAACTTTTCTGATGGAAAGCGATCACACATTTCTTGTTTACCGTGTTTACTTTACCCCAATGATATGTGTAAAGTTCTGTTATTATAATACTGGGAAATAATATTTAATAAAACGTTATTTTGTTCATCTTCTATAGATTTCGTATTATAATACTCGACGATCAAATTTCCTCTGATAGAGTGATATTGAGTGTTATTTAAGATATCGGCTAAAGTAATATTGTCATCAGGAGTCTCAGGTCTGCTGCACGAGTAAATCATGATGAAGATGTAAGCCGGCCTATTACAAGAACTTTCGCCGAATCTTTAGAAGAATTCTCCACAAGGACGCCCGATGTTTTATTTTATTTTCTCCATTGTGCCAGCTGATAATCGAATAACGCCTGAATGCCTAATGGATATGTGTACAATAACCGATCTAGGAAGCGAGACATTATTATTCTAAGTATATCGATGGTAACTTTCTCGGCTGAAAATAATAATTTATTTGAAATTTATTTGAATTCAATTGATCAAACAGCATTTCAAATTTCCGTCCCATAAATTAGTTCGTTCGTTCTATTCCATAAATTAGTTTTTCTTTATAAATTGCTCTATGAAAAGCTGAAAAAATTAATTTTTCAATTAATTTTTGAAAAAAACTTTAAAAATTCATAACAGACAAAAAAGTCCGAAACAGCATATTCGGATAGAATTACATAAAAACTATGAAATAAACATTTTTTTTTGGATTTTTTGATACCATATAAATAAAGCTTTGAAAAAAATATCGCTATCATGGAGGCTTTATTTATTAAGTAGGCTTTGATTTAATCAAGCAGCTTGCATGATGGGATTCTATAATATTTCGAAGCGAACGGTTGAATATACTTAAAAACACAAAAGTTACTCGTATTTACTAACGAAAATTAGTGTCATTATTCGTAAGTTAATAGCGTCCTTTTAAAATTTGGAGTTATTAACAGGAATTCATTGCATCTTTAACTTTAATTCGCCGAAACCTTGTATGTTATCCCTAATAAAATGTTACTTTTCATCTCTTATGCCAGATTTTTATGGCAGTACTAAATTACATTGTTATTTAATAATTCTGATATAAGATGATAAAAAAGTTTGGCAATGAACACAAATAATATTTCCTGTTCGAGTGCAGAATTTATGGGACGTCCTAGATTTGGCTACAAACAAACCGTGAAAAAATTAGGAGTGTCTTGAGCGCCAGAAGAGATTGCAAAAATAGAAACAATGAAAGATAAAACAGTTAGATTATGTAGGAATCAAAATCATTTTATCACCAACTTAATATCGATGGCTTAATTAACATCGGCTCCATCCCACACTATTTTCACAAATGAAATTTTGATACTAAAACGCAGAACTCAATAAACTGCATCTCACTGTGTTATTGGTTTACCTTAAATCACAATACATTCCACATTTAATTTTTTTCGACAAACTTAACTACATGCTTACTAATGACTAAAAAATATTTGTTTGCAAATTTTCTCAAACAAATGTGGGTTTTCAATAATTAATATATTTGTTAATTATTAAGCCATCGATTTGCAAAACATTACACTAAATTTCAGTTTAAGATATTCAAACTTTTAATAGATTTTTTAATAAGATTAAACTAAGCATGAATATCGGTTTATAAATTGATAAAAAAGTTCATTGAAACAATGTATTGATAACTTAGCGGTGCAAAATTATAGAATAAACTTCGATTTATTGTTCTAATTAACCATTTATTAATTTATAAACCAGTTTATTAAAAAAATAATTTTATTACAATAATTAACATGTTTATCCAGTCAACGAATTTTCCTGACGTAAATTTAATAAATTGAGAATGTACATTGAATTTTTTTTTTCAGTGTAGTAAACTAGTAAGCCATGACAATTTTTCGGTAAAAATTTGTTTTCGTGTCATAAACTTCGTAGCATGCTTTGCTTCAAGAAATATAACGATAGACCCGATTCTAACCCAGTATGCAAATTTTCCACACTGTGGAAAAATTATTCGAATTCCATACGAAATTCCATACAATAAAATATCAAAGACACATCAAATTCGTTTGAAGTGCATCGGGTTTTGTCTTTCTCTTTCTCTAACAAAAAAAATATTCACATATAAGTATCGACGCACACGCCATTTTCTACCCTCAGCTGAGTTTGTCAATTTGTTGTGATTTGTGTTTTGATTGAGCCAGACGTGTGTCGTGTGTGTGAATTAAAGTGTTTTTTCAATTTATTATCTATCAATTTATTATTTAAATTTATTTTATACTTCGTTGTAATCTTAAGAATCTTAATTATCTAATTATGTTTTACACATTAAACGCAATTATTATAATATAAATTTATTTATTTATTATATACATATGTAGATACATTATATACATATGTAGATACATATGATTTATTATATACATATGTAGATTATTATATACATATGTAGTATAACATTTATTATTTAAGTACATATGTACATATACAATATACAAAATTATTGAATTTGTAATTGAAATAAATAAAACATTATTTTGAAATGAAAATTTTATTTTGAGTTATTATTCGCATGGAAATATTGGTTGATTCCATCAGGAAAAGACCAAAAATCTACTATGGAAATAATATTTTGTTTCCGACGGAAAACTTTTTTATAATTGCCAGAAATTAGTACGGAAAAGGATATGAAAATATGCAAATTTCCAACAAAATTCCATCTACTTTCCAAATTTGATTTTGTCTCGTTTTAGTTAGGGCACACACCCACACCGGAATTTTTGAGACACTTTTCTTTGGCGAGTAGTACACTATTCCGTGTACTTTTGATGTTTCTTTCCATAGAAACAGTATGTTTTTCGCACGAAAATTCACACGGATTTCCGTTGGGCGTGCATATTGGGAAAACGTTAAAATTCATGTTATGTTATTTTATTTCCCCGCTTCCTATTTGAATTTGTATTGAAAAAACAAAAGTAACATAACATAACATAAACATTTTGGAAGGCAGAAACAATTTCTTTCGTGTCATAAACTTCGTAGCATGCTACGTTTGAAACAATTATAACAATGAAAATTAAATAAATTGTCTTACGTTGGATGTGGCTTAAGGTTAAGGGCCAACCAGTGAGAAATTATAAACTTAAAAAAAAATAAAAATTTTAAGGAATCCAATATTTTTTAAGATTTTTTGACATTTCAGCCATCGAGAAATTAAAAATTCTTTAAGTTAATGACAGTGATTTTTGTATTTATAATTTTTATTTTTTCGGGGTATTCCATTAGAATTTCGTGTAACTTTTAGAAAATAGTATATCTATAGAATTAATATGATAGCATTTTAATTTTTAGTAGGATCAATTTGTGCTTCAATCATTTTTTTTAGGTTCACAAATGTTGCCAAATTAAAATAAAATAAAAGACTGACAGTGAGAATATGAAATTTAAAAGATAAATTCAGAATTTCAACTTTTGCACAAGTGGAAACAATGTTTTTGACGTCTTGTTTTAAATTTTTTTAAGTTTGGACAGAAAATTTCGCATTCATAAATTTTTTAAGTAACAGATTATATTTGAAGAAGCTTCGTTGAAATTATTAAGTTAATTTAAGTTTTCCATGTGCGAATATACATAAATGCCATATACCGGAGTCTTAATTTTTCTTAATTTAAGTTTATAAGCTTTTATAAGTTATAACCACTTTAGTAGTAACCTTTTAGACTAGAGCGGCTGAGGTCTAGGGTTTGATTGCACTCAAAGCAGGTTAGTTTTGTTTTTCAATTTATCTTTTTTTTTTTTTTTGAAGAAAAACACAGCTTCTGTTGTTTGTCGGTCCACTTAAAAGCCTTACGCTTTGGGTTAAGGTCTATTTATGTATGTACAATAATACTCAAAAGGCTTTAACCTCGAGCTACTCCTACTCTGCTAAAAAAATATCAAATGGTCAAATGTTTATTGTGGCAGCGGTGTGGCAATGTACCTCCTAGTAAGTAAATATGAATAAAAGGATATACATGTCGATTCTTCTTATTTATTTTCATATATTAATATACAAATAATTTTGATCAGCGGCTTGGAATCGACTGATTTCTATTGTATTTTTTCCATCAACAATAATTATAATTACATAAATACAAGTTACAAACACAATTACATGATTTAAAATTCAGGGGTGTATAACAATTATTTAGTATTCCACAATCGGCCATCCGACTCTTTTACCGTCTCGGTAAAACCAGTAAATGAGGGTAATATTTAATTAACGAAGTGAATTGAGAAGTAACATCATCTGTCCTCAACATCTTCTTTTTGAATGTAAGGTAAGTATTCTTCAACTCGTCTACTTTTAATCAAGTCTCTCATCACAAGAACGTCCTTCAACAGCTATCGTCTGAACTAATATGGCATCATCTTTCGTCTGAATCAATCCTTCTGATAGGTATACTGGTTTACTTCGGTATTTTTGGAGGTAGGTAATTTTATTCGTCGTCCTCAGAACTGCTGCCGTTATCGACGGAAACTTCTGCCCACTTCTTTATGTAGTCGGCACAGGTTGCCGTATGTTTAGGTCCGGGATGCTCACCAACTTTCTGAACCTGGTATCTCATTGGGTAATGTGGCTATGATTTTATATGGACCGAAATTTTTTGGATATAATTTAAGTCCACTGCCAAACTGAGTACGTTTTATGGCTATAAGGCTGTTTTCCAATCACCGACTTATTGACTTATTCGAACTTATTCAAATAAGTCTGCTGAAAAGGTGACTTATTCTTTAGTAATTTTTACTATAGAAAACTTATTTATTTTTGTTGTCATGGAAACATTCTGTCTAATTATTGTGTATTTTCAAAAATTTTCAAAATAAGTCAATAAAAGCAATTGGAATGACTTCATTGACTTATTCAAGATGGCATCAAATAAGTCAATAAGTTTGAAATAAGTCGGCAATTGGAAAAGGGCCTAAGTATTAAGTCGTTCAATTTGTAATTATAAGCAGGCTTCCTTTTTTTGTCATACGTATGGCGTTGCGCACTTTGTGCATTTTCAATATTATTTCGAATGCACTGTCGTTGGTCATCTCGTTCTGCTAAAAATTGCTGAAAAATTTCACCTTCCACGATTCTGGCTAACACGACATCCTCTTGATTTCACATTTTCACACCAAACATGGCTTCGAAAGTGCTCATTTTAATAGTACGCTGCCAACTCCCATTGATAAATCTTTGGAGCCTGATCGTGAACTTATACCAATCTTGTGGGTTTGAACTCGATAATTTTGTTAACGACTCTATAATAAGGCCATTTAGTCGTTCGACCTGCCCGTTGCCTCTAGGTACTCCTGTGGTTGTTGTCTGATGAACGATCTGGTTTTCGCTACAGTATTGTTTAAATATTGAAGATGTAAAGCTCGGTCCTTTATCACTGATGATCGTACTGGAATTCCCAAATGTACTTTGCTGAAGCTCCGACTTCTGGATGGTTTCTTCGGATTTTGTTGTCTTCACTGGGTAGATCCAAACAAACTTGGAAAACGGATCGATTACTCCAAATATAAATTTATAGCATTTAGACGTACTTGGAAGTGGACCTAAATGATCCACGTGATAAATTGATAATGGGTACTCTCCTTTTGGGAGGGGATGTAAAAACCCCTCCTGCTTTCCATTCTTCTTTGCTGCTAGTATACAAGTAATGCAATTTTGACGAAAGCGATGGCACTTCTGCTTTAATTTTAGAATATAATATGACCTTTCAATTAGCTTCATCATCTTTGCAGTTGCAAAATGACCCTCTTCGTGATTTCTACGAATTATTTCATCCTGCATGCCTTTGAGAATGAAAATTAATGGTTCACCTATTTCATTTTGTCTGTAGAGTATTCCACCATGTAATTGGTATTGTTCGTAAGGACCATGACTTAACAATTTTATAATTAACTGCACATTTCTGTCACTCATTTGTGACTTGCGCACTTGCATCAAAAACTCAGTTTCGCTCTCGATTATCATAACCATGGGACTTCGACTTAAGGCATCTACATGCCTCATTCTAACACCAGCACGATGTTCTATAATGTAATTATAGTCCTCTAATGTTAAAGCCCAACCTGTCATTCTTCGGCCGATATCTTTTTTAGCCATTGTTTGTTTAAATGTAGCACAGTCTGTAATAATTTTAAATTGAGTTCCAAGTAAATAGACCCTACGTTTTTTACGGCCTTCACTATAGCTAATGCTTCTAAATAAGAACTGCAATATTTCTCTTCTGCACTTGTGGTTTTTCGTATATAAAAGTAAACGGGATGAAATTGGCCATCTTCACAATCGTTTTGCAATAGTATGGCTCCATAGCCTAGCTTTGATGCATCAGTGTGGAGTTCTGTTTCAGCGGTGGGTCGATAAATGCTTAGTACGGGTTTGCTAATTAGTGCTTGTTTTAGGGCGAGAAAAGCTTCTTTTTGATTACTGACAAACTCAAATTTTACATCTTTCTTCAATAACTGAGTCAATGGACGAGCTACAATTGAGTACTGTGATATACATTTTCGAAAATACCCCGTTAAACCGAGAAAACTTTGAAGTTTTTTCAATGAATTTGGCTCTTGAAACTTCTTGACAGCATTAATTTTTAAATTCGATGGTTGTATTGTACCTTTGCTTATCTTGTACCCAAGATATTCAATTTCGTTGAAGAGAAATCTACATTTGGACCACTTGAATTTCAAACCGTAATTTTCAGTCATCTTGAATAATTCTTTTATAATCGACACATTTTCTTCAGCTGTTTTTGTTGCGATTATCACATCGTCCATATATACCAAAACTTTGTTTTTAGCAATCATATCTCGGAGAATATAATTTATATAACGCTGAAATGTTGCCGGCGCTGTACAAAGGCCAAAGGGCATCCGTAAGGACTCATACTGTCCCATTGGCGTGACAAATGAAGTAATTCTTCTACTATTTTCTTCAACTTCAACATGGAAGAAGCCATTCTCCAAATCGAGAGTTGAAAATATTGTTGCATCATTTAACTGATCAATATGGTCTTCTATGAGCGGCAAAGGGAATCGATCCATTACGACGTGTCTGTAGTCAATACATAATCGTTTGGTACCATCGTTTTTATTTGTGAGTACAATCGGTGATGCAAAATCCGATGTACTTGGTTGAATTATTTTCTCGTCCAGCCAATCTTCAATTTGCTTGGTGACGTTCATCATTTCTCCGGGAAATAATCTTCTCGGTGGTTACCATATAGGAATTTCACTTTTTAACACGATTTTCAATTTCACTGGCGATTCAACTGATTGCTTAGGATCGTAATTTCGAATCATCTTTAATAATTTACTTTTGTGCTGTTCGTTTCCGATTTCTAAAATTTGATCAGTAATCGAAAAACTAAAGCAATTTAGAAACTCATCAAAATTTTCTTCGTTTACTGCTAGTGATTTTACCTTTTTAATTTTCATTCCTGTTTTACCAATTTCGATACAAGTACCTTGTAACATATTTCGACCAATGATACAATTTGGTATTCCTTTTTGATCTGGAATAACATAAACGCGGCATTCATATAGCTTTGAAATAACCACTAGCAATAACTTCATTCTCACCAAAACCATTAAACTTTTTCTCGGATACCACTAACTCAGTACCATCTAAAGTAGTTTGAATCAAGGTTGCATCACTTCCCGTGTCAACAAGTGCTTCAGCTAGAACTTCATTTATAAAAATGTTTTTATATTTACACTGGTAAATAAACTCGTCATTTTTTAAACTAGCTAACTTTAACTCCGTGGGTTTCTTTATTTGATTTGTTCTTTCAATTTTATCACAAGACGGAGCTTTATGCCCAAACTGACGGCATTTAAAGTATTTAGGACCACTTTTTCGCTTAGGGCATTCTCTGGATGAATGCCCGATTACACCACAATTGAAACACCTTCCTGATTTTCTTCATCATCCAACACTTGACGACATTTGACCTTTTGCTTGCGATGAACTATTGAATCGTTGTTTGTATTGTTCATATTTTCTTTAATGTTCTTTAAATTCTATGAATGATTTTGCACCGAATAATAAGGTTTTATTCAATGGGGAGTCATCTATTCCGTTAATTGTGTACGCAATTACAGACTCTTCATCAACACCTCTCTGATTGCCCAAGCGTCTCATTTCAAAAAAGTAATCACGTAACGATTCATTAGATTTCTTCTTACGTCGTCTCAGCTCATTGTGAATCTCGGCACTAGATTTTCTGGAAGGAAATTCATCTAAAATATACGATTTAAGCTTACCCCACGTATCTAAGTCGACTCTTCCAGAAAGCGCTTGCTTTGCTGACCCAGTCAAGGATTTTCGGGCCCACAGAAAATTCTTCAATAGTTTCAAGTTACATAAAACTGCAAATTTCTCAAACTCTTTAACCCATTCAGTAGCTGCTATATTAAGACCATCAAATTCTGGAATAGCACCACTGACCTCGCTATAACCAATATCACTGGTTTCTTCCATATGACGTGCAACCCCACTGGCAACCACATCGTTGTCAACTGCGTTCGACTCGTTCAAAATATTATGCGCAACTTGTTCCGTTGAGCAGCTTTCATTTTGTGTAACTGCTATTCTATTCGATACTTGGTTTTGTTGTGATAGGATTCGAAGATCTTCTTGTAGTTTATTAAGGGCGATCTTTAAACTTTGCAAGTCAGTCACTAAACGGTTTGGATTTGATAATGAAGCGGCTTCCGCAGATCCTTTTGTAGTAGGCACTTGTTGTAAGGAAACTGAACCATTTTGGTGAACGTTTTTATCCGAATTCCCGTTATTAACATCAGCCGATCTTGATTGCACATGGTTAGCAAAACTCGTATAAAATTCATTTAACAATGACTCATCAAAATTTGCCGTATGGGCATTTCGTTTATTTTTATTTTTCCTGCGACCCATAGTTCGAATAATCTATATAAGTTATTTAACTTTCTAAACGATACTGTTAAAATACCCTTACTAAATAGCGATATCTTATATGCGAAAAATACAGTAACTTCAAAACAATAAAGGCTATAGGAATATTATGTTATTACCTATTTAACAACGTTCAATTAAAACTGGATAATTGCGTGTGTTTTGCGATCTTTCACGTTTTGATTGTACACTTTACGTATTCGTTTATTATCACACTAATTTACAGTTTACAAAAGTTCTTTGAACAAAATATTGTTAACAAAAGGCACAATCTTTCACGTTTTAATTGTACACTTTTTGATGTTGATTTTTTTTTTTTTTTTTATCACAATTTAATATCATGATGATTTACACAATAAAAATCCATTTTATATTAATAATATTAACACACCACTTAAAACAGTTCAATCTATTTTAATGTTCTTACGGTTACAAATTTACACCGTTTCCACATAATATTCTTTATAGGTAGGCTATTCTTGATTCATATCCCGGTTGAGCCCCCAATTGTCGATTCTTCTTATTTATTTTCATATATTAATATACAAATAATTTTGGTCAGCGGCTTGGAATCGACTGATTTCTATTTTATTTTTTCCATCAACAATAATTATAATTACATAAATACAAGTTACAAACACAATTACATGATTTAAAATTCAGGGGTGTATAACAATTATTTAGTATTCCACATACATATGTACATGATTTCAGTATTATAAGAGATGCGTTTATTTACCCCCTCTGCCTATATATATTCCAAGATAATCTTTCTTAAGGAGTAAACTTCAGTTGCGTGGTGGAGCTGACACACGCACCATTTTTGCTTTCTCCTTAGGAAGGGCTAAAATCCTCATTTTATTCAAAATATTCAGATGTTATCCAATTGTTGAAAAATCGAGCCTTAAAAACTACATATATAAGGTCAAGCGGGACTTATAACTATTTTAAATGCTTAATATTCCTATATATTTAATTCTCGTTAGTATGTATACTAAATTATGATTATCAATTACGACCCAAACTTAAATGTTGAATTTCGAAACATCAATGTAAATTTATATGTTATTATTTATGACACTGCAAAATTAAATGAATTAGGTTCGAGGTTTTCGATATAAAATATAATATCTCAGGTTTACCACCTAACCAAACCCTAAAAAACCCCCCAATTTTTTGTTCGTATATCATAATATGTATTATGTAAATCTAAACCACAAAATTTAAAACATACGTATATCTTTATAAGAGACGATAAACGCTCACACACATATCTCAATCGTTATTCTGCAAATTTCCATACAATGAAGCATAACCGATATGATGTTGAGAAAATTAAGTGAAAATATACATATGTATATACAAAATTTACTTCTACTGTTTTAAGTGATTTTCATTTTTCAATTTGTTAAGGGATACACCACGCACACACATACACAAACACAAACAAAAAAGAAAAACGAAAAAATTTGTGTTGAATTTATATTTATGGCATGAACCCAACCTTTTTAAGTTTTAAACATACGTACATGTTACAGTGATTTCTTGATTTTATTTGTGGAAATTGTACAAAAACTTTCTGATTGAACAAAAAGAAAAGTAAATATTGTATTTTATTATTTACAGTCATTTTACCTTCCATATTATAAAATAATATGAACATTTTTTTGTTTTTACACTTAACCTAAATTCCATGCAGCATCAAAACATATTTCCGCCACCTGTTCCAAAAACCCAATAAATCAAATTGATCGAGCGTTTAAAAGAACTAGTAGGTATAGTATACAACAATATTAAATTTAGTGTAACAACCAAATCGATTGATTGATTTAATTTTTGGGCACCTAAATACCTGTTAACAACATCATCATGATGTATACATACATACACAAACACAATACGTAAGGATGTATAGCACAAAAAGAACAATGGATTAAAGCATAATCATTATTTCAATGGAAAAATCTTATATCTCAATAAATAATCGAACATTATTGTTCACCCGTCTTAAATTATAAGGAAAAGAAAATCGTGTTGGTGGGATGTGTTGGAAACAAAGAATCCAATAAATGAAAATCCTCGTTTTGTTGTATTATTTTTACTTGTGCGTTTTTGTTTAAAAAAAGAAAAAAAAATTAAATTCATTTTCCTAAGTGTAAAAGATGTTGTAAATGTGATTGCGTATACCCTTTTATGGAAGGAAATGAGATTGTCACACAGAGCAGAGCAATAAAGTGGAAAGGATTGATGATTTGTAAACATATCAAGAATAATCAACATTTGTTTGTATATTTGTATATGTTTATTCGTGCAAAACAGGAAGTAATTGATTTTCAAATGTGTTATTCTTATATTGTGAAACGCACAATCAAAAACAATTTTGTGCCATATGTACGTTATAATAAAAGAAGCAGATTTAGGATATTTGAAATTATTTCCCTATAATTAATTGATTCATTTCTCATTTTTACACACTGTGAACGACATATTTTTTATCGTTCGTAATCTCTAACAATGGAAATAATATACAATTGCTTATTATGTAATTCATCAGAATTGTTTTCGTCCTTCTGGTTCGTCTTCTAAAATACCAAATCTTATTGAAAAGGTGTAGAAATATTTGATCCGTTTCAGTCGCATAACCTAGCAATTTGTGAAATTTGCTTATTCCTCGTCTAGTAATATAGGCCAGGATGGGAATAATTATAACTAACTGAATTTTCGAAATTTCAAACCGAAACAATACACTGACTGCGAGTTCGCGACAATATTCTGTGGACAATTTTTCAGCAAGCAACCAATCAAAGTAGTCTATTTCGTAAACAAATTTCCCCTTCCGAATAAAATAATTTTAAATCGCATGCAATCCTGCTGAAAATTTTTCCACAGAATATTGTCGCGAACTCGGACTGATCGTAAAATCATTGTTAGGGGCGGTATTCACGTGCAATTAAATAAGCAATATAATTATGTGACCAGAATTGCGAGCTACGTCCTACATCTTTTGTTTTCATACTGATGCAAGCATGCAAGTTGCCAACGCCACTAGTGAGAATGCTAAAGCTAAATGATCAATGTTGAAAGACAATAATATATATCATTACCATATTAAATTGTGGTACACATTTCATAATTTAACTAAACGTACATTTAGCAAAATAATAAAACATTAGAGCATTTCACTATCCACAAAGGAAATGCTTAATACAACTATAGAGTGGCCTACAATTAAGAGAATCAAATGGGGTATGGTAGTTAATACCGATTCAGAATATCCGGAATAATAACATCCCACTCTACAAAATCCCGAGTCAATAAAATCCTGACTAAACAAAATCACCTAAAACTCGAAAAAATCCCGATTCGTGATTTGATTTTTGTAAGTCGGTATTTTTTCGAGTGTGTTAATATTTTATTCAATAAATATAAAATGTATGAACTTTTGCAAGGATGTAGTAAATTATGTTTTGTAAGGTTTAAAAAATTTTGTGACTTTATAGTGAAACCGTGTTGTAAAACTGTTAACACAAAGTTTGTTAGTAGTTTTTCTATAGAACATGAACTGGCGAAGAGAGAGAGAGAGAGAGAGAGAGAGAGAGGGAGAGAGAGCTTACGAGGTGCAAAAAAGTTTTACACTAAAATCACTTATTATTTTTGAACTTGAGTTGCTAAAGAAACCAAACCAAAAGGAATCATATAGACAGTTTTGTAATCTCTAACCGAAAACGTCCGAGTGGTTCTGGACCGGTCTTCAACCGATATGTTTATTAGAGGTGTCGATTGAGAGCGATGAGATCTACAAAATAAATGTAAAAAGTGGAAAATTGAGTCCATAGCTTTAAAAATTAATTGATTGGAAACAATATTTGCTTAAGTAATACCAAACATTGAGAGAAACAAGAGAGTGGTGTTTTATTTTCCAAAGGCGGAATTAAACTGGCGATTGATGGCTTTTATTACTATTTGGAGAATATTACCACGAAAATTAGAGCTGATTTTCACAATATATCAAAGACGCCTACAAATCATATCCATGCCACTCTTGCATATAATATACACTGCAAGACGGTTGCCTCACAGTCTAATCTTCAGACAATGTTAAGAAATGGTTCGGAATTGATCCGAAACTATCGCGGGGTTGAGCGTCATCGAGTTGGTTGTCACCGAGTTGAATAGGTGGTCGCCGTTAAAAGTTTCCTTTATTAATAATACAACCAACTTTGTAGGCAATGCTTTTATTTAATCTTCAATGTAATGTCCTTTTCCAAAATTTCTTTTTCCAAACATTGCTGTGAAGTGGTTACTCGTTTGCGTTTTTGATTGAAAGTGAGCGAACGCGGTACCCGTCTTGCAAATGTCTATGTAAGATATGTCAAACGTATTCTTCTGAAATGTTTACGATGTCAGCATTCTCATTCAACGTCACTCTACGATCACTCAATACGATATCATAGATTTTTTCAATTATTTCTGGTGTTATCATCTCTTTTGGGTTCAAGACGAAAAACACTTGCGCGACCACAATTAAATTCACCGACTCGAAAATGGATAGTTTCATAGGATGGTTTATGATAGGATGATGGGTACATACATTAACTAATTTGCAAGTTCTTCTTGTTCATCCTACCAGGGCTGTTTATAATTTCTGTAGGGTTAACTACCAGATTTATCGCCTTCAATGTACATAATAATTTTCTGATCTTTGTTTGACGAATAAGTTCTTCAGCAATGCCGTCTTTGAATTTGCGGAAAACAAAAAAAAATCTTTAGGGACAATCACATCTTCTTCAGAATCCTCATCGTCGTCTAGTCATCATCAGGATAAGTTGTTCTCCAATTCTTCATATAGTCCGCACTCGTCCTGTGAACAGGACCCGCATGGTCTCCAAGCATTTTGGCTTTGTAGCGGTCGTTTGGACCAACTTCAGTAATCTTGTTCGGACCCAGAAATTTCGGCATCAGTTTTAGTCCAGATCCATACTGGGTACGCTAAATAGCGACAATATCCCCCATCTTGTATACTGATGCTTTTCTTCGTTTTTGGTTAATTGCCCGCCGGCTTTCTTCTTCGCTTTCATAATTTCGTTTCTCGTATCCTTTTCGAGCATCAAATCTTTCATCATTTCTTCTGCCACCACTTCGGCTACTTTGAAACGGCGTCGTACCGATGCTTCTATGCTAAGTTGAGTTTATGTATCTCTGAAGTCTGTCTGTGTATTTAAACCATACCTCTTGTGAATCAATTGCCATTTTTGTTAAGGCGGGAATTATGAGTCGATTTATCCTTTCAATTTGACCGTTTCCTCTGGGCACTCCTGATGTAATAAGGGTCAAATCAATTTGGTTTTTGATGCAATAATCGAAAAATTCATTTGATCTGAATGACGGCCCTCGATCTGCTATAATTCGCTTTGGGTTTCCAAAATCAGATTTTTGAATTTATAGCTTTTTTAATTGCTTCATCGGCTGTTGTAGTTTTTACCGGTTATATCCAGACAAACTTAGCAAACGCATCCACAATTGAAAAAATATATTTGTATTGTTTGAAAGTGGGGTGCATCGGCCTTAATAGGTCGATATGTTATGTAACTAAAGGAGACTTATCTTTATCTATCGAATGCAAGAAACAGACTAAAATACAGGCAATACAATTTTTTCGACAACTGTCACACTTTTGTTCTAGATTTGGGATAAAATAATCTCTGGCAATAATTTCCACCATTTTGTTTGTTACAAAATGTCCAGATTCGTGCGTGTTTTTAATAAGTTCGCCTTGAATTTTCTACGGAACACACAACAATTTTCGATCTTCGTCGTCTTCTTTGGACAGTACGCCTGTCTACTTTCGTATGGTTTGTATTCTAGAATCTTTATGATTGAAGTGCAATAATCGTCTTCTCGTTGAGCGTTCTTTATTCTTTCTATGAATTCATTCTGTACCAACAAAATGACGGAATTACGGCTGAGTGCATCCACGTGCTTCATCATGTTACCAGGTTTATGCTCTAACACATAGTCAAAATCTTCTAGTTGTAACGCCCAAGCAGCAATTCATGGTGTAATATTATTCTTTATGATTGTTGATTTAAACGAGGCAGGCGGCGCAGTCGTTATGACTGTTTTGAACAAAAACGTTGATATGCAATGTTGTTGTGAAACGATTGGATACAACTGAACTTATGACAGTTTTGATACAAAGAATAGAAAGAGTTGTACATTAACCGTATGGCCTTAACTGCTATCTACTGGCTTTACGTGCGAAGTTCAATTGCGCCGTTCTGACACTTAAAAATATTTAATAATAATTCGAACGTATTATGGAAAAAAGTCAATTTTTAAATTTTTAGAGTTGGTTTTTGTATTTAGAGGTAAACAAATGCCATGATTTTTAATTGCATGTAACTCTTGCAAGTAATTGCGTATACATATATACATTGTGTATTATCCTCACAGCTACTAAGAGGTTTCAGGCTTGCTTTTCTTTAATTTATAAAAATGTTATATTTTTGTAAACAGATGTCAGTGCTAGTACGTACATTCAGTGTAAGTGCCGTAATATTGTGAACCAACCATGCTCGATAGCATTGACTTCTAAATTTACTTAAATGAAGATCAAGAATCGAACGTTTCTTTTGCAGTTTGATCAAAGTTAATGTAACCAGCCAAGACTGGGCTTTCAATGATCCTAAACCAATCTTAAACTGGGAAGTAGCATTTAACCGGTGGTGAATTGCTGGTTTAATATTTAAAGCATAGAAACGCCGGGCCTAAGCAATTTCACTTAATATGTAACTCGTAAAAGTTTTAGATGGAGGAATTTCATTCTGTGGGTTCAATTTTGTTATTAAACTTAATTGGACGAAATATTGTTTTTGAGAACGCGATCTTACGAGAGATGAAAGGTTCTATCGGATATTTACATTTTTTTTAAGTTAGTATTTATTTCGAAATTTTGGAGGTCGTAGGATTCGAAAATGTCGCTAAGAATCGTCTTCTAATCTATTTGTATATCCAAAACTAATATTTCGAATTATACAACCTCGATAAATGCGCTATAAATACATACTAACTTAAAAGAAAATTAAAAATGACCAATAGAACCTTTTCGTTCTAAGATCGCGAAATCTTAATTAATTTTTGAGACAAGCAAAACTATTAGTTGCTGCCAACAGTTTTTATTCGACTCAATTAATACAATTCCATCTTAACAAATATACTTAGGTTACAACAATTTTTTTAAAAATTGGCCTCAAACAATTATATACTTGGGAGAACACTCCCTTGAAGTTATCCCATACTTTCATCCCAGGAAAATTTGAAATTACCTCCGACAACACAAGCGTAAAAACCCATCCCAAACTTTTTTTCCACACTATTAAAGTGTACGAACTGTGTAATCCATCCCAGACTTTCTACTCTAGAGAAAAAATCCATCCCAGGATTATATACTGCATCTTAAAGAGAAACACAACAGCAATTAAGTTTCAAATATTTTTATTTTTTTTATTTTTTATTTTATTTGCTACTTCTTATTTAAGCTTAACTAATTCCTAACTACTGTGTTCTCTGCCTTACAGCGATAAGCCAGGAACAATTCAGCCTTCACATTACTGCTACATTGCCTATTTACACACTTTGATAGACACTGTAGGAGTAAAATGGTACATCACAATACTAAATTATTTTTTTTTCTTTTCCCCGGTATTTTTCGCGATCTTCTGTTTTCTTTTTTTCTCTCTTTGCCACTGGGCTCTCTGCTGCCGGGCGACATCTAGTATGCTTTGAATTTTTCTAGTGTCTCCTGGTGTAACACACACTCCCAGGATGCGGCGAAGTTCGTTGATTTCTCTTTGTAGCCTTGCACCAAGACCTCCCCTCTGAGCCTTAGGTTTCTCCGGGAAGTCATACTGTGGCACTACTGCTATTGGTTTTCTTGCCTTATATTCTTCTAGATAAATAGCCTTCCTCTTGTGAACCATCCACTGCTCTACTCGTTTCTCCTACCGTTGCCACCACCCTCGTTTGGTTTATGGTCTTGGTTACCTCCTGTAATGAGAATAACTTTTACTTTTTGGCGAAATGTTTACAAGCGAATATCTTTTGCATGGAAAACACCCAACATTGTCCCGTGTTCATCTTTTAGTTCGTATGCAACTTTGCCTACACGACGGTGAACTTTTGCAGGTATGAACTTTTTTGCTAACTTAGCGGAGTAGTTTTTTGAGGCACTACCCTGGGTGAAATTCCGTACATATAATGCTTGTCCGATAGCAAACTCCCTTTCTGCTGACCTGAGATTATACCGGTAAGCATTGTGGTGATAAGCCTGCTCTAGGTGGAATTGGACCAGCTGTCTGGCTAATGCAAGACGGTCTTGCTTTTCCGGAATATGATACTCACTCAGGGCTCCCTCACCCAAAACTCGAAGAAGTTCATACTGGGATCCATGATGAATCATATGTTGGCCGAACACCAGGTATGCGGTTGAGTGATTAGTCCCAGAATGTTTAGTATTTCGCAACGCCCCAGCAATCTGTGCCAAGTTCTGATCCCATGTTCGGTGATCTTCATTCACATATGCACGTACTGCTGCGAGTATAGAACGGTTAATTCGCTCAGAGGTGTTTGATTGTGGTGAGTAAACCGGAGAAAAACTGTGTTTAATCCCGTACTTGACCAAAAGTTCCTGCAATATGTGTGCTTTAAACTGCTTACCATTATCTGAAAGTATTATTTCAGGTACTGAAAATACCGGAAAAACTTCCTGCTCTAGATAATGGACTACCTTTGCGGCAGTAGCTTCACGTAGTGGTTTCAATAATACAAATCGAGTACGGTGGTCTAGTACAATGAGGATATGGGTATTGCCATTCTTTGATCTGGGGTATGTGCCTAAAAAATCAAGATAGAGCTTCTGAAACGGTCTTTCAAATTCTCGGTATTCACCCATGGGTGGTCTCAGGGTATAGTTTACCGCTTTGGTTTGCTACACACTTGTCACTGCTGGACGTATCTCTTCACATCCGTAGTTAACGTTGGCCAGTAGAAATACCGACGTAACAGTTCTATCATTTTTCCCGTTCCCATATGAGCCGCAATTGGAGGGGTGTGCGCTTGTGTAAGCACTTCGGGAATCAGATCTTCTGGTAACCACAACTTCCATTCTGTGATATCAGTCTTGTAGTCTGCATCCTTACATTTCAGTTGTATAAGCAGCTTACCATTCACTATCTTCAAGTCTGGTCTTGGTATCTTACCTTCTCTGCTTGCTTTCAAGAGATCTAGGTACTTCGGGCTGTCAAAAGAAGGTGATTGAAGATCTACTTTCAATCCTGTATCTCCTGACACCAAACGTGCTACTTCCTCAGTATACACACGAGATAGTGCATCTGGTACCACATTCTGAGTGCCCTTGCGATATTCTATACGAAAATTGTAGCCCTGCAATTTAAGACTCCACCGAGCTACATATTCTTTCGGACAGGTCAGTTTGGCTCATTAGCCACTGTAAACTAGCATGATCTGTAATTACTACAAACATCATAACCTTCAACATAAGCTCGGAATTTACGTATACTTAGTACCGCTGCTAGACACTCCAGCTCTGTGACACTGTAGTTCTTCTGTGCACCATTCAACTTATGTGAAAAAAATGCAATAGGATGTTCCAACCCTTCAGAGTCTTTCTGGAACAGCACACTGCCTACCCCTGTCTTTGACGCATCTACTTGTATGTAGAAAGTACGTGTGAAATCAGGGTGTGTTAACACAGGAGCGCTGGTCATTAAGGTTTTTAGTTTATCAAACGCCTCTTGTTCTTGAGCTGTCGATTCTATTTTTCCTTTGGACTTGAGAAGATCTGAAAGTGGTGCAGATACCGATGAAAAGTTTGGAATAAATTTCCGGTATCATCCACTCATTCCTAGGAAGCTTCGGATCTGTTTGTGAGAGTTTGGGATTGGAAATTCTTTAATGGCCTTGATCTTGGCAGGATCTACTTTTATGCAACCTTCGCCCACCAGGTGTACTAGATATCTCAGTTCTTTAAGTACAAACTTTGACTTCTCCACATTGATGGTAAGGTTTGCTCTCCTTAGTTGTTCCGCCACAATTTCCAACAACTCAAGATGCTCCGTGAAGGAAGAAGATGTAATCAATAAATCGTCCAGGTATACAAACACCCTATCATGCAGCTCATGAGGAATTACTCTATGCATCAGATGACACATAGTCTGAGCTGCATTGCAAAGACCGAAAGGTATTACAGTAAACTGATATAAAGGCCTTCCTGGTACTGTAAACGCAGTTTTAGGGCGGGATGCTGCTTGCAGCGGAATTTGCCAAAACGCATCCTGCAAATCTAGACTTGTTATGTATTGAGTGTTTTCTAATCGACTAAGTAACCCGCCTATAATGGGTAAGGGATATGCCTCTTTTACTGTCACTGCAATCACTTTTCTTGCATCTAAGCACAGCCTCACTTTGCCGTTACTCTTTAGTACTACAGTCACCGGCGAACTCCATGGACTAGACGATTCCTCAATCACGCCCAGCGCTAGCATCCTATCTAGCTCTTGGTCCATTTCGTTTTGTATGGCTGGTGATATAGCATAGTAACGTTGCTTAATCGGCTTAGTGTCTCCTGTGTCAATTTCATGCTCTAGCAGAGTTGTTTTGACCAACCCAAGTTGTACTGAGCTCGGGAACTTCGCTTCAACTTCATCAAGCATCCGTTTTTGTGACTTAGTTAAGTCATGTGTTATTTCTGATTCAACCTTATTGAGATCTTTTGACAACAGCGTTGTTGGTACTGTCAGTTCAGAAACAGAGATATGCAACCCGAATATTTTCCAGAAGTCTGTCCCAAGATACAGAGACTGAGACAAGGATGGTGCCACGTATAGACGGATAACTCTTGTTTGGTCTTGGAAAGTAACTGGCACGTCCAAGTACCCGAGGATACTCTCTGGTGAACCATTTGCTGTATGGACCTTTGTTCTGAATGGGTGGTAATCTAAACCACACTTGATTAGGAATTGTTCACAACCGTGACCTAACACACTAATGTTGGCCCCGAAATCTAATAAACCATCGAGTTTCTTACCACCGACCGTGATCATAGCATAAGGTCGATTGTCCGGTTTAGAGTGGATAACAGTTGAATTAATGGATCGACGCATTAATCTGCGTCGACGAAAATACCTGACTCGTCGAACAACTTGCCTGTAATCCGTTTGGCAAGAGGTAGAAGAGTAGATTTTAATTTTTTGATGTTTTAGCTGCGCCAACTCCGATATAACTCTGGATCGGTGTTGCTGGCAGCTTCCTCTGTCAACTGACGAGGCTTGGGATCCAGACTGGCTCGGTGGAGGTGAGGTTCCCGGAAATCCCTCATCTCTCCCCTGAGGTTTTTTTGTGGATTGCAATCCTGATAGTCAGGTTTATACACCCCTCTCTGTCTACAACCATAGCAAAACACCCCCTTGATTGGTTGTCTACAATCCATGATTTGGTGTGTCAAGCTATTGCAAATAACACATACGACTGCAACACCAGTCTCTAGATGTATAATCGAGCAAATTAGTTCTTCGAGACGTATTAAAGGCGTCATGTCGAGATTCTCTTAGCTTCGGAAAATCCCGGGATTGTGTCTTTGTCGTTTTTGTGCAATTTCGCAAACCCGCTTGACATAATCATCCGGATCTTCTTTATTTGTCATCGCCTCTGTTTCTTCCTCTGATGACATCTGATTTTCTAAATAAGGTACCTGTTCCATGTAGGATGTGGTTAGCTCATGAACTCTGGGAGGCTGAGTATCAAATTTCACCTGTGGTCTTAACAATAGTCTGGCCCCACGGTAAGGGTACGTTTCTGGTGTTGCTGTGATCTTATACTCCGGATTGTGGCCGAATCGCCGCCACAATTCTTCTTTTGCACTACATCGTTTTATAAAATCTGACAATCGCACGAAATTCCATTCGTCATCTAACTCCATTTGCAGCCCTGGTCACATATTTCTTCTGATAATAGTATATAAAGTGTTATCAGATATTGACTGACTTGATTGCAAAGCCAGCTTCTGCATGGCTTGATAATATTCTTGAATGCTTTCTTTTGGATATCGTTGCTTCCGGTTGTGCAACAAACGCAACACATTATCCACTGTGTGCACTGATGCAAATCTCAGCAACAACTGGCTCTTGAGTTTTGACCAAGTAATATCTGGATGACGATCAGTGGTCGTATTCGATCAATGAACCTTTCGATTGTCAGTTCACTTCGGAGACCAGAAAAACGTAATCTCCAAGTTCCCACTTCCTGCCGCAGACGGGAATGTTTCACCTGACCCACTGTTGTACTAGTGGAGTAGTTCAAGGAAGACCGGTGGGGTACACCTCCCTTGGGTGAAAGCATATTTTCTTGCGTTATCGTGAGGTTATTTAAGTGCTCGTTAAACTCTTCTTTTTCCAGACCTAACTCTTTACTGCCTTTCTCTTTGAACATTTGTCCTCCTAAAACTGCTGTATGTTTTACTATATCTTTACTGAAACCAGGTTGTAATTGCTCAAGATTATCTAATGAAGGAACGGCCGTCTTTGTTACCGCAAAGTTTGCTTCAGTGAGTTTGGCAAGCACTTCTGCTGAAGTCATTTTGCCCCTTCGCAAGCTATGCAACCATCCTGCACATTCTTTAATCAAATCATCTAAGCCCACAGCGAGTTTAGCGAAATTAGGTGATTTTTTAATTCCTCGTGCCACCCTACCTCTTATATGCGACAACTTAGTTCTTGCTAGCGGCATCCAATCTATCGTAGGACTCTCTTTGGCTAGCTTTCCTAACACTAACTCACGGAAATTGTCCAGCTTCTTTAAGCAGTTCTCGTATTCTACACGAGGTTGCTTGCTTGCAGCCTCATGCATCTTATCAGGAGCGAGACAGGAGTCATCCCGTTCCTCTTCGAGTTTCCTTTCTAATGCTTCCTTTAACGTGGCTGTCACCTCACGGGTGGCGTTGTCCGTTAAATTCCGCACTTCAAATTCAATGAGAAGCTCGGCATCATCTAACAGATGGCAATCAAGTTCTAACATACTTCTAATCCTAACAAAACTCTACTTAAAAAAAATTGAATGAATCTACTACAACAAATTACAAAGTCGTTTTTTCTCTTTTACAACAGAATTGATTATGGCCTCTTCAAACCATGAAGAAAAAATCTATGAGCCAAATAGAGAATAGAAAAGGGTTTGAAATAAATTGAAATTTGGATGAACTTGATTTGTTCTCCCCAACGTTGCAATGGATTCAAAACTACATGAGTGACCATCATTGCTATGGTGAACAATGTATCAATTTCATGAATACACCCAATGATCATGAACTGCATGATTGCCCTCTTGGCCACAGTTAGTAATCTACTCCCCAATGGAGGCACTCGTCTGTGAGAGTGACAATAGCATATCATCTCATGTCAATTGGGAACGATAATACGCCGATTATCGCCAAGAATTTCCACAACATGTAATAACAACTAACTGGTTTATGTCCATACTTGGAATCATACACCCGTCCACTGGTGGAACCTAAGTTGAACAACCGGGTAGTTGATATATTCTGGACGGCTTAAATTAAGTTGAGTGGACTTGCACAACCCATCCCGAAGGATGAAATTTTATTTTTAAAATAGCTTACGTGAATTTACGCAACACTTAACTATATGTTGGGTAATTTAGAAATTCACATTTTATAACCATTGAACACCAAATTGACGTATTTCAGAGGAAAATTAATGGCAACTCAGTGTTGCTACAACCAGGCTGTGATGTGGTGAGATCGCCTACTACAGTGACAGGTCATTGATACCCTGTCTCGAGCAATGCAACTGGCATTGCCTCGGTTCGATCCATCACTATCACCCTCACCTGCCTCACAAACTAAGTTGAAGTGGCATCGGACAAAAACGGTACCCATATGTAAAAAATATAAAAAAAAAACATTAAGAATCACGGGTACACCACAAAAATCTCGTGTCATCCCGTGGAGAGGATAGACACCACATTAGAATGGATCTAAAAGAAAGAATCGGAGACGGATGTTTGGCCTCCATTTGGGCGCCACTGTAACGAAATGAATTGAGTTACCTCAGCTCAAACGTTTACAAATTTAGTTTCCCAACCGTTATCGTCACCTCGTGGGGCATTTACCTGAGCTCAAAGCCGGTAGAGGTAAACTTGATCGTGGGGTTCGGGTGACAACGGTTGAGAATCTTAGTTATACCGCATGTGCAAAAAAAACTTTACTTGGGACCAAAACATTGAATTTTTGGTCAAAAAGGTATTGTTTAAAGGATAAGAGATTTTTGGGCACATAGATGGGATCCTTCATGTAGAAGTGGGTTTGACCATAGTCAAATGTGGCGAGCTTAGCTCTGAGCCATTAGAATAATGAATAATTAAAAATTAAACAGAAAAAAATTTAGTGTTTAGTAAGAATTTGTAGATTGGTGACGAGTTGCCAGCAGAAGAGCGAAGAAGCGTTTCCGCTTACTTTCTCCTGTTTCTAATGAGACAGCTGGCTAACCACCCCACCAATTGGGCCACGGATGTTTAGTAGGTTGCGATTATTTTGTGGATATACTTACCATAGTTGTTGCTTCTTTTTCTCCGTTTGATGATTAAAAACAAATTGTTGTGATCTTTCTACTTTGACACTCAACTATATTTCTGATATACTTTTCGTCTTATATACCACCCACTTAATACTTTTTACAGTCTACTCTATTCACTGACTATATCCCGACTCTTCTCATCCAGTGATTTTTGGCATTTTTTAATATCAAATTTGGTGGCCTAAAATTACTGAATTTTCCCCCCACTCTTCTACATTCTTGCCACTTAATAAAAAATTGTTTTAATAATATTTAACCCAATTTAAAAATATTAATATTCAACCGAAAATGTATTTCTTCCTACTTGACAAAAAATTGCTGATTGGAATTATTGGCCTTAAAAATTGTCTTATTACCTACATTTTCATTAACGTAAATATTCACTACTTAAATAAATGTTATTGTGTTGATATGCCTGTGTCAGCAATCTCAAGTAGTACAATTTATTTATTTTTATTGGGTTACGCTTGTATTCGCTCAAGCAGACATTTATATGATTATTTGAGCGCCTACAAGATGATTATGGAAAATAATTAAACGATAAATGGTATTGAAAATTGTGAATTGAATTAATTTGGAAACAGAGTTTTTTAACTTAATTTTCTTGCTAAATATAGAAAAAAAATAATGAATGCCAATTGGCGTTCGTTACAATGTACAAACAAAAGAAAATTCGGTGATTAACCTCAAAACAAAGTATCACCTAATTTATCATCATTTACATTAAAACACCAAGTGGCAAACAAAAAACTAAACAAATATCGGTTTCGTAAACACCTCTGCCAAAAAAAAAAAAAATAAATAAAAGCACTTTTCATACATTAAAATGAAAAACTATTCACATTATAACTATAACTTTCCATTTTTTTTTTTTTTTTTGATATATTTTATTGTAAGATAAACAAAACATTGTAAAAAATGTAAATTGAATTTTCTACACAAAATAAAAAAAAAAAATGAAAACTATAAAATAAACAATCAAAACATATAAATTCAACTGTATAGTAAAATTGGGGAAAACAAAGAAGAAAATTAGCTCACATCGAAAAGAAAAGTGGAGTGATAACAAAAAAAATTTCAGTTTTGTACAAATTAAATTTTCATTTTATTGTATGTATAAAATATAAATATAAACAAGCAAAACAAACGAATAACAGTAGTAAAATTGTCACGAGTAGCTTTTAATGTTGAATTTTCTCTTTTTTTCATTTTACATTATACATTTGGAACGAGTATTTCATTATAGAAAAAAAAAATTAAATTAACACTTCAAAATTAAATTACATTATGTTGAATTCAAAATAGAATATTAAGGTTTGGCCTGCAAGGATCTTTTGAGAACAACAAAAAAAAAATCTTTGTAATTTTATTTGAATGATGTGTACCTCTTGAATTTTTTTAAATTTCTTAAATTCTCGTATTGTAAATACACAAGTGTGTACACTCAAAAGGCAGAAAATTAAGGTTTTTTGTTATTAAATTTGGATTGTGCTTTTATAAAAAAATTCTATTTTTGTCTCCTTGGTATATTTATTTATTACCAAACATTATTAAAAAAAAATCATCCACTTTAATTTAATGCCTTACAATTCAACAGATTTTTAAGTAGTTTCCATACTTGGGGTCAAAATACAGAGAAACTAGCAATTACAGAATTTGGGAAAGTTAACAGTCACGTGTTTAACATGTGATATAAATAAATTTCGCAAAGCAGGAGTGTTTACCAACAAACTTTCTACATACGTCTTCAAGCACATACTAGATTGATTTCAACATATTTTGTTTTCTTGAAGCTATTTTTCTTCAACCTAATACCCGCCCGTCAATAAACCAAAAGCTATTTCAACTTCAGTGAGGCATCCATCGATTCAACATCGTATCCAATCGGCATCTGATTTTAATAATAAAATATAAAGGGCTGAAACCTCATTAGGTGATTAGAACTTCGGTCTTCAAAATTAAGTCTACCCCCAAATTAATCCCAAACAGAATCTCTTAAGTCAGTCTTCAGCTCAACCTCCAAAAACAATATTTGTGTAAAGTCTTGTTCAAATTGGTCAAGGCGTATGGAATTGTTTAAATATCTTGCACATACACAGGTTTTACAATGGCCAATTATGAATTGATGAAACTTTCCTATTCCCAACCGATTATTATGAAATTTGGGGTGTGCGTTGGAAATGTGATTCTAAAATGGTTTTTGGATGAAGTTCTTGAATATGGCCAAGTATGATTGAACTTGCCCATTTCTCATCCGATTATGATGAAATTCGACATGTGTGTTAGAAATAGGATTCTAAAATAATTTTTGGATGAAATTCTGGAATATGGCCAATTAGGATAGAACTTGGCTATTCCTTAATCGATTATGATGAAATTCAAGATTTGCGATGGAAATGTGATTCTAAAATGATACAGCTAATTCCAATATTCTACACTCGTTAGTAGTTTTAATTCTTAAGCGCGTATTCGCCACACACTTCATTGTTTTAAACGTGGCCAAACTTACAGCTCTAGCAGTAAATACTCGGGAAACATACCATAATGTTTAAAGCGAAGGATTGGCGAGAAAAGTTTGCAAGCGAACTTGAATATTATTTCTAAGATAATCTCGATCGTTATGTAATTGAAATAGACTTTTACGATGCCTCAAAGAAACTTCAAAAGCTGCATAATTTACAGCAACTTCATCAGACAACAGTTTAAAAGCCATATTGACATGTTCCTCACAACCTCATCCAAAAATAATTGTTGTGCCACATTTCATTCTCTGAGTTACGAACGTCAAAATTCGTCATAATCGGTTAAAAATAGCTACGGTATAACCTAATTGACCATATAGTAGAATTTAATTTAAAATCATTTAAGAATGCAGTTTCTAATCCATTTGTCAAATTTCCTCCTAATCGGTTAAGAAATAGGGATGTTCCATCATACTTAGTCATATTCCAGAATTGTATCTAAAAATCATTTTAAAATCCCATTCCTCATGGAAATCCCATTCCCATGTATCTCCCATTCGGGTGAAGATGAGCGCATTATCTTGAAGAGAATTTTTTTCCTTGCCAAATGTCTTCAATTTGCCTCATTCAATTAGTCCAATAATACACTATAGTACTCGCCAGTGATTGTTTTTACTTTTTCTAGAAAAAGAATGAGCCCCAAAAATAATAACCATAACCTTTCCAGCTGGTTGTTGTATTTTTGGCCGGTTTGGCTTGATGCTATCCCCTAGACAGATTGCTGTCCAAACTCTGGTGTGTATGGCAAAAGAATTAGCGCCAAAATTATGATTTTACTCCAAAAACTTAATTAAAATTTTAAATTCACTTTCTGTTCAAAATCTCGTTCTAAATTTGAGAAGAATTCCTATTAGGGAAAAATGCAAAAAATGTAAATTTAGATTGATTTTAGTTTAGGAATCTGGAACTTTATTAATCTAATCCAGTGAAAATGTTATGAAAAAATTATGAATTTTCAAAAGTTTTACTATATTTTGGACGGTTCCAAAATATAAATTTTATTAACGCATTTCATCGAAATAAAAATATGTTTTATTTGTATATTCCAATATGGTACAACGTACGAGTATTTGTGCTCTCATTCATTTTATTTAACTACACAATTCTTATACAAATTACTCAAAGGAAAAACAGTAAATTGAGAGGAAAACAATAACAAAAATGATCCTACTTGATGCAATTGCACAGTAAAATCGTAGAGTAACTTTTCAAAGCTTATAATTGAGTAGAAAGAAATTCTAAATCAACTTAGCGAATTGTTTCCTTTTAATAATAAAGCAACTTTGTGGTTACACAAATTTTTATCTATTTAAGTTTATAAATTACTAGCTGAAACACCCGGAGCGGCGTTGCTCGGGAAAAATTATTAATTTTATTGTTATACTCTCACACCACCATACCATCGTACTAGTATACCATCATACCATCTTACCACATGCCATCATACCATCATAAAATCATACCATCATAGCATCATGATCGTTTTATAAATGGTTAGATCCCATTTTGCTCGCTGGCTGACCCCATTTGCAAGCACTCAATTTCATCAAGATTGGTTTATAAATGGCTAAGTACCATTTATTGCTGGCCCCGTTGGCCATATTCCTGTGGCTCAGTCTGATATGTAATGAATCGGAAAGTAAAAAAAAGTATTCTAACGAACATAGATTCACCGAGAAAACACATCATTCAATTCAATACCCTGCCTTGCGTTGCTGTGGCTATGTTGTGGAATGAAACGAAAGGAAAAAAAATATGTTTTTCATAGAAAATAATTTTTTGTTGAAAAGCTGTTATATTGACTACATTTTTTGTGTGTCCGTTTTCTGCATAAACATAAAGATCAAACGGTTTACCGACTCTGGAGCATGCAACGTATAATTAGTAGTTTCTAAATTCAAAAGGCACACTTGCACAGATTACCCTTGCGCTTTATAAGCATAGCGAACGCAATATGCATATTGGAAATTGTAGTTGTTTGAATTCGAATGCCATGTTGGTCGGAATGAGCGGTAATCGTGGAAAGTAAGTACGTCTTCACCTTTATGAGGTCCAATCAGAATTGTTGCTTCAATTAGATTCATCAATTTTTTAACTATTAATCATGTACCATTGTATAATTTTGGCAGATTGATATTTCGGAGTAATATAATTGGCACTCCAATTTTCAAATTCAGAATGTATGATGGTAATTTGGGAACATCGAGAGATTTAAGAAATTCCCTTGGAAAATTCACTACTTGGCTTTGGTTCATGAAGGAGACAAAATATTTGTATGTCACCTGTTATTATTTCTAAATAATTAACACTTTAATTATACTACTAATCTTAATGTCACGCACTTCAATCTATTTTTATTTTTTATTTATTAATTAATTATCATTTCGATAAAAAAAATAATTGTATATTCAAAAAACAAAAAAAAAAAAAAAAAATTCCTCTATCAAGAAATGCAAATCTCCAAATTAACTCTGCATGAACTAAAAAAAAAACTCATCCGTTGTTTTTAAATGGCTTCGGTTTATATGTATAGGCATTCCAATCAACATGCCGGATGTATCCATCCTCATCTGAATTCATATCGTTCCAATCATTCCATCAAAAAATCCATTGAAGCTTATCTTCATAAACTGTACTGGTACATTCAGTGCATATTAATTTCGAAATAATTATCGCATAAAACAAAAAAATTTAAGCTTTGCTATCTGGTTGGAAACTCGGACTGAACTTGTTCTGACGAACGACATCTATTAAAATGGTAAACAAAAATCCGAAAGCAAATTCCAAACAAAACGCCAATATCTACCATAAAGTTTAAAAACAAATCTTCGTGACTGAAATTAATTTTCATTCAAGCTTATTATCTTTGGATAGGATCATCGATATAAGAATAAAAGGATAGATCAAGAACAAAATTGTTTTCGTTCTACACATCTGTCAAAAATAGGTGAAGCGTTAGAGTGATCAAAAGACGTAGGCAAAACGCTTAAAAAGAAGGGTTCTCATTTTTCATATAAAATTAAAACACATTATTTTTTAAAATTATTTTTATTTTGTAATTTTTATGCATCACTTTTAAATGAAAGAAATTATTTATGAAACTTATAAAATATTTATTATTTTAATAATTTGTAATTTGTACATCGATTAAATTTATGTATTTTTAACTATCGCTATTCGGGTGAGGAAGTTTCTAGCTGATATTTGATGTTTCGTCTTGGATGACATATAAAAATACCTAAAATTTAAATATTTTTCTATAACAGCTCTAATCAGAGAGTTACTATGAATATGAATGCTAGTTGTATAAATTGATTTAAGATAACAGAAATTTTGTGAATTTATAAATATCTTAGCAAAGTCTCTCTTATTTAAAACAGAAATTTCACTGTCAATGAATCATATTGCATTTCTTAAAATTTTTTCTGTAATTAAACAAACTTTTGGGACTTCCTCTGAAGGAATTTTTAAATTCCCACGAGATTTTTGTTTTATTAAAGAAAAAGAATTCAATGAAAACGATCCTTCATGTATAACACATACATTATTTTCCAATAGTTTAATGCAATCTTCACATTTTAATTTTTTCCGTAAACTGTTAACAACAAAACCAGCTATATATGTTACGACACTTCTAGAATATTCATTTAAATAATCAGAATGTCCATTTAAATTTAATAAGACACTTAATTCTCCTAAATCATTATCATCTATCTTATCTTCATTTTCGGTTACAGCTAATTTATTTGATACCGTGGAATTAACAAATTTAACGGAAGAGTTTTTCTTGTATTGGAGAATTGGAATTTCTTCTAATGGCAAGCAATTACCAATTCTACCGTCCCTAATCTGACAATAACATAATAATTTCCTATACGCTGTTATAAATTGACGCACTGTGAGATTATTATTATTTCCTAATCTACATCTAATTGACCCAAAAAATAATTCTATATGGTCTTGGTTTAATTTATAAAAAGGTATATATGTTAGCGGATCATTTTTAATGTATTTACAATATATAAAATGTCTGTATTTTTAAATCCCAAAATAATTCCTATAAAGCCCGTTTTATTAGGGGATTCTACCAAGAGTTATCCACTAAGTAATTTCAAATTTGAAAAATATTTAATTGACTCTTGTGAAAAAGGTAAAATTTCTGAAAAATTGATATCACAAAGAGCTTTTTTATATCCTACATCATATAATTTCCTTGAATTTAAAATGTCGAACACCTTATTAGAAATTCTAATAAAATTAGATGTACCCTCCGAATTTTGAAATTGCTCCAGTTTTAAAGTGTGGTTACAAAAATATAGGGTATCGGCAATCGAGTCACTTAAGATTTGAGTGACATACCTCACTTTCCTTTATTGTTTGTAGAAATATACATGCGTTTGTGTTAATTTATTGCCCAATCTCAAACCTTCTTCTTCTTGCAATTTCAATAGTTCCTTTAAAAAACAACCAATCCACTCTTTGACCATCGCCATCCAAAAATGGACCCTTTTCTTCTAACGTATTTCGGAGATGTCTTAACTATGCTGCAGATATATTTGTGCTACACCCATCAAATGTTATTCCAATTAGTTTGGCACCGGTATCTCTAATTGCAAATACACATTGTGTAAATATATTCGCCTTTTAGTCCGATGTTATCGATTTAATTAGAAAAAACCCAATTGGTATTTTCCAAGAGCCTAAAATTAAATAAGCACAACAAAATGAAAAATTTAAGTATTAGTACCTGTTACACAAACTACCATGAGAACTAATACTAATGTAGCCGCAGTGTTGCTTTCAAATCCATCCCCCGCATCCACAAAACCTACAGAGTGAATACCAGTTCATTCTATTTGGAATTTGATTGACATTTCGTCGACAACTAAATTTAGAAATACTTCTTTGTCGGAAGTTCTGCTTTCCAGAACTGCTTTTGAAGACTCTGATGTAAAACCAGGTGATGCATCAAAACCTTTATACCATCTAACCAATGTACTGACCCTTACATGTGGCTCGTATTTCAACTAAAAATTCAGTATTTTTTCTTGTTGCAAGAACTCTTTCATTAATATTCTTGAGTGGTCCACATAATTCCTCCAGCCTATCGCTACTTCCAGCCTCCAGCAAATTTTTGTCCTTCAAAGTTTTAATAATTGTATTTAGGTCAGCAACCCTCCTTGTTTTGTATAAATTTTTCCTAGTTAAATTCCTATTTGTCTTCCTGATCTGTGTATTATATAATCTTAATATTCGTTTCTTTTCGATATTACGATATTTTACATCCGTACCAGAGCCACTTTCAGTAGTGGTTGGTTTCAAGGTAATTTTTTTATAAGGATGTGGGTTTTTATATAAACTAATTCTATTTTGAAGATTTTTTAATGGAAAGGACTAAAATTTATAATAAAAACAAATAATTATACAAAAATATAATAATTTATTATTAAATTCACTCGAAGATTTATGGCAGATACTACTTCCATACATTTGCATTCAGGGATAGTTTGAAGATCTATACACTTTTGTTTAAGGCCTGCGGATGTACTTGGAATATTTTCAGAATGTAATGATTCTATAATGATGATAATGAGGTGACACTGGAATGCTTTGGAATATTATCAACCTGAATTAAAATAATATAAATTTAATTGGTAAATTGATTGCTAACACATTTTATTCTGTTAATTTGATTACCTTAGGAATAACTTCTTTTTTAAGATTGCACCACCCGACTGTGGCTAATCCATAATCAGTTTCTTTAAAATGTTTAGAACAAACAACAGCTCTGTTGGATAGGTTGAGTGTTTTGTCAAGTTGAAGGGCAACAATCCATTTTTCTCTTGTAACCCGGTCTTTTGGCAATCAAACATATGTGTTTATGTAATTAGTTTTAAATGAATTTTACTACAATAATCAAACGGTGTCAATTTATTGGCATAATAAACTTCCCAAATGTCTCCTTATTAATTTTTTCCTAATTTATAACTAATAAAAATTTAATATGCTGTTTAATATTCTTATATTGATGATGGAAAGCCGGTATCTTTTCTACGGCGCTACTGAAAAATATGTACAAAATAACCAAAATTGGTTTTGTTGTAATAAATATGGAATATGTATAGGGTTTTCTTTTATTAAGTTTTTATTTTAATTTATTAAAACGATTTATTTGTTTTTTAACTTTTTTATTTTGTAGATACCCCTACGTTTCGACGGTATATTCCGTCATCTTCAGGGGGAAATTAATTATAAACAAAATTTTCTCCATTACGTTTTTTCAAATTTTACAATAATGTCTAAAGTATCTACGTTTATGGCCAAAAATAAATTTTATATAATACAAAGTTTAAATTTAGAAATAAGATTACATGAAAATTCAATTTAAAATAATATTATCGTAATAATTGAACAAAAATTTGGAAACTTCTTGTATATTTAATAAATTTTGAGAATTTTGAGTTTTTTTTTTATGTATACTTTCCAAAATAAGCCTTTTAGTAAGATTCTCCTCCTTATCCAAAATTGTCGCATCCTCTATAGATAAAGAGTGGCCGGTTTGTCGTAAATGGTTTGAGATTGCGCTGTGTGATTGGCTAAAGGTTTTTGTGGAATCATAAATATGTTGGTATAGCCTCTTTTTTAAATATTGTTTGGTTTGACCAACATATTCCTTTCCACAAGAACACTTTAATTTATATACTAAGTTAGATTGTAACTCTAAGGGAATTTTATTTTTTAATTTTGTAAATAAAAATGTATCTAAACTATTAAACGGTCTACCAACAAGTTTTATATCATAATTATTTAATAAAAATTTAATTTTTTCATATAAATTTTTTAGGTAAGGGATCGAAATAAAAAGTTGACGATCATTTTCAACGGGTAAATTTTGATTTCCGCGCGAATTTTCTGAATTATTTGTCGAAATGGTATTTTTATCGATAGCCTTTCTAATTTTTTTTTTTTTTTTTTTTTGCTGGCGCTACATCCCATAGAGAGATTTGGCCGCTTCATTTGAAGTTTCGTAATCATTTTTTTAACGGATAATGAGTGATTAATTCATTGATCCTACCCTTAACCAGCCGTGATTTTTTCATCACCCGCCGGGAATCGAACCCGGGACCTCCGGAGCTTAAAGCAAGCATGCTAACCACTGTGCCACCGGGGCGGCCTTTCTAATATTTCTGGCAATAACGTTCTTTGGGTAGCCATTTGAAAACAATACGTTCTTTAAAATTTTGAAATTGTCAGAATGAAATTCTCCATCCGACAATCTCAAAACTTTTTCCGCCAATAGAAACGCCGTATTGTTTTTGTATGAAGATGGAAGCCACGATTCATAATTTAGGTATCGACCCAACCAACTTTTTTTATGATACCAGTTCGTTTTTAAACTTCCATCTTCATTACGTATCACCAAAACATCAAGAAAAGCTAAACGACCTTCATTTTCAATTTCACAAGTAAATTTGATTCGCGGAGTAAAACCATTGAATAATTCGAGAAAATAATCAACATCTGAATTTGGAATAGCCGTAAAAATATCATCCACATACCTAAAGAAGAAAATAGGTTTAACGGAAGATGTTTTCAACACTTCAGTCTCAATATACTCCATCAACAAGTTAGCCACTGTTGGGCTGACTGGTGATCCCATTGGAGAGCTAAACACTTGTTTAAAACATCTTCCGTTAAAACTAAATTCTGTGTGATTCAAAACAAATTTTAATCCTTCCAAAAAGTTATTCAAATCTAAATTAGTGTTGCTTTTTAATTTTATGTCATTCCAAAATGTTTTAACCAAATTTAATACCAACAACGAGTCTACGTTGGTAAACAAAGATTCAACGTCCAAAGATATTAAGATATAATTTTGAGGTAGAACTATATTTCGCACTTTACCTGCGGGAGAATCATGTCGCCATCTTAAGTAATCTCATAGTTTAGTTGTTTGAGAACGTTTTTCTTTTCGTTTCAAGACAAAAGGGGGGTCATTACAAGCAAATCAGGAGGGCCATACAAAACGTAATCAACCAACAGGGTAGGTCAGCCGATACGGACATAGGAAACAAAAATTGTTTCTTGTCAAATTACTAATTTTTAAAGTCGAGAAAATAAAAGTGGTTTGTATTGTTGATGGATTTATAACCTTAAATTCAGAGTGTTGTTATTACCGGTCAACTAGTTGCAGTTTTGAGTGCTGCGTGTTACAACTTTTATTTCTTAACATAAAATATGAAAAATTTAACTTGTCACAACTCACAACATGTAATTGGAATTATTTGTTTAAAAAAATATTAGAGAGTTGCTAATAATTTCTACTTTTTAATAAGTTTGTGAATATTTAATGTAATTTTTTTTTGTAAATTTGTATGGTTTATAAATTTGATAAAAAAGAAATTTATAAATAAATTGAAAAAACCATCGCCCAATCTAAATAACCCATTCAAATATTTGCGCTAATTAAACGATCATACTGTTTAAAATTAAAACATTAATAAATAAACGAAACCACTCAAAAATATATCGTCCGTTAATCAACATCAACAATAGTAAAATAAAATAACTACTTGCAATAACATCAATTTCAAAAATTTAATTTACCCCAAAATAAGTACATAATTAAAAAACAAAAATGGTTGTGTAATGAAAGTACAATGAAAACTGTATCCGTTTTAATTGTTTTATATCAATTTTATCAGTTATTTTTATGTGAATATAAAAAATTAAAATGAATGTGATAAAAATAATTAATTATAACTCTAAACATAAAACATTAGCATTAGCAATGACAATTATGATTTTTTGTTTATAGGTTATAACTTTATTAGTGAATAATGCAAATGCACATTTGTTCAAACATCATAATTATTGTATATGTATTATGTATGCATGTATTTTATATAGGGTAATAATTATGGTGGTTTTCCGCTATGTTAAGAATTAATTGGGAAAGATAGTTTTGCATATTCATATTACTCATACACATAAAATTAATCCTTAACGACATATGACACCGTATGCGCAGCAATCTCCGTAACTCGCATTCGGAAAAAGCAACAATGACTGACTAACAAATAATAATATTTCTCGTAACATGATACGATTACAAATCTATATTGTGTTTCTATGAACAGCTAAGCAAATAAAAAATAAAAAACGAAATGATGAAAGAAGATATTTCTATTTTTCCAAAAGTACAATGGACGATGACGATAACAATGTTCTTGGATGGATAATAACATTTTTTTTATTGGCAATTTTCTTAAGAATTGTATTTAATTTATGTTTGCTTTATATTTTGTATTTTATTTTAAAGCAAAATAGCAAATAAAAAAAAAAAATTGAAATCAATTAAAATCAAATTAAATTGAAACATAACCGGCGAGAAAATACATAAAGTTAAGTGGAATGTTCATGAATTTTGTGCCGCTTGGATAATTTATTTTGGTACGTTGTTATATTGAGTAGAGGACGAAAATGTAAAATTGGCAGACTATGTATGTTTATCAGCATTTTATTTATGGAGTGATTCTCCGTGCTTAATTTAAGGGCAGCAATTTAGATTTAGTGTAAAACGTCATTTAACGTCGTCAATGGTATAACAACGGTTTTTTGTTTTGCTTAAATTTCTTATACAATTTTCTTTCTTTAAATTATTATTTGGAAAATGTAGTAGTAATAGAAATCGGTGTATCGAAACTCTGTTAAAACTACCAAAAGTAAAAATATTTTTTTAATTCTAAAATGAATAGACCTACGAAAGGATCAAATTATATACAATAGATGCATAAATTGATAGTAAATTTTGATGAATTCTAATACATTTTGACATCGGTAATGTTCGGAAGTCCAAATTTATTTGTTAAATTAAATATTTGCTAAGTTAGTTTTTGCTTATAATACAACATTCTAAATTTCAAGTTGTTGCAAGATAATAACTTTCAGTTGTAAAACAGTCAAAATTGGTTCTTAATTCGACTTTAGTGCTAACCAAAATAATAAAATTAGTTTTTTTTTTGGTTTTAAATAACGAACGAATTAGTTTGTAAGTACAGACAACCAAAGGAAATTCTATACTAGATGTGTATAAAGGAATAAGTCATGTTTTATTGTGATTAAATACGTGAAGCAGATGTATAAAAAATTCTCACCTGCTGAAATAATGTGTGTTACTAATACGATGTTATCACCGAACCCTATCAAATTTGTTATACAATAACAGTAAGGATAATTTTGTAATTGTTCCAGGGAAACACAAGTAGCTATAATTGATTTCCAACATACAATTCGAATTCCAACATACAATTTTCACGTTTTTCCAATAAGCGCTAATTAGCACAAATTTGGTTCTAACCATAACGGTATTGGAAGTTTAATTTCTAAATTCGGAAATTTCTCTACCAGGTGTGTGCTTCGATGCTTCCTTTCACCGCTGCCCACCAGCGTAGTACAACACAGACTGCACATTCATTCGCTTGCATCGCTAGACATCTTAAAACAGATCAGCCTGCAGCACAACACACTACAGTGAAAGAAGATAAGAGATACTCATCTCTACGAACATCTTCCTTCATAGCTATACTGACGCAAGCACCGACCGACCACATTCTCTTCCCTTACCTCTGTTTCGGCACATTACCTCAATTAATGTCCACCAATGATGGATCATTTCAATTGAGTGATCGCCACCTCTGTTCAGCTGATCTGAACACACAGACAGACCGAAACCAATCATGTTTCACAGGGAGGAGAAACTCGCTTGTGGCAGAGTCCTGTAGCGGTTCATCCAGTGAACCACTACAAACTTGGCGACATACATTCAACATGTGTATTGGGTTGGCTTCTCCTTCGTGCTTGGCTGGACCAATCGCAGCACGATGTAGCATTTGGGTTTTTGTAAAACGAAGCTACCGTGTGTATCTTGCATTTCACGAATTAAACGGCAAGCGAGTCATAAAACTGTGCGGCTGAACCTTTCCTTCCAACATCATCATCTAAGAAAAAAAAAATTCAACAATTCCATCATTCTTTTTTAAATAAATATACCATCCTCCCCGCGCAACTCATCTGGTTGATTGGTGCCATAAAAATCGATGCAAAAAAAAAAAAATCAGAGCAATAAAGAAAGAAATTACAATAAATGTTTCAAACAAATTTTTTGAATGAATAATTAATTGCTTTCTATTTATTTCATTTACCATGGAATGGCGACGAGTGGAGAGAATCGATCTATCAATCCAGGAAACCAACCGAGAATCATCAAAAACGATGGGATATACATTTTCGAGGCAGCAGATGGCGCTAAGGTGGAAGCAAAATAGTTTTCAAATTAAGCGCGTTAAGATTCGAATAAAACATCGACCAAAATCTTGAGATGGCAAGAAAAAAATAGAAAAACAAATCGAAATTGAAGAAAAGGGGATGACGAGGAGAGGGGATGGCACTATATTTGGACGTGAAATGGCATATGACGGGGTAGTGAAGTTTTGATCTGAAAAGTGGTCAGATGTAAAAATAAAAATATAAAATAATTAATTGTAAAATAAAATCTTTTGGTGTACCCGTGAACAACGGATTGAAACATGAAATGCATGTTTTCTAATTGTAAATCCGCTGTTGATATTTTTTTGTTTGTACGGGGGTTTTTTTTTTACCATAAGAAATAAATAAAATCTATAATTAATTTTTAATATATATATATAAAAACAATGTATGTAACAAAAATAAATGTATGATTTATAACGAGTTTAGAAGTGCGTTTATTTTCTCTAAATTCGTTTATGTGTTTCGCTAATTTATTTGAGTCCGCAAAATAGTTTGTAAAAATTGAGAAAAGACTAAAAAAAAAAATAAGTGTTGTGAAGTGAATGAAAAGCTGAAAGAACAAGAACAAAAAAAAAAGTAAAATATAAACAGCAACAAGTGACAAAAACGCTAATCGGACAGTGAACATTTTGAAAAGCGTTGAATCAGTGGTCGCAGTGTAAAAGCGACAAAGTGAAAGTGGGTGGAGAGTCGAGATCGTGGCATAGGTGACCAACTGACGGAGCCAACCCAAACATTATTGAAGCAGAAGAGGGTTCACAGGTGAGTTGCAAAATCCTTACTATTGTGTTTTGTCCCGTCACGGTTGTCGCTCGCATGGTGTCGTGACACGCTGTTTCTTTTTTCGCTTTATTGGTGCGAGACAGTTTTTTTTTTACCGTAAGCGCGATCATTTCGAGAAGATACACGCGGTGGTTTTTCAGTGGTGTTATTTGCACCCCGCCCGAGTCAGACTGCTCAAAAACGAGCTAAGCCGGCTTATCGTGCTGGTAGACTGGCGCCCAAACCATACACAGTGAGAATAAATAAAAAGTCTACCCAAATCACCGCGCGTAGACGAACCAAATTGGATAGCACGTTACAACGACGAACATATACAAACAGTCTAATTATATGTTGATTCGTTGATTCCGTGTTAGGGAATGTAACTGTTAAAACTGATACTAATTCAATTTGACTTAATGCTCCAGTGTTACAAAAAAATTAACCTCAATGTGTTGGGTTAACCATATGAAGTACTGATGGGTTCGATTTCGAATGTTCGTGAAAAAATTGTTCTACTTGACGATCCATTCACGGCCACCAAATCTTTGAACGAAGCCGTCGCTTCATCACGGTTTCCCCCGGGTGTCCTTCATGTGCAAAATGTAAAATGTGAGACCTCATACTGGACGGAATCACAATCTTAGTGCCTCGTAATAACACATCTCCAACTTTTGTTAGTTCCAATCGAAATGGGTAATAAGCTATCGCGTTTATGCTGCGTGTGTGTGTAAATGGGGCCCAATATTTTAGTAAAATGCACTTTAATTTTTGTAAGCGGCCACACAATTAGTGTTCAATCACTATGTGCCGATTTATTTTGAAGTCACAATTTCACAATTACAAAGTTTTTTTTCTTAGCAATAAAATTACCCACCACACTTATATATATTGAACGCGCCACGATATTATTATTTAATATTCAATTTTAATCCGCAATATATGTCGGATTAAGCGCTTAAATTCGATAAAATAAAAAAAACGATAAATAAAAAATTGAAAACGAGATTATTTTCGCACATGGGAATTAATCACAAGCTATATTTTATTTTCACCAAATTATTTTTTTTTCTTTCGCACCAAGTGGCATTCAAGAAAGCTAAAACGAGAGTGTTTTTTTGTTTTGTGTCATGGCGACGGCGTTGGTGATGACGAAAACAAAAAGGAGCAGAAAAAGAGCGATGCGTCGCGAACAAAACATAACGAGAGTAAAAACATTTTGTGTAATGTCTTTCGTGTGTTTTGTGTATGTCTTTCGTGAGTGTCTATTTGAGACATAGTGAAAACATGGAAACGAAAAACATAGATGTGTAAAGACCAGAATAGATGTCGCTTCGCATGAATTTGGGTAAATACGTATTTTGTAGTGATGTACGAAATGAAGCGATTGAATGAGTAAATCGCTACAGGACTCCCCTGCAAGTGATTCTCCCTCCCTAGGAGAAAACTGTGTGATCGGCTGAGATACGAACAATTTTATGCGAATTCCTAACTGATATTTGATCAGTTGAACATAGTATGCCGTAAGCCGGTTTGAGCCGGTCAATTGAAATGGTTTGATTTTTACCATTAATTGACACGGTGAATTGTTTTCGAAGGCGTCGAATGACTTTAAATGGACCTTCATAGGGAGGAGATAATCCCGTGCGAACCTTGTCTGTTCTAACGAATACAAAATCACAGTTGGCAAGTGCTTTTGGTACAAAAACGTCGTCATGTGAGGACTGACGTGGTGATTTCGGAACAAGATTCTGCATGGTTTGTCGCAGTTGGTCGATGACTGTGTCGCTTGTTGGTATTTATTTATTTTTATTTTATTTATTTATTCATAAGCCAATGCTGTTTAAACCATAATGTTTTTGTACAACAAGAATATATACAATAACAAAAATAATAGAAGAATAATAAAATTTACAATTAACATTTAGAATATAACAAGAAATAACACTCAAACATAATATATATACAAAATATACACATAAACATATATACATTATATACATACTATTTACAACCCAATCAATCAAAAATTTTGGTTTTCTTTCACCAATTTTAACATTAATCCTTTGAAAATATTCAAAGAATCAATATTTTTTAGTACCAGTGGTAGGCTGTTCCAGATGACAATCATGTTCACCAAACAGGAGTTATTGTAAACCTTTGTCCTATTGATAGGCAAGTTGACATTTCTTGTTCGCAACGATGTAGAAAAATCTAATTTCTCATGCAAATACAATGGTATACCCGATTTAATAATACGGAAAATAAAAACCGCAGTTCTGTAACAATAAAATTCAAACAAGTCACATCCAATAATAGAAACCTTAAATTCAGAGACATGGTCAAACTTCCTAAGGTCATAAACATACCGGATGCAGTTATTAAACGTAACCTCAAGTAAACGCCTTGAAGTACTATCACAGTTATTAAATATTACATCACAATAGGTGAAAATTGGTATAATCAGACTTTTAACAAGATATATGCGTAAATTCACTGGACAAAACTTTTTTATTAACCTTAGCGAGTATAAACTATAATTAACACGCTGGCATAGGGATTTTATATGATCAATCCAAGTGAGTTTTGGGTTTAATATTAGTCCTAAGTTATTAACTGTTGGCACAAATGAGATAATATCATTGTCTAAATAAATCAGAGGTGCTATATTATGAGAATTATTTCTAGAAAGCAATAATGCTTTACTTTTAGTGGGATTAATAGCAAGTGAATTATTCTTGGCCCATAAGGAAACATTTTTAAGATCAGCATTAAGTCGCATGACAATCGCATCCAACTCTGAAAAGTCGCCACCAATATACAATTGCAAATCATCAGCATAAAGATGATATCGACAATTCCGAATATGCCAAAGCAGATCATTAATATAAATGGAGAAAAGTAAAGGCCCCAATATAGAACCCTGAGGCACCCCAGTAAATACTCCTCGAATACTAGATTGAGCTTCTCCATGCTTTACGAAATGTTTGCGGTCGCTCAAATAAGAATGAAGCAACATAATAGCAGAACTCGAAAATTTATAATACAAATGTAACTTCTGAAGCAAGTGGATATGGTTAACACAATCAAAAGCTTTAGAAAAGTCTAAAAGGACTAAAATACCGAATGAATTGCCCTTGTCTAGAATAGCTGATAGATCATCAACTATATTCACCAGTGCAGTGGTAGTGCTATGACCAGGCTTATATCCTGACTGGAATTTGCTTAAAAAATCAAACCGGATAAGGTGCTCGGTAATTTGGAGTTGAATAATTTTCTCTAGTACCTTTGATAGGGCCGGCAAAATACTTATCGGACGAATATCACCAATACCAGAAACCATATCCTTTTTAGGTAGAGGAATGATAGAAGCAACCTTCCACAAATCTGGAAACACCGATTTCGTTAAACATTGGTTAATAATAAATGTAATATGAGGCAGAAATAATTCAATAAACAATTTCAGTACTTTAAAGTTTACATTATCATATGCCATCAAATCCGATTTAACAGCACGAATCGCATTCAGTACCATAAGCTCATCAACACAATCAAATACAAACGCGTAGCTTACCGAACTAATAAAATTCGAATCAGGTAAAGGTAAAACACCAAAAGAATCACTAAACTTACAAATTCCATTCAAAATTTCCTCGGCAGAAAACATAATGACTGCCTCATTTGATGTACCTAAAACTCCAAGTTTTCTTAAATTGACCCATGTTCTTTTAGAATTGTATACATTCCCAAAATAAAATGAATGCTTAGCTTCATTAATGCATTTGTTGGTTTTATTTCTATAGAACTTAAAGGAAACCAAATCATGCTCCAGTCCATATTTTTTATATTTTTTATAAACCAAATCTCTACGCTCCATTAAATCCAAAATATAAGTATTTAACCACGGAGCAGTAGGACACCTATTTATAACCCTCTTACGAGGCACACAAATATTATCTAAATGTAAAATGTTTAAGTTGAATTCCTCAACTATATCATTCACATCCGGATAAAACCAAAAATTCAACCAGTCCAACGAAAAGAAACAACTCACAAAACTCTCACGATCAATCGCTTTAAAATCCGGAACAACAGTATAGGAAATTTTATCCCTGACACGACAGAATTTATAGCACGCAAAAACCAAGTCGTGATCAGAAATAGCAGGAACCGCACGTTGCCCAAAAGAAACAATATTATGCCTATCAGGCTCATACAAAATTATCAAATCCAACAGGCTGTTATCCAATCTAGTCGGTTTAAAAGGTATATAATATAAATTGTACAAACTCAAGCAATCACTAAGTTTATTGTTAGCCAACATGTTAAAATTAAAATCACCGCAGCAAATAACTTTTTCATACTGTAACACATATTGAGAAAAAATTATTTGTAAATTATTAATATCCTCCGTACAAGCCGGAGGCGGGTTATAAACAATCAAAATAAGAATTTTTCCAAACCGTCCAATAAGTTCAGCAGCCAAAATTTCAACTTTTCCAAATGTGCCAGAAAATAGTTTACATACTTTTAAAGTATCCCTGAAATAAATACCAACCCCACCCCATCGTGTATTATTTATACGATCGAAACGTATTAATTTATAATTATTAATATGGAGTGACTTGTTTGAAATTTTATCGTTAAGTAGAGTTTCCGTCAACGCAAGGAAATCAAATTTGTAAACATCCAAAAGTATAGTAATATCATTAAAATGTTTAACTAAACTGCGAACATTTAAATGACCAAACCATAAACAAGAACCAGCACTTACCTGCAGACTATCACCTGGAACAGCCTTACCACAGTTCAAAGAACAATCTAAAAACCTTGTGGATTGGGTTGGCGTAGCCCTAAAAAAGGATGACTCTTCGTTTTATTTTGGAATTCCTTCACTAGAACACCAGCTGGCCAAGAAGTTGGATCCATCAATTTATCAAACATAGTAACGGAAATTTTTATTTTAAATGATGAGTAATCCTGCTTGAAATTATCACTTAATTTTGGAGTAAACCGATGAACCAATACTTCAGACAAATTGAAATTGTCCAGCAAATATTGGCTGATATTTGCTTCAGTAACATCCGGGTGAAGTCTGGAGACAAAAATCAGCTTTCGAGGTTCCACAGCACGTAAGATACCACCACTACCAGTGCCAATAATATAGTTGTTCCCAATAGATTTTGAAAATGAAGATGTAGACTGCTGAGCCGGAGTATTCTTGCTCGTGGGAGCACTAATAATTTTCTTGCGTGCGTTCATCGTTACAGGCTGAATTGGCGGCAAAGAACTACTGTCAGGTCGAGCATAACAAATTGGCAAACCATTTGATTCAATAACTATTTCACCTTTAGGTACACTATCACTCACAATTTCTGGTTGAACTGATTCCTTAACAGACATGATAGTATTATTCACATGACCAGTATCCAGTTCAAGTTCACCGGTAATCATTTGTGCTATATTTTTATCTTGCGTCACATATGATTCAATATTTTTTAGAATTTCGCCAAGTTCAGAAATTTTATTTACATGCACTTTATAAATGTCTTTACACTTATCACAAAACCAGTGTAAATTCTCAGAACTTTTGATTGCATCAAACACAGTTTTTTTTATATTGACACATTTGTAGTGCGCAACGTTTCGACACAGACCACTACAAATTAAGACTTGTTCATTCACTGATAAATCACATACCATGCAGTTATTGGAAACCATTTTTGAATAATATGATTCCCAATTTAATTAATAAAATGTATTTATGTACAATGAATATGTACAATTAGATAAATATCTAAAATAATACGTTCAACTACAATCTAGAGAACACTTTAACACAATTAACAAAATTGAACAAAACACTAAACATTACATATTATGCATAATTATTTATGTTATATAAAGTTTGATATTAATTTATTGTATTATTTTTATTTATTTATTTTAATTAGAAAATAATTTTCGATCAGAAAAACAAGAAAAACGTACACTTCGTTCAACGCTCACTCGGAAAAGATGGTAACGGTGAAAGAGGATTTTCGACGAAGAACTCACCGGGTAGCTTGATGGTTTGTCCGTAAACCATTTCAGCTGGTGAGCACTTCAGATCTTCTTTCACTGTTGCTCGGATTCCAAGTAATACGATTGGTATTTCGGAGCTCCAATGGATTGTATTGCCTCTGGCCATTAACGCGGCTTTGAGTTGCCGGTGGAAGCGTTCGACCATGCCGTTCGCTTGAGGGTGATAAGCGGTAGTACGTATACGAGTTGAACCAAGGAGTTTTGTTAACTCTGTAAAAAGCTTGGATTCAAATTGCGTCCCTTGATCAGTGGTGATATTAAGGGGTACGCCAAATCGTGAAACGTAGTTGTTAACAAATGTTGTGGCAATGGTTGCAGCAGACATATTGGTCATGCAATAAGCTTCGGGCCATCGAGTGAAGCGATCGACACAGGTAAGTAAGTATGTGTATCCATTAGATGGAGGAAGTGGTCCTACGATGTCTAAATGGATGTGCTCAAATCGACCGTGTGGAATTTCGAATTGTCCATGAGGTGATTTTGTGTGCCGTTGGACTTTGGCACGTTGGCAAGACAAACAAGACTGAGCCCAATTGCCTACGTCTTTGTTTATGTTTGGCCAAAAATAGCGAGCAGTAATCAATTTACGAGTTGCACGGACACCAGGATGTGAAATGTTATGTAATGCGTCGAAGATAGTTCGACGGAGTGATTCTGCGATGTACGGGCGATTGTAACCCGTGGATGTTTCGCAGAAGATTTCAAGGCCAGGTAATTTAACAAGCGCTAGTTGCAATGATGAACTAGTGCGACATTCGGAACCAGAAAGTAAATTCTGAAGTTCTAGGTCAGCTTGTTGTGTAATTGCGATTTTGTTTAAGTCGAATTGTGTCTCGACTGTGGCCATTTCGTTGTCCGTTGTGCGAGAGAGTGTATCTGCAACAACGTTGTCATAACCGTGCACATGCTGAATGTCTGTGGTAAATTGACTAATGTAATCCAAGTGGCGAGATTGCCTCGGGTTACGTTCAGTTTTAGACTGAAGTGCTCTAGTCAGAGGTTTATGATCGGTAAAAATTGTAAAATCCCGACCTTCGACAAAATATCTGAAGTGTTTTACTGCTAGATATATTGCGAGTAATTCCCGATCGAATGCGGAATATTTCTTTTCTGCATCCGAGAGTTTTCTTGAGAAAAATCCCAATGGCTCCCAACACTTGTTGCTATATTGTTGCAGAACTGCCCCAACGGCAGTGTTTGATGCGTCAGTAGTTAGACTGAGCTTTGAATCGCTCAGTGGGTGTGCAAGTAGTGTTGTTTTCGCGAGTTCAGCCTTAAGTGACGTGAATGCTTGTTGGCATTCGTCGGGCCAAGAGAAATTATTGGCTGTTTTGGGCTTACGTAGGAGTACTGCCAGGTGGCTGTGAACTGGTGCGAGTATTTCAGCAAGTTTTGGTATAAATCGGTGGTAGTAATTTACCATACCGATGAATCGCTGAATGTGCTTTATTGAGGTAGGAGCTGGGAATTCCCTAATAGCATTAATTCGTCCTTCAGACGGCAGAATACCATTAGGGGTGATCCTGTGGCTGAGGAAATCAAGAGTGGTTGCGCCAAAGACGCATTTTGCACTGTTGATGTGAACATCAAACTCAGTTAACTTGTGGAAGAGTTGTTCCAAGTGGAGTTTGTGCTGTTCCTCAGTTTGAGAAGCCACAAGAATATCGTCAATGTAGACGAAAACGAAATCAAGGTTATGGATGACTTGATTCATGAATCGCTGAAACGTTTGTGCGGCATTGCGAAGACCGAATGGCATTCGGGTGAATTCGAAGAGGCCAAATGGTGTAGTGATCGCCGTTTTATAAACGTCTTCAGGAGCGACGGGAATTAAGTGGTAGGCTCTGACGAGATCGATTTTCGAAAAAATTTTGCATCCATGCAAGTGCATGGAGAAATTTTGAATATGGGGTATCGGATAACGATCAGGTGTCGTGACCGTGTTTAGACGGCGATAATCCCCACATGGTCGCCAATCGTGATCTTTCTTTTTCACCATGTGTAATGGACACGAAACGGGAGATGCGGATGGACGGCAAATCCCTAATTCCACCATGTATTGGAATTCCGTAAATGCGGCTTTGTGCCGGATTTGGTCTAGCCTGCGTGGTCTCGACACGGGCAGATGTCCTGCTGTGACGATATGATGAACCACGTTGTGCCGGACTGGCAATTTGTAATTCGGCTCTGCTGTAAGTTGTGGAAACTTTTTAAGCAAAGTGCCGTAGCCGTTGTTGATCGTGAAATGGATCGGTGTCGGTGTGTCGACGCGAACCATGACAGCATTGACTGACAGCTTAGTCGCTGAATCAACCAGCCGTTTGTTCTTCAGATCAACAAGTAATCCGTATTTGCACAAGAAGTCGGCGCCAATGATCGGGCGATTCACAGCAGCAAGTAAAAATGCGTGCGTGAATGTTCGCTTAAGCCCGAGATCCACCTGAAGCAACTTCGTGCCGTAAGTGTGGATGGTTGAGCCATTGGCGGCCGACAAAACTAGATTTGGATTTCGTTTAACAATACTAAATTCATTTTTAAAATTAAAAACTGGAATAACCGAAAGGTCAGCGCCAGTGTCGACTAAAAAGGTATAACGGTTTATTCGGTCGAATGCGAATAACCGTGAAGTATATTGGGTATTTGTGAGTTGGGTACCGTCCCAGTGATCTACAAGTTTTTTATAACTTCAATATCCATTTTGTGGATATTTTGCGACGTCGATGGTTGCGACGTGTTGAAGTTGCAAGGGGGAACGCATTTTTTCGCAGCCATACCAAATTTTGCGTGGTACCAGCACCTGCCATGACGGCGTGAGTAGTTGCTTGAACTGCGTGACTGTGATCGTGGTCTTCCCGAAGATCGGTCTCGAATCAAGCCGTTTACTTTGGCCTCGAGGCGATTCATTCTCTGTTCCATGGTGCCAGTGTTTTGGCTAGTTGAAGGAGTACGATCAGTGCGCTCAGGTGGACGTGATTGTCTTGAGTTAACTTGAGAAATATTTGGAAATTGTTGACCGATTGAAATTACTTCAAACATCCGATCGGCGGTTTTGGCCAGTGCGTCAGTCGTGATCGACTCTGGCTGCGCGATTAAGGCGATCTTGATTATCTCGGGCATTTTCCTCACCCAAAGTGATTTTACGATGTGATCAGGAAAATTTGTGCCAGCGAGAGTGCGGATGTGTCTTAACGCATCGGAAGGTTTACGGTCGCCGATGTCTTGACCAGTGATGAGGGCCTCTAATTGCCTCTCCGACGATGGCGCTAAGCGGTCTAACAATGTGCTCTTCAATGTCGTGTACTGCTCAGTGATTGGGGGATTAGTTAAAAAATCAGAAATTACATTGCATGTCTCCGGCGACAAGGACGACAGCGTGTGTAGATATTTTTCTTTTTCCGATTTTACCCCTTGAAGGTTAAATTGTATTTCAGTTAGCAAAAACCAATTTCGGGCATTTCCTGGCCAAAATGGTTGGATTTTGACTGTTTTACTAGCCGCGACCTCCAAAGGTGTTTGATCATCGGTAATCATTTCGTTTGTGTTGTCGGTGGTATGCTTAATTTCTTCACCGTTCGGCATTTTCAAGAATTTGGACTGAGTGCCGAGAGTACTGAACTTAACAGACTTATTGAACGATCCCCGATGTCAAATTAGACACCAAACCAAAAAAAAATAATATATATATATATATAATATGACAGTAACTATACTTCCACGAAACGCCACAAACTACGGGACGAGCCGTCACTTCGTGCTTGGGGCTCTACTCGTGAAATGTATGTTTCTCGAAAGAAAAGAAGAGAAACAAAAATATGATTGTGATTGTTGAATTATTTTGATGAGATGCGAAAATATAATTGTTTGAAAAGTAAATGTAAAACGATAAAATAATCTCTGAGAAAAGCTATGACCGATAAAACAAACCAAGAATTTACGCGCTGTGGTGGTAAAAATTTTACAATAAATTTTTTAATTAATAATTTGATGTGGAGAATTTGAGAAAAATAGTTATATTTGTTTAAATTTACGTTAATTAGCAGTCAGTCGAAATTTGGTAATTGATATATGTATATGTATATAATATTTTATTATGTGACTGAGACTGCTGACAATGCAAAAAAAAAATTTAAAATTAAATGAAAAAATAATGTAACAAAACTTGCGGTTTATAATTATTTTATGTTGTTGCACCCTGTGTATAGGTGTTCGTCTTCCACATTGATCGTTGCACCACGTGTGTTGGTGTTGGACATCAATTTCGTTTTATCGCAATAATTATTGTAATTTTATATATTCCGCCAATTAATTATTTGGTATGTTGCTGATAATTATTGTTGTGTATACACATATATGTTGTTTAGCTTTTGTTGCGCCGTTGTTACTTGTATATCACTGCATTAGTTGTTGTACTGTACGTACAATTTATTGTTGTATGACGTCTTTAATGGTTAAATATTATCACTGTATTAACCGTTGTACCGTATGTAAGATTTACTGTTGAAATGTAACCGTTGTATATTGTGTTAAACTGATGAATTACAACACAATGGCGTCAATTTGTGTAATTAGTTTCCTTGTTGGATTTTTGTTCCACCCAAAATATAAAAGAAAAAATCACCCGGCAGTATGGTTTTATATGAATACGAAAAAAAAAATTAATTTACTGACCTTTTACTCGGTGCGGTAATTTTGCACGCACCGAGTTTCCTTTGTATAAAGACGTGTGTATTTTGGGGCGCGGCTTCGTTGTATCGAATCTACGAATTTTATTTTGACCGTAAAAACGGTAGTCGGAGGTCACCAGTTATCGCGTTTATGCTGCGGGTGTGTGTAAATGGGGCCCAATATTTTAGTAAAATGCACTTTAATTTTTGTAAGCGGCCACACAATTAGTGTTCAATCACTATGTGCCGATTTATTTTGAAGTCACAATTTCACAATTACAAAGTTTTTTTTCTTAGCAATAAAATTACCCACCACACTTATATATATTGAACGCGCCACGATATTATTATTTAATATTCAATTTTAATCCGCAATATATGTCGGATTAAGCGCTTAAATTCGATAAAATAAAAAAAACGATAAATAAAAAATTGAAAACGAGATTATTTTCGCACATGGGAATTAATCACAAGCTATATTTTATTTTCACCAAATTATTTTTTTTTCTTTCGCACCAAGTGGCATTCAAGAAAGCTAAAACGAGAGTGTTTTTTTGTTTTGTGTCATGGCGACGGCGTTGGTGATGACGAAAACAAAAAGGAGCAGAAAAAGAGCGATGCGTCGCGAACAAAACATAACGAGAGTAAAAACATTTTGTGTAATGTCTTTCGTGTGTTTTGTGTATGTCTTTCGTGAGTGTCTATTTGAGACATAGTGAAAACATGGAAACGAAAAACATAGATGTGTAAAGACCAGAATAGATGTCGCTTCGCATGAATTTGGGTAAATACGTATTTTGTAGTGATGTACGAAATGAAGCGATTGAATGAGTAAATCGCTACAAAGCTTTAGATGAATCTGAAGCCCATGGACCTGTTATGACCTGGTTAGCTGCCGTTAACAATTCTTCGTCCATTAAGCTTTGTTGAGCAATTTCTGTGATGGTGACTGCATTTTCTATAATTGTGAATACATTACCTACATAAATGCTATAGAACGATTCGGAATTATTGAGTTTGCAAAGACGTGAAACTGAATCTGCTATATTATATTTTCCCGCCTGATATATTATTTTGAATTTCCAAACAAACTTCGCGTCACGCTTCATTAATTATCGCATTGGTTCCGCCACGTCTGCCCAGTCGGGAATAAATTTTCCGACATACGTAACCAAACCGAGGAAACTTCGAACCTCTTCTTTATTCTGCGGCGCTCGAAATCCTAAAATCGTCTTTACCTTATCAGGGTCTGGTCTTATACCAGAAGTAGATAAGATATGCCCCAAAAACTTGAGTTTTGTGGTGCTTCAAATGCACTTATCGTTGTTCAATAGAATATTGTATTTTTCAAATATACACAATACTTCTTGAACTGTTTCCTCTAATTCTTTTTCCGTTGACCCAAATGCGATCACGTCATCCAAATAATTGATGGCATTCTTGCATAGAGCAAGAACGTTTTCTAGAAAATGCTGAAATATTTCAGGAGCCGAATTCACTCCAAACATGAGCCTTTTATACCTAAATAATAATAAATGGTGCTTTCGATTCAACGCGATTTACATTTAGCCCAAATTTTAGGACCTCTAATTTGATAGCAGCGTTACGGCCCAAAAGTGCTTGTTTTGAATGTTCAATGACATAGAAAGAACAAATTAACTCTGGGGTTTGTCCAACACGGATTGGAGCTTCGAAAACCTTCTTGACTTTTATCGGTTCACTTGTTGCATAAAGTCGAAATTTGTTTTCAGATGTATCGCGCATATTCCACATAATAGCTTTGCTATTGCAAAGCATTACCCATTCTTTCTCACTAATCAGATTAAAATGACTACCCGAATCAATTAGCATTTGAATTTGCTTACCGCCAACTTCGAACATCATTGTCGCATCCATTATTGTTTCTAACTCGTCAACAATTTTAAAACAGCTGTAATCCTCATCTTCATCTAGACTATCTTCTTTGTCTTTGATACACCTTACATTGGAATTTAACATTTTACGTCATTTAAAATTATCAAACTTCATTGGAAATTTCCGTTTAAATGTCTTCGTTTTACATTTTCGTGCAAAGTGACCAATCGAACCGCACTTATTATATTTAGCATCTTTTGCCGGGCACTGTTGACTTTTATCAGTGTGGCCTTTTAAGCCACATCTTCCACATTGCTCCTCCTTACCAGCTGATCGAAACCCCGTTGAAATTTTGTTTACAACGCTAGATGAAGTATTACTGGCAATGGCACTAGATTGATTTGTCATTTGCTCATATACCTGGCACAACTCAATTACTTCACTTAGAGGTGATTCCTTTTTTAGCAATCTTCTTTAAATCAAGTGGAGCCCTGACATCAATAATTTTGTCCTTAATGTTTACTTCGACCATAGAATCTCTACATTTACCAAATTCACATTTATTGGCTTGTTATGCACCAAAATTTACAGTCGCCGCAGTTGAACTTGGCGTCCGATTTGTTAGAACAAATCAGGGCAAATTTACTAAAATGCGATCCTTATATATCAATGGTGTGTGATGTTATTCTTGATAAAATTTTGGAATAACTGGTATTTGTTGATTTTCCAACTTTATGACCACCTTCCAAATTAAACGCCTTGACATCTGACTTAAATTTATTTCTTCCAATTTAATGAAGACACTATTAATAAAGGATCTAATTTTCTTATTTTTCAATTTAATGGCTGCAAAATAATCCAATCGAATGGAAATTTCATCGAACTTCAATGTCTGTATTGCATTCACAAAACACCAAGTCGTAATTTATACTTGCTGGTTTTCCTTTTTTTTTCAAGCCGTTTTCCCGCAATTCAATGCACAACAACAAAAACCGTTCTTGTCAATTAAATGACCGTATGTTCCAATTAAATGGTAGTAACGTCACAATTCAATGTGTTTTAACCTGTTTTTAAATAATAATACATAATACGGTAACTAATAAATATTTACAGGTTTCTAGCATTCAACAACTGTACCTTAATATAATTTCCACTTTTCAATTAAAATTATGCAGTTTTTTTAGTTTGTTTCCTTTTAAACACGCTCCACTATTTTAAGGGCCACCAAAATAATCCGAACAGATTTTATACTGTTAACAACCAGTGATAACAATAAAACAAAAAAATTTTAAACCCGTAATTTTAACAATATATTTTATTTTATTAACTTTGGGCTAACAATATTCATCAGACGATACATTACCTTTCCATTGTCTATCTTGTACTGCTGTAGAATACAACTCACCTTCACCACACTCTCAGCTGCTACTCTCTTTGCATCGGTGTTGTACAGTCAGTCTTATTCTGTTGTAACTCATTGCTATTCTCCGTATGGACCGGGTGCCACAATTTCTATTGGAAAACTCTTTACAACTTTTCACAAATTTTGGCAGCTGTTTGCATACATGATTTGCGCATAGTGCGAACGAATGGCAAGTGCACTTAAATATAATAAGATCAGGACAATCGCTTTTTAATAAAGTGGCAACATAATGATTAACCCCAGTCATGACATTTGCGCCGTCAGCCGCGAAACCAATCAATTTTTTTTTATAATCAATTATATTTTATTAGCAATTTTGTCATAGATCGAATTTGCATCACATACCTCGATTTTGATTAGTGACATTAGTGAAATAAATCATGTATTTTTCCACCCGACTCTACTCGCACAATCAGGCTTAGTAGTTTGGTAGTTGAAATGTCAGTTGACTCAACAATACAGATGGAGAAATAGTGGGTATTAAACTATTAAGAAATCCGCAAAGATCCTCCAGATGAGCGCACGACATATTTTTAATTATAGTAGAATCGGGAATGACATTTTTGAGCACCGGAATTAAATGATCCATGGTGGTAAATCAGATGTTGTGTTCTGCGTAAAATGCGCTTAATTTTAGCTCGGCTTTTGCAACCAATTGAAATTCCAGTAAATAACTTTGAAATTGTGCTATGTATATTTATGGCACTAGCTTTGATTTGGTGTTTTGATGAGTGTTGTAGAGTGTTGTTTCATATCTTTTACCCCTCCTGCTCCTTTTAATTCACACGAGCAAATTTTGCAGTAAGGTAAATTTTTCTAGCATCTTAAATATGGTTTGAGGATAGGATCATCTTGCCAGCGTTTTAGATATTTATGCGTCCTTTTGGTTTTTAGAAGTGGCCAAAATTTGTAATTTTAAATCATGGCCATTTTTAATAAAACAAATTATCTTACCGATTGTTGTTGAGTTGAAGTTGAACATAACCTATCATCATCATTGCCCTCAATTTCATTATTTCTTTTTCTTGATGGTTGAGTAGTTTCTGAAAGTTTGTGTATATGTTTACGATTATAAATTGCATTATTAAAATACATTTAAGTTTACCCGCTTTTTAAAATATTTTTCCATTTCAAAAATTCAAATATGTACAATAAAAGAAATCCAACGGTGGTTGGCGGTGGCGGTTTCAACTTTATGATTTTTGTTTTTGATATTTTGACAGTATTCCCCAAAAACCATTAGCTGATACATATCTACTATTACCCATTAAGCAAATGTATCTGGATTTCCTATTTATTTTCGCAATAATATATTACCTTAGTATTATATTGTATAAATAATTAATAAAACAAAACATAAGCTGAAGCACAAAAAATTTCAGTTAAAAAACTCTTTTTAATTTCAAGAAAATCTTTGGGTTGGTGAAAAATCTTACAAAAAAGGTAAATCTTACAATCAGGTTTCAGGTAGCACTGCATCCAATAGATAGAACAGAACCCTAAATACTAAAAATCGCCATTTTGAATTTCAACTCTACTCAACTCAGGTATTTCGTTGAGTTCAATTAACTTAACGAAAATTCAACTTAACCCGTTTCCATGAACGCTAACCTTGGTCGAACTCTGCATGGAAACAAAGTAATTAACGAAGTCAAATTGATGTCGTCGGTTACAACAACAATTGTAACGGAACGACTTAGGATCGACTAAGGTGCGACTAAAACGCAACAACTCAGCCGATTGATTTGTGCCTCGTTAACAGAATTTCCTCTGTGATTCTAACATCGGTGACAGCAGCACGTTGCCGGCTAGGTGCAGAAGGCGGGTGTATTCCTTGTCACCAACCACAGAGAACTAGTTGTGCTGCTTATTTGTGCCACCCACATTGATGATTTGAAATGAAGACACACATGGAACATTTCTTGTTTCAATTACGTTACTAGTGTCATACATATTTCACTGAATTGATTTTAACAAGTAATTTACACTGAAACACTTTAAATAAATTATATCCACTAAATAAATTAAATAAATTAACAACCAAAGACAAAAACTTATGTTACAGCCATACTTTATGGAGGCCAAGGTGTTAGGCCCCGATGCTCGCCACCCTCCCGTTATTGGCTATACCGCGCATCTTGTTTTTGGTATGCCCCTTTTATAATGTGCTAGTCTACACTACCGATCCACTTATTACACTTTAATTTAGTCACTCATTGTAATGTTCACACAAGCTAAACATAAGAACGGAACACACGAGAGCAAAAACAGACATCTCCGAAAGTTCTAAAGTAGGTAACGATATCTTGAGGCAAAATTAATAGGAAAAAAAACAAATAATGGTTTGGAATAAATTAATCAATCATTGGTTTAATCTACTGTATTGGTAAAATATTAACGAAATAAACATATATAAGTATATATAAAAAAAATGATTTTAAAAACTAGTAACAATGTTTGACCTTAAGTTATTTTAGTATAGGGACCCCCATATTAGCATTAATTTTTGAACTTAAATACTAGAAAAATCTGAGCTCTATGGCTCTATATAATTACAATAATAAATTTTTGTAAATATTTGTAAATAGCTATAACGGTAAGCAAATAAATATTATTTACATCTCAATATAATATAAGAGCGTAATGTTGTATTTGTTTTATTATACGTCACGCGCAATTCATAATTTGCAATTAACGAGAAATATAATTTTACTCAAGAAACTTAATTATAATAATAATAATAGTATATAATACGTAATTTTAATAAATATCCATTAAATTAGTAAATATAACAAAGGTTCAACCATTTAATTTAAATGGCTATAGTACACTTAGCTGTATTTAATCAAATGATGATGACCGTCAATGTCGCTTGTACGATGATTTGGCGGCCGTTCTATTGTTTACCGCTGCGCTTTCGCGCCAAGCTGATGGATTGGTACGGCTGTGTTTTCCAAGCCTTAATTCGTTTCGTTTTTGGTGGTTAACTCCGTGAAAATAAATGATACCCGCGAACAGCCGTCACGGAAAAGCGATTTATCTAATGAAACGCACGAAAAAGAAACACAAAAGAAACGAATGAATATCACTTTTGGCACCAACAACAAGACTCAACAACAAAAACCATGTTTAACTATAAGAATAAATTCATACCTTTTTCCGCGACAGTATTTAATTTAAATAGTGAAAGTTAACTTAATTAACTATAGCTGGATTAATTACACAACCACAACAGCTTAAATTGAACCTTATATAGGTAAAGCTGCACAAAAAAACACAAAATTTTATAATAGCCCAAACAATGGCGGCTTTGTGTTAAATATATACATATTATTGTATATACACCAGAGTCTCGCTATGCGTCTGTTCTATGTGCGTCTATTCGCTCTTGCGTTGGCTAAAGAAAAAACCAATCACCCGCTTAGCGTCGGTTCTTCGTTATGCGTCCTCTTTCTTTCCATTTTTCTGTTTTGTCATACAACTAGTGAGAATTTTCGTTGCTATCAGAATATTTGATAATTTTTTGGTTTATTTTTCCTTCGAATTTGTAGCATAACATGTAACTCGATGTGCGTCGAAATTCAGTTTGCGTCTCTCCGTGTGGAACCGAACAGGGACGCAAAGCGGGACCTTGGTGTACATATTTTGGTTTACATAAATTAATTGCCACTTCACTGCTATATGTATTGCTTACCACTGTGTACAAAATCGAATGATTACCGAATTGATTTTCTGCAGCGATCAAGTTTTGTTGTTGGCGTGCAAAAAGGTATAAAGCGAGACTGCATAGATCATCACCATCTGTGACAATTTGGTTTAAGTTGTTAATTATACCAATAGTAGATTTGTACCGTGTACACGTAATTTAGGTAGTTAACGTAATAACATTTAATCAACGCGAAGTCATGCTGAACTCAATTTTCGCCTTATGACATCATTAACCCAATCAAGAATACAACTTTGTGAACGACGCTAATAATTATCGCATGTGTAGCTTGCCTGGAACATTTATCAATGTTACACAATAAATACAAAAACATGTATTCCTCATGTTAGAAGAAAGGGAAAACTGACTCGAGACGAGCATAAACACCAAAAATTTGAACTGATTTCACTCGCTTCGCTTATTTTTGATACTTTACCATCATGATAAAATACAATACAAATGTTTGACAGTACACAATAGCAAAATGTATATTATACGCCGTGCACAAATACAAAATCCTCAATCCTCATTTTGCGACCGTGTATTTGAAATTATTTCAATTTCAGTTGAATCCAGTTCATCTTATCTCCACCATTCACAAAATCTTTTAAGTATTATAGTATAATACATTATACATTATATAAACATAATTTCCATGCTTTACTCCTATTACACTCGTGTATATTATGTATCCAATAAAAATTGAAATTTCTTCTACAAAAATAACAACCGCTCCCATTAATTCAGGTTGTTCATTCCGTCCTTCACCGTGCATAATTTCTTTCCATTTTCATGTTCTTTTATAAATTACAATTTATATCTACATAATATTGTTATTCTATTTTATCCCGTTTCAAAACGCAAACGAATTTTAAATATTTTTACATATTTTAAGAATTTTTGTATATATTTTTATTATCGATTCGCGAATCTCGTATTCAACCTTGTTTATGTAAGGTTGTTCAAATTAGAAATAATTGTTTTGTTACTAAGAATTTTTGGCATATTTACAATCATTTTTAGCGTATAATTTAAATCTTGGTAAAATAATAATCAATGTGCACGATGTGAAAATAAAAATAAACCGTTATAATCTATAATTCGATGATCTAAACACATTAAGGAAAAATAAATAGTTTATTTGAACTTACACCGTACTTTTCGGTTGGTTGTTCACTTAATAATAATCCAAAATTCACCGATTTGGAAAAAATAATTATAAAAGTACCACAAAGACTAACTTAAACCCAAAAATCCCAATTAATAATAAATAATACAAAAGAATAATTGGATTAAATTATTTACAGTAAAGTAGTTGGGTTAGTCTTCAAAATTTTGTGACCTATAAAATCAAACGTTTATTAATCCTCTTTTAACCCAATTTTATTGTCTCTGTCTGCTATTGACTGTACTCTCGAATACCATTTTTCTGACATATTTTGGTTAATTGAATATTTATGTATATCCAGAACAGTTTTTTTTGTTCGTTTCAACAATTTTTAAATTTTTAATTATGTTTTATCAAAATATAAAATAATCCTTTTTTATGTAAAGCTTTTTGGGTGTTTCAAACAAGTGTATGCACATGATTGCAGCCTTGTCCGATTTTTTTTTTGTTTTGTAAATCACATCAGCCATCATAATGAAAATTAGTATTTTTCCCATATTATAATGGGTAAGCATTAAAACCTCGAAATTTGTTTTTTTTTGTGCTAGATACACTAAAATATCGCTTTTTGGGTTGATGTGTCCACCCTTCTGACTGGTCGTCCATTTTCCTTTTTGTTTTTGCCTGTTATTCTCACAAATATGCTTTGCCTCAAATCTGTATTTAGTCTGGTTTGGTGACTGGTTCAGTCTCGGGTGATCCAAATTTAATGTCACATGGCAACATGAGTTCTCTGCCAAATACGAACATAACTGGCGAGTTTCCTGTAGTATTATTTATTGCGCTACGATACGCCATTATGAACTATGGAATGTACCGGTCCCAAGTATCCTGGTTGTTATTTACCTCTTTGCGTAGATCCTGTTCCAGTGTTCTGTTGAATCTCCCAACCATGCCGTCCTCGTTTTTAGATGTAGAGTATTTTACACAACTCTTGGAGCACGGATATTTCGGCCTTGGTAGGAATGTTGCGGTAACGGTACTCCAAATTTGCAAATCCAGTTGTTTACAAACATATCCGCAACTGTTCGAGCTTCTTGAATCATTATTGCATGCTTCTACCCATTTACTGAAATAATCGATACATATGTACAAGTATGTACCGATTCTCATATTTTGTCGAAGGAAACGGGCCAGCAATATCGATAGCTATTGCTTCATTATTCCTTTTGTTCTTATTTGTGCTCTCTTACTGGTGGCGCAAGCCTCACATTTCCTGGACCAATCCTTCATATCTCTGCTACAATTGACCCAATAGAACCGGATTCTTGTATTGTCCAACTTTTTATTAATGCCCAAATGCTCTTCATATTTGCTGTTATGAATCTCCTGCAGGACTTTTCTTATCCGGGTTTCTGGTAGCACGATCTATTGTTTGGTGTTGTTGCCGTCGGCCGATCCCCAAAGTCTAATCAGTAAACCATTTTCGATTTTGAACGACTCCCACTGAGCCCAATAATTGTTCACTGTTGTATTTTCATGCCACTGTGGTCATTGGAGCGATGGAATCAATGTTTCGGTACTCCAGCTACATTCGGTATCTACAACAATGATTCTCGTAACTTCCACGATGGAATTCCATTGTTCCTGTCTGGAACAGTGCTTACATTGAAGACTACAAGTTATGTAATAAGCCTCGCCTATGATATCTTATACACGCATACAATGATAAACGGGTCCAAATTACTTGTAAAGTTGGTAGTTACGATAGTCTGAAATAAATCAAGCGCAATTCTGTATACTGTAGTCAAAATGACCCCAAGCTATTTCTATGTACTATTTATTTATTTATTTATTTATTTATTTATTTATTTATTTATTTCAATCATTACAATTTGTACAGAATAAATACAATATGTATACAAAATTCAAAAACAAAAACTAATGGAAATTATAAAATATAAAATACAAATTATTAAATTGAAATAATTAGAAATGCAAAATGAACAAAAATGTTCAGCAACATGCATTTCTTCATTACATGAGAACAGATTATTAGCATTAAGGGGTAATGAAAAGGTTAATAATAAAAAACTATGTAAATATAGAAACTAATTAACAATAAATGTAAAATACACAAATAATAAGTTTAACAAAGAAAAAATCAAAATATAAATTCATAAATCTTTAGTATAATATAATTATCGAAATGCAATAAATTTTAAACCATTAAATTGAACACGAAATCCAAAGTTTTGTTCTGCAGTAACCAAGTTTTAAGTGACGATAAAAATATTTTTTTAGAACGTATCTCGCGAATGCTTTCAGGAAGTCTGTTGAATATTGACGGAGCCGTAACTAACAAATAATTACGAAAATGAGTTTTGGAAAACTTGGGTATTAATTTTTGACATACGGAGTTTCCGCGTAATTCGTAGGCGTGACAAGATAAATTTCGGTTACCGCTTATTTCAAAGTAAATTTTCATGACTTTAAATACATAAAGATGCTTTATCGGAAGAATTGAGCTTAACACGAATAAAGGCCACGTGTGGCAACGTTTGTTTTAAAAAACATCAATCTAATAGCATGCTTATGAGCAATAATTAACGGTTTAATTGTGCTGAAGTAAGTGCCACCCCAGCAACAAATGCCATAACGTAATCGCGAATCAATTAAGCCATAATAAAACGATTTCAAAACATCAAAAGGACAATGAGATCTTAGAAGGTACATTTTCCTGATAGTGGAGTGGAGAGAATTTTTCAGAGCTGAAACATGACCTTTCCAATCTAAATGACAATCGACTTCTAGTCCTAAATATTTACAGGAACTTACTGATTCAATGACCATACAGTTGAGCAAGCAAGATCCATTTCTGGGACAATAGACATCATGAAAAACAATATCAGTACCAAACGAACGATAGGCATTCAAGCTGAACAAAATAGCCTTAGTTTTCGGGCTAAGCACTAGTCCGTGCACTGAAAACCAATTGCTTAAGACTGTCAGATCTTCATTAATACTAGATACTGTTGACAAATAATTGTTACAATTATAAGCAAATGCCATGTCATCAGCAAATGCAACAATTTTACCAATGAACTTTTGACGAAATATCGAGTTAACGTAAACTAAAAATAGAATTGGTCCAAGGACTGAACCTTGAGGAACGCCAGCCTGAAGTTCGATAAAATTGCTCAGTGATCCACCAATACTCACCCGTTGTAAACGACCTTTTAAATACGATGTAAACCAATCAAACATACACCCCCTAAATCCAATATACGATAGTTTATTTAAAAGAATCCGATGATCCACCATGTCAAATGCTTTTCTATTATTCTATTATTATTTCTATTATTTTCTATTATTTACTATTTTCTATATATCTAGATAAAAAAAATACTTATTTTTTTTTCTTATGAATTTATTGTGTATGTCTGTGATGTTTTTTGCAATTTTTCTGCTAATTAGTAAAAGAGATTGAGAGAGGCCCTGATCCGAACGATTTTTGAAAAATACTTCTGGTTTAGTTTGTGTTTGCAATTCAAGGCGCTTTCCAGTAAAAATTGTTATTCCTGGTTGAAAATATAGTTATTATGGCGCGGAAAAGACTGAGCAGCCAATAGTGCCGTAAACTTTTCGATAGAGTTTCTATTCCTGAGTTGTCAGATAAAGAGGAAATAGCAAAATACAATGTTGATGTAAATTTTTCCGATTACGACGAGGTTGTTTACCCTGATCTGATAAACGTTTGTTAGCGGGGATAAGCATGTTGAGCCGATAAATTTTGATGATGATGAAAATTGTGACCTTGACGCTGACGATCAAGGTCATGAACAAGAAAATGTTGAAACTGCCACTGTTGAAGATGAAGAACGAGTTTCTACTACTGTGAGAAATAGAAGGATTGACGGTCATCCCAGAAACATTGGTGACTATTATCGTGGCTGAGACCAATAGAAAAGCGCGGTAATTAACAACAAGAAAAAACTCCTTACTCGGTATGATACTAATTCTCTGGAAATGTTTGCTCTGATCGGCATTTTAATTTACGATCTCGCTCGTAAGAACTGAGACGAGCGATTGGATGAATTTTACCATCTCGACAACTGTCCATTTTATCGAGCTATGAAATCCGATATAAGCGGCTAAAAACCGCTAAATTGGCAGCATTCAATTCTACTATGGAAAGTGTTCTCGGCAGACATTTGAGAACCTTATAAACCATCAACAAATTTAACCATTTATGTGCAATTGGCTCTAACTCAAGGGAGATGTTCTTTCCGACAGTGGATACCAAAATGTGTCCGACAGTGGATACCATAATACTTGGCGACGCAAAGAACTCTTACCCGTTAAATATGCGCCCTAATGCAATGATGTCATCCAGATACACCAAACAAGTTCTCCAATTAAGACCATGTAGCACGTGATCCATCAATCTCTCAAACATGGCAGGTGCGTTGCTTATAGGCCAATGTCATTATGAAAATTGAGATCTAGCGTGCTGAAGACGTTGGCTCCTGATAATGTGTGTCCAAAGTGTCGTCGATACGTATGGCAATGGGTAGCTATCCTGTTTAGTTACATCGTTCAGCTTGCGGTAGTTGTCATAAAACCTCATTGAACCGTCCTGCTTTTGTACAAGCACCACTGGCGAACTACATGGGCTGCTAAATTTCTCGATTATTCTGTCGCGCTAAAATTACCGCTAGCAAGAGGACTTAGCTAGCGGTAATTTTCTGGGCGCTTGTCGAATTGAAGTTGCATTTTCGGTGTCGATCCGATGTCAGTTTTCCCCATGTCACCATCGTTCATAGCGTAGACGTTGGCCAATCCTTTCAGTACTTTTAGTGCAGTTTTTGCCTCTGCTTCCGTGAGCTGATCACATAATGAGCGAATGATCGGTTTGCTTGCCGGGTGTGTTGCCTTGTTATATGTTCTTTTGGAACAGAGTTTGTGATGAAATTGACCTCCTCAACTTTGGCAATCACTACCCCGTCCTTAATCACGTTTACTGTTGGGCTCACGTTCATTACTCTCACTAGTATCTTTGACATGAGTTGTACCAGGCTTCTTCTATGTAATAGGACATATTCTACTATTTTGGATGGCTCTCTAAGTTGAACTGCCTCACTTTCCTCTTGCTGCGCGCCGGTCTATGTCTAGCTGTCCTGTTTGTCCAGATGCTATGGTTGTTTAGATCGCCAGATTGGTTGCCAGATTGTTGACATCTACAACATCCAGACTGACAGCGGGATCTCCAGCTTCTGTTGTTCTTGATGCCTTGCGCTGGTCTTGTCATCCTTGCTTCTATCATCGCCTCTATTTGCGCTGTATCTTCTACATCGAGCTTTCGCATAGTTTAACGGAATCGGAGGTTATCCTGGATCTAGCCTCGAATTCTAATGCCAATCCTAAGTTCATGTTTTTTCCATCGCTGTCATCCTAAAGTGAAGTTTCAGCTGGTCTTCTCTTGGCGCACTAACTTCGTTATTTCTCGTTTCACATCTTGAAAGCGTTCTAGGCATTAATGCATTAAGCTGTTCATCTGCACCCCATCTGTTATATTGCACTGAAGCTTGAAATTGCAACTAGAAGTTCTTGGTGGGGGGTTCAAAACCCCTTTATGGCATCCAGTAGACAATTATTTTGTTGAGAGAGCGTTTTCTTGGCTAGGTTAAAACTCTTTATACCTCCCCTCCAATTGTTGTAACTTTTTACTCACGTCGGCCGTGATAGATCTCGCTAAGTCTTAAATTTGACCTTTAACGTCTGCTTCCACCACTTTCATTCTTAATGAAATTCCTCACATTTTAGCTTTGATATGACCCAGATTCTCATTTTGTTGTTGCATTTCCTGACCAATTTCGCATTTTGCTGTTGAGTGTTTTGCGTCTGTTGATCAACTTTACAGTTTAGCAGTTGAGTTTGGATTGGGTGCTCGTTGGATAGGGCTGATGATTTTTTCGTCGAGGGTAGTTGTGACACACAAAGCTCCTCCTATTGGTGATGATGGTCGTAATACTACGTTCTGCACTGCCGGTGATAGTGGTCGCCATCCTACAGTCTCTCCATTTTCACTAATATCTCCATTAGCCTCTTCTTGCTTTCGCAAGAATTTATATATTGATATAAATTAATTTAAATATCGAATTAATTATGTATCAAATGGGTTGCTCTAATTTATTTTTTCTTCCTACAAAAAATAAAAATTATCAGCTCTTACTTTTCGTAAGAGGAAAAACAAATTGTCTCATAGTGTTAACTTTATTTCAAAAAACTAAACTTGTCTTAATTTCAATCACAAGACTATTGAAATTTTTCTTTTTTAACAAACTGACCGATTTAAATTTAATCAAGAACAGAACCTGAACCACCCAATCTACTCCAATTTATAGCTCATCAAAAAAAATCAATAACAACTTCGTCAATATACCAAGATCAACCAGCATCCTCTATGAGAAAAAAAATAAAAATAAAGTTTCCAACCTGTGATTATCGATCCATCAGCCTCTACTTTACCCGCATTTCATTCATTTAAATATCACCATTCAGGCGTATCTATTTTAACCATACAAAAATAAAAATAATAGTGTCGGGACGGCGACGTGTGCGCTGTTACAAATCGTGGGGACGCCTCACATCCTGAAAAAGTCTTATGCCGGCCATCAGATTAATGATGAATTACTCATCGTGAAATATTCCCAGTACTTTTCCTTGCAAATCGCGAATCCTATAAGCCACGTTTCCTATCTTTGAATATGATGGTTGCGGGTATTGCGGGTAAGCAGAATTCACGTCGACGTGCATTGGGTCTAACTGATCGGTTTTTTAATCCTGAGGTTTCCGGGTGGTTCGACCCGGGAGGCAAAGAATAGCGAGTTCTTCACAATGCATTCGGGATAACGCATCCGGTACCACATTTATAGAGCCTTGAAAAAACCTTGCAGTTTTAAATTCCAACGAGCAAGCCGTCCTGACAAATTCTTCTGAGACATCAGCCAGCATAAGCTGACATGATCGGTGTGGATGATAAAATTATACCCTTCTATGTACGCACGGAACTTTTTGGCGCTCAGTACTGCTGCGTAACACTCTAATTCAATTATTAAATAATTCTTTTGAGCGGCATTTAATTTGTGAGAGAAAAACGATATAGGACGTTCTTCTCCAGCGGCATTCAGTTGAAATAGCATGCTTTCTACATTCTACCCCAGCAGTCATTGTATATAGAAGGGCTTCTCAAAGTCCGGATTTACCAGAACGAGAGCTGTTGAGATTGCCTCTTTCAATTCCAGTATGACATTTGCATTTGATTCAGGTAACTCAATATTGTGGCATGTAACAACATTAAAATATGGGCAGCACTTAGTTCCCTTTATTTATTTTTTTTGTTTCCTTTACCAAGCAACATAATTACCAAAAAAATATTATTAATTTTGCTACTATATAGAAACAACATTTATTTATCTACCGCAATTTTCCATAAGCTGAGTAGACTTCGATTCTAAGTGTTGCATTTATAGGATTGGTGAGCTTTACCAGAGTTTTCCTTGGCAGTTCTTGTAAGATTTCTGACATAATAAGATCGTAACCAAGAGCTTTTTAGCGTCTGTTATAATTTCGGCTTCCAATGATTGGTCATGTGGCTGGAATAATTCCCGAGGTTTTCAGAAAATCTTCGATCTTTGTCTTCATTATTCCCAGCCCATTTCTCATCTGCTATTTTTATTATAGGAATCTGCATAATTGATCCTTAATTCTTTTGGTTGCTTTCCAAAGGGAATAATCAGTTGTGAACCTGTGAAATCTATATTATGTATTATAGATTGATTTTTCTTATCCTTCATTATATCCTCGAAAATCATTTACCAAAACCACCACAAATTCTTATATTTTAAGACATCGGTTTGTCTGTATTATAAGATATTAGCGTTCGTTTTGAATACATTTCGCTTTTACATTTTTACAACTCACACAGTACCGTATACATATGTACATAGATTGAACTTAAATGCTCGATTTTATTATTCTTAACGACATGCCTTTTACTAATCAAATTATTATCAATCAAAATTGTCATAAATTTTATTTTGCTTTTATTATTATGTTTGTTTCTTGCACATGGGACAACGCTTGAAAAACATTAAAAAAGCAAAGTAAATAAAATTAAAATATAAAAGGTAATTGACCTTTTGAGAAAACAAAATATATTTTCATAACACCTAATCAATAATTCAAACAAAATTAAATTGGAAAACACTTCTGTTTTCGATTAGCTTCAGGAGGTTTCAAATATGTCTGTGCTCTAAAATTAAAAGGGCGTATGTCGATTTACGTTATAAAAAATTCTTGCGCATTTTCTGTTTAATTTTTTATTAATACGTTTTCTTTCCAATTTTTTAAGGTAATATCAAAGTGAATAAGTTATCTTATTCTCTTTGATCTATCCTTAAAAATTGGAAAAATAAAAATGTTTTAATAAAGTAATAAACAGAAAATTAATCAGAAAATGCACCAAAGTTGATTGGGGTATAAGTCGACTTATTCCCTTTGAATTTTTGACGACAAGTTTATAATTTAGGTGCAAAATATAAGTAGGTATGTAGTTACAATTATGCCGCAAAAACAGAAAAGTAAATCAATTTCTGCATCTGAGAAATTGAAAGTTGTGGGTTGACCGAAAAAAGGTGAGTCGCTCAAAGGTAATGAATTTATGGCAAAAATAGTTTAATTAAATCACAAATAAATCATAAAAGATTTGCAGATGCATGGCATTGTTCAAGTTATTCGAAAATTAAAAATAAGATCACCCCAGAAAGGAAGTTCATGTACACATATGTTATGTGCATTGTACGTGAGTTTACACGAGATATGTGTTCTATGGAGAAAAATCAATAAATTCCTTTTGTTTTTATTTTGCAAAAATATTATTTCTCAAATTTTGAGCTTTGCCAAAAAGCTGTACAAATAAATCGAAAAATAAATTTTTTTTCGCGAGAATTTTTGGTAAAATTATAAACGGTAGATTAAAGCATTTTTAATCATATTTCCATGTGAAAAGTAGAAACATCCTGAAAAGAGCAGAATGAAAATATGTACATTCATCGGTAAATTAAAACACAGATCTTAAAGACCGAGTTGTAATGTTTTAGAAATCTAAAATTCTAAATTAGAAGAATGGAGTTGAATTTTAACGACAAGTGTCTCTAAAATTTAACATAATTTTGAAATTTGTTACAGCTTAACTTCGATAATTCAAAAATATTAATTTAATGCTGATACATTTTCTAATTTGACAATTCAAAACTCCGAGATTTTGCAGATTTTAAATTTAAATTTTAGATTTCCGAATTCTATACGTTTATTGAATTTTAGTAAAATTTAAATTTTACTCTATACAATTATCTGCGAAATATAACTAAAGGAATTCCAAAATTACAAATTCCAAGATTTTGTCGAATATATTATAAGTAATTACTTTAGAATTTCATAGATTTAGACATTTCCATCCAATGGCTCTAAAATTTTAAAATTTCACATTTTTACGAAGGTCCTAAATTTTAGTGGATAACAAATCGAGAATTAACAACCGAAATTTACAATAATATAATAAATTTTGAAAATTTAGAGAAAGTTGTCTTAAGAATTTAGCTTCTAAGAATTTAGTAATGTAGTATTTTCGATCCTTTACATAATAATCCGTTATTTTATTTTATCCCCTCAAGAACAAGGTCGTTGTCTTTTGTAATTAGAACTAGATTGTTCGTGAATCGCACTTCTCCTCCGTTCTCCTATAAAGCGTTGAATGAAAGTAAATTTTTGGTTAAATTAGGAGCATACAAAACATCGTTTAACACTAAATTTCCATTTTTAACGGTCCCCATTCCTAATGACTCCAATGATTTACTGCAATATTCTGCTCTGCACTTTCATCTCCCGTAACAAGCCGACATTATTTGTTAGAAATGAAGAGCAGCTTGAGCCCCTAGAAGTTATACAGCTCGATAATAATTAAAGCCATACAGATTTTTAACATAACAACGCATCAACTCTTTAACTCGAAATTTTAAAAACTCCCGACTTATCTTTAAAGGTATCAAGAACCACAATCGAAACACAAATGGTAACTGGGGAAAAGCAATTCAATTTTTTCGATGCATGGTGGAGATTGATTGGCAAGCCAAACTTCAATTTTTTGGGCACGCAGTCTACACTAAAAAGATAATTTTTTTTATCTCGCCTGTGTTATATTCTAAAAAAGTTACTAAAAATAATACAACAACAAAAACATTTATTAAATTTTTAGAATATAAATATAACAGAAGAGAGATAAAAAAAATGTATTTTTAGTGTATAGCGTGTCGGAAAACCTTAAATCTATTGGCATGCGCCAGCCTTGAACGAAATCCCGCCCCTCCCGCCGTCCAACCACTGATGGGACAAATAGTGGAGACACAAAAAAAAAATTAATTAATAATTAATTAAATTAAGGCTTTTCAGATCTTGTGGTTACAACAGGATGGCGCTGTAATAGAAAAAATTGTGTTGTCGTATGATTAACAAGTGTCAAAAAAAACTAAACAAATTTACTAACTATCGAAGATTTAGGTGTCTGGAACCGGGTCGAGTCTTTAATACTAACATACCTTTCCTTTCCTTCGGTCTTGTTGTGTGTAAAGGGTGTGCGGAGGGCCCGGTGTCATCCGGGAGTCTTGCAGGCTTGGTTATACATTCTGATCAATCATTCAATCAATTTACAATATAAATGGAAATAATTTAGAAATTGTGGCTATAAAAATTCTAAAATTTACTTAGTCAATTTCTCTTAAATTTTACCAAACTAATATTTTGACCTATCTACTAAATCTACAGTCTACACATTTCTAGAGAAATCTAGAGAACAAGAATCTCTTCTAGAGAAAATGTAAGTCAAAGTTAACTGCAGTAGAAAATTGTAGCGTTTGTAATTTTAACAACTTCTTAAAACTGAATAATATTTGAAAATTTTATAAAATCAAAATTACGAACAATACGCCCGATTCTGCCTTCCAAAATTTTATGTTATGTTATGTTATTTTTGTTTTTTCAATACAAATTCATATACGAAGCGGGGAAATAAAATAACATAACATGAATTTTATCGTTCCAGAATCGGGCCCATTAGATTCTTAACCCTGCGTGTGTACACTATATTTTTTGAGACACGATGTATACACTGGGTCTTTTAGGGAACAGTTGGGTTTTCTAAGTTTTCTAAGCTTTCAAAAAATTTGAAAAAATTCTGTGTTACTTCTTGAAGTGTCTACTATATGGCCCAGAAGTTGCCAAAATCCAAAGTTTAGAACCGTTTGTAATAAAAATTGAAGAATAGTCGAAAAAGCGGTAAAAATCGAATTTTGTTACAAAATTCGTAACTACACTAAACAAATATTTAAAAAAAAAATGGTTATAGGCTTTTGTAGCTTAGACTATGAGCTTTCAAAAAAATATAGTGTTTTTGGCGTGGGCTTCAAAAAGTTGAATTATTTACGCACCTGAAAGTGGGGAATAGTTTACGGATTCAGGCATGTCATAATACACGGAGCGGTAATTATTTGGGACAAAATGGGCCTTTATTGTCGCAAATACAAAAACTATAAAATACTAATAATAATTAGCGACAAAAAGGAATTTACAGTGCGCAATTGTGATAAAAGTGCGTTCGATGATTATCGCAAACCAGCGTTTCGAACGATGCGCAAGAAAACGTTTTTTATTTTCCTTCCAACTGCAAACAAAATTAGTTTTTGTAAATAATTAATTATTTTGAACAATTTTATATTTTATTATTTAACACAATCACAACGCGAAACTAAAAATATGGCCGAAAGGCAACACTATGGACCAACGTGCTGTCGTTTATAAATTTGAAACGGGACTGAATAAATTTTATTTTGTTATAACTCTTGTTGTTTGTGTGTTTTTATTGTTTTCGTGTTTTTGATTGGTCTCGGCAGAAGACGTACAATAAAAATGTGTACCGGATGACACCGGAGGCACGCAATGCGCGGCGAACTCATATTGGTGCCAAAGGAATATTATGAATGAATATTGTAGTGGTTCATTGGGTGAACCACCACAAGTCTGTAAAAAATAGCCAAAACAGCATAAAATGACATAAAACATTTATTTTAGCCATGAAAAAACTGAAAAATTACGAGAAACGCAAGAAAACTGCTTTCATTTACCTTCGAAAATACCGACGTTGTGTGTACACTGCCCCTTTTAGGGAACGGACATGACTTGCACTGGCTGGCGTTTGCAAGTAAACTGCCAGACTCCGGCGTCATTTCGGCCTTTAGTGCCCACTATTACCCAGATTTTTTAGAGGAGGTAATCGAAGCCCGCCGTCTATTCATGTGAGGGAAATTTGAGTTTCAAATTTCAACTGTTCCTTAAAAGACCCAGTGTACACACGGAGGGTTAAAATTAAGGGGAGGTTCTCATGAAACTCGATCCGAAAATCCGATTTTTTTTTATTTCATTTTTGATGGCCTATTATGTGTAGAATATATTCCCCAAACCGTTTGATTGAAATAAATTTCATAGAAAAGATATGGTCCAATAATTTGATCCACTTTTCTACTTTTCAACTAAAAAAACAAAATCTTTAAATGCATTTCCTGAAAAATGATGTTTTTTATATTTGTCTCCACGATAACTCAAAAACTACTCAATGGATCACAATTTTTTTGATTTTATTTTGAAGTTCATTTAATTTATTTTAGGATAAACCTAAATGCAGATAATATTTGAAGTTTGTTTTATTTTTATAGCACTTTGAAGAGTGCAAAAGAGCGCAAAAGACGTGAAAAACCGGTACAGAAAAATTACACGTCCGCCATTTTTTTTAATTTTCGACTTTTTATTGATATTTTTGGTACAACCTCCAGCAAATATTATATATTTTATAAAAAATTTTGGTTTTTTGATTTGCAATAGTTTTTACAAGTGGTACAGTGGAGACCGATAAGCCACCTTTTGTTTGAGCCGGTCACGTGTCAATACGTATAAGCAATTCCCATGACGTTACTATTCTAATTTTTTTTATTTGTTTAATACTTTAAAACTCAATAAAGAAGTTTCGAAAATCATTAAGTTGTTTATTTACTTCCTTCTAAAAAAAAAATCGAGAAAATCACCTTATTTTTTGATCGCTTGATGAGAACCTCCCCTTAAGTTACATTCTTAAGTTTCGAGGAACTGGAACACGTTCGAAATTTATAATAATTGTATGACTCGGAATTGACTTCCTGAATTGAAATAACTTAATAATTCTAAAATTTTACAAAATACATATTTCCAAGAATTTAGGGGATTCCAATGCCTTAATTTTACAGTCTAGAATTTTACAGAAATCACACACATTAAATAAAAATTTATATTTATATATGTGCGTGACATTTCAGCATTTGGGTAAACTATTTTTATTTTAATTATTTATCAATTAAAAAATTAACATAATTACAAAAGAAAAAAACTACGTGTCGGATTATGGATTAAAATTTATTGTTGTGAGTAAGTTTTTTGTCTAACGTTGTTGTGCATTCGCATCGAACTTGCACAACTTATCTAAGTTTTAGGGCTAATAGCAAAATATTAAAAAAAAATTTCGAAAAAAACTACGAGCTAGTTTTCCACATTATCTATTGACAATAAAACAAACTCTAGAAGAAAATATTCACACAGATTCTTAACGAACTTCTGTGTGGTCTCTTGTTTCAGTAAAGAACCCTCTTAAAGGACAATTCCAAATCACATGGTTCTGTATTCAATGCCACCTTATACTTGCTATTATTCTGAGTGTTAGCTTTATTGTTTTCAAATTGTTTTGATAACTCATCAGCGGTAAACGGGGAACTCTTGCTTTAACTTTTACTGCTCTTACAACTAATTTTCCTAATCTAGTTTCAGAACTGTTTCTGAGAAAGAAAGAACTATTTCTGTTGTTGAAAAACAATCTATTCAAATACATAGCTTTCTCCTAGCGAATAGTGGCTGTTATTTTATTGCGGAGATTAGTGATAAAATCATGAAAAATTAAAATTAATGAACTCGTATTTGTAATTTAAACAAGCACTAACTGGTAACAATAAAAATACTGAAAACAAATGTTTTTTAACTGGTGAGTGTATTCTTCTAAATCGCAATGTGCGTGTAGCCTCTGGTTTATCCGGATTCACGTTATCACCCGACTGTTCTACTGAACCAGGATTAATATTATCACTAGTCAAAGCATCAGCAGCACTGCCAGTATTAACTTTGCCGTTAACAGCTCCGTTTGGTAGTTATTCGCACTTTTTATGATTACTCTGTACTTCTGAAATATTAGGTGTAATGTCATAAACCGTGAAATCAGAAAAAATACAAACCAACCGAGCTTCTTTCGTGATAGGTGTGACAATCAAAATAAGGCCGCGTTGATTAAACGTTTTTGAAATTTGTTCCGCCCTTATACTTACTAAATGTCTCGCTTTATAATACAATGCAACGTTTTTCGTTGTTAAGCCATCATTACAGTAAATCCTCGATGGTAACTGCAAACCAATATTCGTTAATTTCAAGTTATCCAATTTTTGTACAACTCCATCCGACACATCATTCCGTTCAGGCACACCAGTCACAACTATATGACACATTTTATTATCACGTTCTAGTTTATCTATTCTCTTGCTAAGATAGTATGTCACTTGATCGCAGATGATTTACACTTGCGACATAAAATTTTGCAAATCACATTTAAGATCAGTTTTAAGATCAAACACAATACCATCAAAATCATTTCTATATTTTAAAAATATTTCGTCCATTCATTTTATCTCGCACCTGTTTCATACACAATTTTAATTTTTGCATTAAAAGACGCTTACACAAAAAAAAAATAACTTTATTATATTAAATTTAATTATAATACGAGCACAAAAATTACAACATCACTTGACAAACGCAGCGTTGGAATATAGACCACGAGAAGACGCATCCAACATTTATTTGGATCCGTGACATTTAATATTTAAAACTTACCTACTACCTACTGAACTAAATCCTGCCAAAATTATTTCCTTTTAAAAGTTGGATATCACTGATTTAATTTATATTGAAAATGGAGTTAAAGTTAATTCGTGCTGCTGTAGATTCGGGGTGCGTTGTTTTGTTTTGAGGAATGAAATTTTGTTCTTAATAAGAATTTCGCATTCCAGTTAAATAAAATGGGGAAAAATTCCGCTTTTATGAAATTTAACCTTAACGTTTCTCTTCGTGAAATTTGACGGTAAGATACATTTAATAGGACCGTGTACTTATCTACTCTAAAAAGGACTAAATATCCGAGTATGGCTAATCTATAATCGGTATTGGATACCCTAGACGGACCCGACATTTTTTTAATCGTTGTTTTGGAGTCTTGGTAATCTAATTTGTCGAGAAATATGAAAATGTGGAACACAATTTTTCGCGATTACAATACTTTGCCAATACAACTTTGTTATAGTGGATGAGTAAAGTTAAAGATAATATACACCATCGCTAATCAAGAAAGTAAAATTCGGCACTATATTGCCAAAATAGTTGGAAGTTACAGAAGATATATACTAAAGAATTTCCTTGACCGCGATATGAAAATTTACGGGCCTACAAGCGATAATAGCTAACATAGTTATATTTAAATAAAATGAATATTTCTTGAATTGTCGCAGAAATAATCCAAACAAAATTTGAACTTTGATAACCGGATAATTTGGTATACGACTATTTAGAATTTTCTATTTTTCAATCGATCCTCTTTGTCGCTTTTCGATTAAATTTTATGCACTACATACCCATATAAAACCCAGCTTGTTCATGTTTATTAAAAATAATTGGAATATTCACCGTACATAAATATATAAACAAAATTTTATCATTTGTGGCTGCTAGCTACTAGTACTATGTACGAGTTTATTGTCATAAATCTAATATAAAGTCACGTTCGTTGTTTAACTATATTTGCAACTACTTATGTGCTCGTGTTAACCGCACAATTCCTAAGTATTAGAGAAATAGATAAATAATACAATTACCTTGTTTATTCATTTATTTCGATGTTTTTTATTGTCACAAAAAGTTCATCGTTGTTCACAGTACAAGTTAGAATATGCTTTGAAGAAACAAGAAACAAGGAGTGTCTTATTTTAGTATATAATGTATAGTTATACATATTCAGTATAAAAAACAATGACCCAGCAATTTTTATGGATTCATGTAAATGCTTTCGTGTTCAAACAAGTGAAAATTTAAATTAAATTATATCCTCAATAAAGTTTTCATTTTATTTTAATATATGCTTCATTATTTAACGTTATTTATTTAGTTGTACGCAGAACATATACAGGAACCATCAGCATTCTCTACTTCAAATAATAAATTAAATAAAATTCATGTTGAACTGTTTAAGCTTCGGTTTTCTAAGTGTCATCTGATGGCGTTTTCTTTCACCAAAATTGGGTTCAAAAATTTTTTTTTTGTAATGGCATTGTCACCATCGTATTTTCTGCTCAGAAAACTTATTAAGGTTATTGCATTATTTGTGACGGATCAGCACTTACAAACGTGACTGATCCAGCGTACTCGTTGCACCTTAGTTTCTTGCATTCGGTAATTTGCATTAAATCCCCAATTTCGCGATTATATACAGAACTCAGTATATAAGCCATCATCGTTAGGTACCAAAATCCATCTCAACGGTGTTTGCAATATTGAAGAATTAACCAGCAAGGCTTGTGGAATGTATCGCGTTAAAATAAAAATATTGTTCCACTCCAAGAAAAATAGAAATTAGAATTTTTGGTTTAGATTATAAGCCATTTTCTGTTTGAATCTCTAGTTGTTTTGCAACAGGTTTTTTGTTTGCTTTGATGGTCTTCAGGTTGGTTGCTTTATATTATACCTAATCATCCTCGATGTTCATTTGCTTTGGTTTTTGTGAATTCGCCAAAAACGATTTGTTTGAGGCCACCACCTTTGAGGTGGGTTCCCTCCCCCTTAGCTTAGTGAGTATGCCATTAGAGTAGCTCTTGTTCCTTTGTAAAGTCTTTGCTGGCACTCCCATTGATTTCTTGGATTTGTAAGCTCTCCTAAAGCTCCTTGCAATTGCATTACTTTGGGCAGTTATTTGAATGGTTACAAATTCTCTAGCTATTTGAGTAGGGTACTTGCTGAACTTGAGTTTGTGGTTCATTATGATGCCCAGAAATTTTGCTTCCTGAATCGTCTTAACTGTGTTATTATTAATTTTGATTGTGGCACTTTCACTGTTCTTTATTGCATTTCTGGAGCATCTGCCATAGATAGGACGGAAGACAATCAGTTGGGATTTCATCTCATTTAATTTAGTGTCCCATTTACCGTAGTATTCCTCTAAGCTTATTATGTATTTTCTGCATTCGTTGCTGCTATATTTGAACACAATGATTTGAAGAATTCTATCGTACGATCTGCAAACAGTAACGTTTTGCTTTTTGAATCTTCACTGACACACTGGTCCTGCTGTACGTTCTGTTAATATTACAAAGAGGTACGTTCTGTTAATATTACAAAACTACGGCAGAAAGTGTAAAAAGTATTACAAAGAGGTGAGCCAAGTTTTTTACCCTGCGGTACTACCCTTTCGACGACCAATTGGTTTGACTTATCTTCGTCAACGTTGACTGACACAGATCTTTTTTGAGAAAACTGTGAATTAAATTGATTAATTTATTTGGAAGTTTTATTTGGCCTTATTTGTAGACACTAACTGATCGGCCTATAGTCAGAAGGTGACTCTGCTTTTGTATTTTGCTTTTTGGAGTCGATAGAATTATATAGCTTCTTCCCATTTTTTCGGGAGTAGTTTACCATATTGTCTTCGTTTGCTTAATGCTGACAAATAACAGAGTGTTTCCATAATCGGGTTACAAGCTGGACTTTCTTTCGTAAATTTAACCGTTGCGTTGGTTTGATGACTGCCTGCCATTCACATATGTTGGTTTATTTCATATTCTGGAAGACTATAGGGCGTATTTTCTTTATATCAACTTATCAAATTTGACCCGGACTGGTAAAAAGATCAATATTTTTATGTATTTTAAATAATACAATTCTTTGTTATCGCCTTCAAATAGGCTTCTTTTTAGCCAATACAAGCACGCGAACGGTTAATCCATTTTTCCATACACATCTTATAGGCCTCGTTCAGGATGGCCTTTAGTTCCTACAGCGAATTTCTTTGTATGGCTTCAATCGACTCATGGCGCGTGCGGCGTACGGTAAATTGTTTGCCCTCAAATCCATCCATTTACGACGAATTGCTTCATAGACGCCCCAAAACGGCCAAGTAGTACGCTTTATTGACTATTTTGCTCTCTGGAACGAATTCATGGGGAACCATGCTACGGTAAGCGAAGAAAACGACGAGTATTACCTTGATTTTCGACCCACTTTGACATGTTTTTTCGGTTTGCTAGATTGTTGGGCAGTTTCGACGTCATATTCATAAGCTCACGTCTCGTCACCAGTATTAATTCGTTTGATGAATATAGGGTCATCAGCTACGTTGTCATGCATCTCTTTTGCACCCTCTACTCGAGGTTCTTTTTGCAAAAAATTCAGGTCTTTCGGCACTAGTCGAGCGGCAACCCGCTTCATACCTAAGACATCAATCAAAATGTGTTGAGTCGATCGATGTTGAGAGCCTCTGATATCTTTCTAATGCCAACACTACGATTATCGAGTACAATTTTTTCCCTCTTTCGATGTTATCGTCGTTAACATAGGTGGATGGACGACTCACATGAGGCTAGTTTTCTACGACTTCACGACCCTCACTGAATGCTATATACCACTCAAACTACCTGAATGCTATATATCAATATCGTAGCCGTAATTCCATTGGAAACACAAAATTTGAAGCAAACTCGTTGTTCAATTTTTTTTCCATAGTAAAAATCGCCAGACAAACTTTTCGCCTCGTAAACAAATGTCTGCCAAACTCACACTAATGGACATAATCTGTTAAAACATCACACGAATGTCAAAGAAGTAGGTTGTACCAACCTAGAAAAAAAAATTTACCGATTCGGTTTACACGCACGGTTTAAATGGACCAGTCCGTGTCAAATTCGATCAGATGGTATAATGGTATATATACAGTACCGCTAAAAAATCACCGGAAGATTGGTTTTGCATTACAACTTTTTTGAATCAAAACATTTTTCACAGATTTTTCGGACATTCCACATCAATTCTTTTGTTGACTGGGCGACGAACATACTGAATTTCATCAGAGGAGAACATATTCAATTTATTTTCGCCACTGTTGGGACCTTCAATTTAAACGCTTTATCGTAAACTTCAAACAGGCCGCTCGATTATTTTTGGAGATCAGCTTGGATGCCTTCATTGAAGTCCAGCATTAGTCAGACGATTTTTGATGGTGCAAACGGAAAGATTTCTACTATAATTGAAGTTGAAATCATTCATTATCGCTGGAGCGGACAGTCTCGGATTTGCTAATGACTATCTTACAATGGCAAAGTCTTCTCTTTTTGTGGTCCTGCGAGGTCGTTCAGTTAAAATCTAGCGCTCTAAGGTCCCACGCACGTGTTCATTTGTCGTCAAATTTGTTAAATTTTTGTTGTTGCTTTCAATATAAACTTTGATCTAATGCGGCTATTATAAATAAATATTATCTTTTAAATTTATAATATAATAACACTAACAGAAAAATTCAATTTACAACTAAATCATGAAAATGGCGCTAATTCATTTTTTTGACGTTTTAATTTTCTATGTATTTGAAAAACCTCAAATAAAATCAACCGAAAATTTCGGATTTTTTAAATTAATCCCGGATCAAAAAAATATCTTTTCTTTCAAACAAATATGAAAAGTATTTGGGTATCAACTTTTTTGATCCCTGATTATTATTTTTTTCCGACAGGAAAGCATTTTCAATTTGTCTCGATTTTTAAGGCTTCTTTCTGGATACGGATGATTCTGTATCTACTTCTTGCATTCCAGCTTCATCCGCAATAGCGAGAATTTCATTTTGAATTTCTAATGTGATGTCGTGTATAGTCTGTGAAGATTGAAATTTATTCGTAGACTCGGGGCATAATTTCACCAACATACCATTCATATAGTGGTTTTCTTCACATCAAACCAAGATTTTATTTTATTATCCACTGCATCCCTTATAAATATTAAATTGCTTTCAAAATTCTTTAATTGAGGCTTGGTTTGGCCCATCAATAGGCTCAACTAGGTTTTTAAAAACTCGTCGCAAATAATATACCTTAAAATTGGCAATAACGCTCTGGTCCATTGGCTGCAGTAATAGTGTTGTGTTTGGAGGTAGAAATATCACTTTGATATTATGCGGAACGCTATTTAGTTTATGGCTAGGGACATTGTCAACGATTAGCAAAGCCTTGTTCGAAATAATTTTCCCAGCGTTAAATTTTGTCACTGACTTTGAGAAATCATTTTTTAGCCAATCTTCAAAAAGACGTTGTCATCTAGCCTTTTTATTTGACTGCCAATTTATCCCGAGCCGTGACTTATCAATACCTTTGAAAGCCCCAGAATTTTTAGAATGATAAATTAGTAGCGGTTTTAATTTATGATTCCCATCAGCATTTCCTCCAACCAATATCGTAATTCTGTCTTTCGCTGCCTTGAATCCCGAAGCTGATTTCTCTTGTTTAGAGATAAAAGTTCTTGCTGGCATTCGCTTCCAGAAAAGCCTCATCTCGTCGACATTGTACACCTGTTGTGATGTGTAATCACCGGATTGTATAATTTTTAAAAACTATTCTGGTTACTTTCTCACTCCTTCGACATCTACACTAGCGGCTTCACCCAATGTTTTTATATTATGCAATGAATGCCGCTTTTTAAAGCGCAACCAACTTTTACTAGCTAAAATGCCTCCGTCCGAGATGATTCACCATGTTTAGCTACCAAATCTGTGTGAAAATATCTTGCCTTCTCTTGAATAACAATCGTGCTTAATAGTATATTTCTAGTAGATTAATGGTATATTCATGCACAAAGCATCCGCTCCATCTCCTCTATAATCTCACTTCTCTGCCTTGAAATATTTTTGGAAGTTAGAGGAGTTGCTCTTTGTAAACTTGATAACATTTTATCTCTGTTATCGTTTATTGTGCCCACTGTTGTAGTAGTAAAGCCTAAAACTTTAGCGATTTTATTATTTTTTTTTTCTCCCGCGTCAAACCGTCTTAAAACATCTAGCTTTATTTCTAATGTGATCGCTTTTCACTCATTTTGGGATGTAATATTAATACAATTTATTTAAAAAATTTTATGGAGCACATATAAATCAGCATTGCGCTATATACCAATAATAACAACTTATACTGAAACTTAAATTTAGTTTATGTCTATTTTGATATTCCCTGTAAAATCAAAACACGCAAACTGTACTAAAAATTTTGAACGAAAAACGATGAAAGGAAAATGAAAAAAATATTTTATCCGCAATTGACACTAGGTAAAGTGATTTTAGTGCCATCTGTGATTATATTTTGGAAATTGTTTTATAAGCCAAAATGTGACAGCTAATTGTTCAGTGCAATTGTCATCATTTGAAGAAAATATTATTTAATAAAAATATTTAAATATTCTTTTATTCTTTAATGTTAAATATAGATTTGCTTGCAATAAAAAATTGTGTCTTACAATAGTGTCAAATGGGAATATTGCAGCCGCTGATCGACATTTTTGCCCTAAATTTGTTCCATAAAGCGGGGGCTAAAAATGTAACGATAATTTTCCCATTTCAAAAACGGCTTACTCAGTTGAAATACTTTATTCTCTTCTTATGAGAAATAAATTTTTCATATCAGGAAATAATTTCTTGTATTAAAAATATTCTCTCAGATTAAGAAATTTTTATTCAAATGAAAAAGGCGACGTTCATATAAGTTCATTTAAGAGAAAAAAATGTTTTCTTGTTAAGAGAAGTTATTAAAAAATAATTTCTTCAATGGCAGATTTTATCTCAGTTCAAGAGTAACATAGAAAAATTGGCTGTTTTGAAGAGGGAGGAAAGTTTTTGTGTTGTGTGTTTGCCTAGAGGTTAAATTTTGGGCAATTTTCAACAAGGAATTTAATGTTGAACTTGGATGTGATCTTGAACCTCATCTTCAAGGTCATTTTGAGGTCTAGGTCATTTTTTAAATTGGAACCTCCTTTTGTGGTGCCAGAATCGAAAAGAGGGGGATATTGTACGTCCGAATATGTATTTCCTATGACCTCCCAAGGTTAATTGAAGGAATATTCATTTTGAGGAAAAAGTGTGGAAATCTCTAGAAATCTCGCGGAGTTCGGTAAAAAAAATACCACGGTTAAATCTTAACTAATTTTCAAAAAGGAATTCAATAACCTTAGATGTGATCTTGAACCTTATATTCAAGATAATTTTGAGGTCAATGTCATTTTTTATAGGGAAACTCCTGTTTCTGATCAGATTCGAAAAGAGAGGGAAATTGCACGTCCGAATATATATTTTCCATGACCTCCCAATATCTCTTGAAGGAATATAGTATTTTAGTTATATTGCTTATGATTTGCTATGAAAATTTAAAA
>OY744481.1:136280497-136343249 GCA_963556165.1 Tipula helvola
AGTGATAATTGAATCAGTTCCTGTTTATATCGATTCGAAGAAAAAAAAAAAAATTCAAAGTTTTCTATGAGTATACATACACCATCAGGTCATGTATATTGTACATTATTATATAGTTTGCGAACGGATGTTTTAATTTCATTATTCCATATAACAAAAAAAAAAATTATCAACCTCTCTTTATTGTGATAGTTGTGCTACCGACTTAAATAATTAAAAAAAATTATTTATTAAAATTCTTACCGTAAACTATGTGTGTAGTTTATTGTACGGTGATAAATCGCCCAAGAAGAGAATTCCAATTAAGGAAACAATTTTTTTCTCTTATCAATCACGTAGCAGCAGCACACAATATGATAACTATTTACTACTGTAAGATAGAAATGCCGCATCAACATCGCAATGTCTATTCGTTGTATACGTAAAAATATAGTAGAAGGAGGAACATTTTTATATTTTTATCTTTGCGCTTCCTTCATTTAGCTTTATAATTAAAATTATTACAAACTAAGGTTTATATGTTGAATTAGTTGCATGATTTATTGGCGACGGCGTTAAACCCAAAGCAAAAATATCCTCAATAAAATAATAAAAACCTAGATTAAACAAAGTCAGAATCTAAAAAAACGAAGATTTTATAAAGGAATTAGAAACGGAGGAAAAAACCAAATCTTCCATACATAGTACGATCTGATCAAATTTGATCTGGACTGGTCCATTTAAACCGCGCGCGTAAACTGAATCGTTATAATTTTTTTTTTCTTTGACATTCATGTGACGTTTGAGCAGAGTACGTCCATTAGTGTGAGTTTGGCAGCCATTTGTTTACGAAGCGAAAAATTTGTCTGGCGATTTTTACTATGGTAAAAAATTTGAAGAACGAGTTTGTTGGAAATTTTGTGTTTCCAATGGAATTACAGCGACGGAATCATTGAAAATTTGCAAAAGTGTTTTGGGTAGTCTACTCTATCGAGATAGAAAATATGCCTCATGCGAGACGTCCATCCACCTATGTTAACGACGATAACATCGAAAAAGTGAAGAAAATTGTACTCGAAAATCATAGTGTTGGCATTAGAGCGATATCAGAGGCCCTCAATATCTCTTATGGATCGACTCAACACATTTTGGTTGATGTCTTAGGTATGAAATGCGTTGCTGCTCGACTAGTGCTGAAAGACCTGAATTTTTTGCAAAAAGAACGTCGAGTAGAGGTCGCAAAAGAGATGCTTGTTAACGTAGCTGATGACCCTACATTCATCAAACGTATTATTACTGATGGGGAGACGTGAGTTTATATATTTGACGTCGAAACTGTCTAACAATCTAGCAAATGGCGCGCCAAAAATGAGCCAAAGCCGAAGAAATTACGTCAAAGTCGGTCGAAAATCAAGGTAATGCTCATCGTTTTCTTCGATTACCGTGGTGTGGTTCACCATGAATTCGTTCCAGAGAGTCAAATAGTCAATAAAGCGTACTACTTGGCCGTTTTGAGGCGTCTACGTGAAACAATTCGTCGAAAACGAACGGATTTGTGGGCAAACAATTCATGGATTTTTCCATGGATGCGCCGTCATATTCCAGCCTGATTGTGACCGACTTTTTGGGCCAAACACGAAACAAAAGTCATGGCTCAGCCACCGTACTTGCCCGATTTGGCTCCCTGTATCTTTTTCCTGTTTTGGAAATTCAAATATCCGCTCTGGGAGACGCGCCATAAGTCGATTGAAGCCATAAAAAGAAATTCGCTGAAGGAACTAATTTCCATCCCTGCTCTCGCCTCTAAGATGTGTATAGAAAAATGGATTAACCGTTGGCATGCTTGTATTGGCTCAAAAGGAGCGTATTTTGAAGGCGATATAATAAAGATTTTTATTAAAATACATAAAAATGTTGTTCTTTTTACCAGTTCGGGTCAAATTCGATCAGATAGTATACTGGTGATATCGTCCATACGGTATGGCATGATTTGAAGGTTTAGTGAGAATATCGGCTAACTGATCTTTAGTACATTTGTATTGTACGTATATTTCCCCTTGTTTCAGTTTCTCTCGGATGAAGTGATATCGAGCATCGATATGTTTACTTTGCTTGTGAAATTCTGGATTGCGGATCAGTCGGATGACACTCTGGTTGCCAATGAATAGCGTGGAGGCTCCATTCACTTCTTCACCTATGTCTTTCATCAACTGACGCAACCAAGTCACTTCTTTAACCGCCATCCAGCCACATATTCAGCTTCGGTCGTTGATAGTACGACTGAATGTTGTCGTTGACTGCTCCATCCTGCCGGTCCACTATTGAGCATGAAATCATATCCAGAAGTTGATCGTCATGTATCGGTGTCATTTGCATAATTTGAGTCTGAACATCCGACCAGTTGTTTAGCATTGGTTGAATATTTGTATTCAATTCCTCGTTATTTTGTTCCAATTAAATATTTAATTATTCTTTTAACCGCATTCCAGTGGGCATTCGTGTGATTTGATAAAAATCTACTAATAACTCCCACTACAAAGGAGATGTCTGGGTCGACTGACTATTGCCGCAAATATCAGAGAACAAACTGCCTCTCGATACGGTACGGACATTTTATTTGGTTGTTGATTATGGTCAGTTGAATTGAGATGTATTTGTAGATCAGCCGGAATGCTTATTGGATGTGCTGTTTCGAGGTTAAAACGTTTTATAATTTGGTTTATATAGTTCGTCCGGTGAATAAAAATTGAACGTCATCATCAATATAAAGTGTTAATAGTACTCTCGCATTATTGAATTGTCTTCGATAAACACAATAGTCAGCATTAATTTGAACGAAGCAGTATATTTTGCTAAAAAAGTATGAAATGTAATATTCCAAATTTCCAACAGTGCGGGGCTTGTTTCAAACCATACAAAGACTTTGTCAATTTCCTTTCCATTTTTGAGTTGATGTTTGTCCTATCTGGTGGAGCCAAATAAATGTCTTCCTGTAACTAGCCGTATATGGATGCTGTTTTTACATCGAACTGCATAATTTCGATATCATTTCGTGCGGCCACAGAGAGAAGAATACTAATTGAGTCAAAATGTGTTATCGGTATAAACGTTTTATTGAAATCAATGCTCTGTTTTTGTGCATACCCTTTTGCACAAGGATTTCTTTTAATTTTGAGAATCCATCTTGATCCAATAGTGCTTTTACCTGGTGGTAATTTAACAACCTCCCAAGTGTTGTTCTTTTTGAGTGCATCTAATTCATCTTGTATTGACTTCACCCAATTTTCTGCATCTATACATGATATCGCTTCCTCATAAGTTTCAGGACTATCCGCTTCAACAAAATTTGCCTTGTAGTCGTATCGTGCAGGCATTCTGATTGTTTCGCGATTGCGTTGACTATTTCAGTGGCAACAACTAAAAACCACTTAAGTCGATTTAATTGAGAACTGACTTAAGTGGTTTTTAGTTGTTGCCACTGATTTATTGACTGCTGTATTGTTGTTTAATGTTCCACAATCGTCTTCTATATCTCGAATTGATTCATGAACTCCTACTTGGTTTTTGTCTTTATTTGATTGAGTACAATCATCATCAGTATTGCCTTCTGGTATTTTAACCTCAACGTTATTTCTTCTCGTTGCTTAACGTTGCAAGAAACCTTGATTTTTCCAGATTCTTAATCATAAAGACGATAATTTGGAAGAATTTCCGTCGTAGCCAACAAACATTAGTTTCTTGCATTTTGGATCCAGTTGTGTGCGAAGCTCTTTGGGTATATGCATACACGCCTCGCATCCAAAACTTTTCGTGTGGTCTAATAAAGGCTTTTTACCAGTCCATACTTGATATGGAGTTGACTCGGGTGTTTGAGTTTGGAGTGCAATTTAAGATATACACTGCAGTGTTGACAGCTTCACTCCACAAACTAAATGGAATGCCCTTTGTATACAGCAATGATCGTGTACTCTCCACAACAGTTCTCATACTTCGTTCCGCTCTCCCATTTTGGTTCGGGTGTTTTTGTTTATGACCGAGCAGTTGTTTCCACAGATATTCCATTTTTCGAAAGATACTTTTTGAAAGTGGTGTTACAGTATTCGGTCCCATTATCAACGTGCAAAACTTTTGGTAGTGAATCAAACTTATTGCGTGAGAGATTGACAAATTCTTTGAAAGAGTCAAACGCACACACATACGTCACTGTGCACAAACTCACCGGGTTTTTTTTCTGTTTGCAACTGATTTAAATGGTAACTTAAAACACATGCCTCACGTAAACACATGCCTCACAGAAAAATTTGTCGATGTTGCCGATATTGATCTCGTGCCACAATTTTATGTCTACACTTGTCACTGCATTCGCTTCAGAGACAGCTATTGTTCGAAATAACAATCGGTATATATTGTTAGATTCTCGAATCGCACTGGCTAGTAAATTGTTGTTTTCGTAAACTTCAGCATGGTTGTTTGCTTTAATAATCTTTATGTCTTTCGACGTTATTACACCTTTGGAAAACAAATTTTTCCTGCGGTCAGGTATATGTACAACACATTTGTTATTGTTGATTCGTGCCATTTTCACCAATTAGTTTTTAAATTCTTACTATAAGCATCTTCATAAATTGTTTTCCATAGTCAAGAAATAGCAAGTTTTGTTTAAGAATTAAACAGATTTACAAATTAATTTCTCTAGTCAAGAGTTAACAAATTTCATATAAGAAATAAATCAATACATACAAGAAAATCCAAACAATAGATTGTTAAATTTTTATTTTACACAAAAAAATATCTGTTTTCCGGCAAGAAAATATCTTTTTATTTACAGAAAATGTTACGTAAATAAAGAAACGTGATTTCTCACCATAAGAATCGGTTTCTACAATCAAACCGATTTCGTTAAACTTAAGAAACAAGAATTCACCATGAAGACAAACCATATTCTTTATGTAATCACGTTTTCTTGTATCAAACAAATAAAGATTATTTAATATTTTAGAAACATTTCAAATTGAGAAACGTAAAGTTTGTGATGAGAAAAATTTCGTTTAGCTGAAAAATAAAAAACAAATTTTCTTGAATTAATCCGCATTTTATTTATATTAGAAATTATTTTTCCGGGTGGATTCTAAATATGCAGCAGTCAATTCATTTGCAAAAAAAAGTTTATATTAATGGCGAAACATTTGAATTTTACATAAAATATTTCTTCATTGCATCATCATTTTTCAACAGCGGTTCAATGGCTGGATATAGGGTTAACTATCTAGCTGGCACATGTCGAATTAGTTTGCGCCATTCACATCCCGCTCATTTAAATATTTTTTTGAGTTTTCTTGTACGCTTCATGGAAGAACAAAATTCGTTAAACATTTTGATGACAATTGTGTCATTTTCAATTTTTTTTTTCAGTGCAATAATTACATCCGATTGGAATAATACAAACATAAGTTTGTTAACCTTTCTTATTGCGCCAAAATTAACGTCGGCGTTGTCTGCTTAAATTTTTCACAGACACGTTATTAAATTCAATTTTGGAAACAATAGATTTAGCCATTGATTTTGAGGGTTCATTGTCTAGAGCGTAAACAGCTTGTAGGCCGTTTTTAGGACCAACTAACTTTTCAAAACATGTGATAAGAAAAGGAAATGTTTTTAAAATACCATTGTTTGATGCATCGGTGCTAATTAAAAAATATTACGCCGCATTTATTCCACTTAAAATAAGATTTTTTGGCTATTGTCCAACGACTTTAGTTAGAGTATTTAAATATTAATGGAACAGCTTACCTGCTTAAGCAGTTGCAGCATACGATTGCGAATTCCTGACAGCGTGATTAACAAATTCCGTTTCAGCTGAAACTATAAATTATTTTACAAATATTGAATATGTTGCAAATTTTTTTGCTTTCCTACATCATATTCTCCTCCATGACTACCAAAAAATAACTTGAATAAATCACCCACCTCCGAGTTTGTTATTTTTGGCCAGCAATCCGCATCACCAAACACACCAAAACTGTCGATTTGTCGACTGCCGACGCTATATATTGAAGCATGTTTTCTCCCTTTATCATAGGTTCTGCGATTTTCCTCTTGAACTTTTAAAATTTGTTTTCTCGTCTCTTCGCTTAGATTGCTACCACTTTCACTGGTCTAGGTGATAGGTATTCAATGGAGTATCATCTTTCGGTATCGGGTATAATAACCCATTTTCTTCTCCGATAAGATGCCTGGTATGCAATTGTTTATACAGCAACGTATCTTCTGGCTCAGCTTTGGAATATAGAATTCCCTCGATATCAATTCTTCTGTTTTTTGCTTCCCAAAATGACCTTGATTGTGATAATGCTTGATAACCTCCATTTGCATTTGCCTAGGCACAACAATAGATACCGAGCATTGAACTGATTTAAAAAAAAATCCGTTACTAACTTTAAAATTGTCAAACGCAACTTTTTTGAAGAGCTCGAATATGGGATGTAAATCTCGATCAGTTCTCTGGGCTGCCTTCACTCTAGAAATTACACCATCTTCAATCACCATAACACCGGATCCCTACTCAATGCATCAACATGCCTCATCTTACTTCCAGGTCGATGCTTGAGCTCGTAATTAAACTCTTGAAGTTGTAGTGCCCAACCGGCGATTCTCGGGTTCAACTCTTTCTTATTCATAGTGTCCTTAAAAGAAGTACAGTCGGTCACTATTTTAAAATTGAGACCTAGCAAATACACTCTTAATTTTTGTAGGGCAACGACAATCGCCGGTCCTTCCAGCCATATCTACTGTAGCGTTCCTCAGTTAGTGGCTTTTTCTTACTGTGTTTTCCGATTCAGACCGCTGCAACAAAATGACGCCCAACCCAATTTTGCATGCATCGGTATGCAATTCTATTTCTGCAACAACATCGTATAACTGCAAAATTGGTTGGCAAATTCAAACTTCTTTCATCTTGCGAACTGCATCCTTTTCCACCTCTTTAATTTCCAACTTAACGTTTTTCCTCAATAGGTCGGATAATGGTATTGCGATCAGTACGTCACCCTTGACGAATCTGCGAAATTATCCAGTTAATCCTAAGAAATTTTGTAATTTTTTAGGAGTATCTGGCACTGAGAACTTCTCGATGGCTTTCAGTTTCGCCCTCCCCGGCCTAACGCAACCCTCTTCTAGAAACTGACATTTTTATCAATTCATCTGTAAACCGTTCCGAGCTGCAACCTTTAGCATACTCTCGTCAATCGTTCCAATCCATCTTTAACATTTTTCGCAGGTACAATTAAGTCATCCATGTAATACAAATGATTTTCGCCACACATAATTCTTGGAAAATGGTGTTTATGAAGCGCTGGAATACTGTTGGTGAATTAAACAAGCCGAATGGGACCTTCATAAATTCGTATTGGCCAAACGGCGTCACAAAACCCGTATATTTGCGAAATTTGGTGTACTCGGACAAATAATTCTCTCATTTATCCATTCTTCCATGTGCTGCTGGACAATGGTGGATTCTAGTGGCGATAACCTGCCTCTTGGTCTCATTGGCTATATGTACATCGTTTGCATGACTTAAATCCAGCTTATCATCTTTTTTGATGACAAAAATATTGTTTCCGGGATTCATTTACGCATAATAATAGCCTCAGGCGTTAAAATTGTAATCGTTTGGTTGATTAACTCTTTCCCAAACAGTATCTGTACGGGAATCAGTCCTTCATCTACAACATGAAAAACAGTATTATAATGGTCTCCATCTATACTCACATTTGCCTGGAATCTTCCTTTAGTCATCAGCCCATTCGAACCAACTCCATTAAATACAGTAACCTGATTTTCAAAATTTTCTTCTTCTAATTCTTTGAATTTCGATTCAGATATTAGATTCAGATCAATTCCACTGTTGACCATTGCTACCCAATTTCTACCATTAATTGAAAACTCCTTCAAATCGTTGCCAAAACTAGATGTTTTATTTTGAACTGCGGCGACTTCTTTGCTCTTCTTTTGTGGACATGATGGTGCCATATGTCCGAGTTCTCCGCAGCTATAACACTTTCTTCCTTTTCCCTTGTTCGTGCAGCTACTTGCGGTGTGTCCACTATCTCCACATTCGTAACATAGGCTGAACTTCGACCTTGTATTATTTCTACCACCCGATTAGGAACTATCAGCTGACTTTTAGCCTCTTCTTGTAGTCATTGAGCTTTAACTTAAAGTTTTTCATACTTGAAGCACCATATAAAATTTGTTTGTTAACTTGTTGATCCGGTATCCCATTAATTCAATACTGGAAGATCGCAGAATCTCCAACAATGCCCAATACGGCCAACTCACCTAACTCAAACAAATACCGATTAATTGATTCTTCTGGCTTCTTTTTTCGCTTTGCCATTTTCCGATGAATAGTGACGCTGTTGAACTTCTTCAAGAACTCCTTGATTAAAAACTGTTTCAGTTTCTCTCACGTGTTCAACTCTTTTATTGTTCTTAATGCCAGCTTAGTTGCTCCCGCCAACAACCGTTTCCCGTAAACGACCTTGTCCATATCCAACCACATGGAAAATCTCGACGACTCTTCAAAATCTTCAATCCACTTGTCGATTAAATAATTGTCGTCCCCGGTAAATAAGTTGATCGATTCTTTCACATCACTGAATGTATGTATATCTCAGCGACGTAGTTGCATGCAGGTCGGGCTCGTTTGTCGTTGGTACGTTTGTGGCTGTATTACGCACCGCTAGCAACTCGTTTTCTTTATTCTTCAGCAAAGCTATTTCTTAGTCTTTCATTGCCATTTCTCGTTTACGCAGCGTATCTTCATTGCGTTCAACTGTTACTCTATTTTGATCTAGCTGTTAGAAATCTTCATTAGCGATATATTCCCTAGTGGCCTCTCCACTTTTCGATTTTCTTTTTACCATTTTATTGATTATAAGTTACTCAATGGAATACGTATTTGGAAAAACGGTCAACACAATGTTAACTGCAAAGGTATTCACCACACCGCGTTGTAATTACACAACTAAAACTCGTTCTATCTACCGTATTATCCAAATAATTAATGCCCGTTAATGTCTAATTTTATTTTCTGTTCGACCACTAATACCAGATTTTCTATTTTCACTATCTTGTCCTTGTGCTTATTTTCACAATACACTATTCAGTATACTAAAACTTTTTCAGTTTGCTTTTGTGTGTTATCGTCTTGAAAGTTGCGGCTCTCATTCACAACTTTTAACACAAATACACACACATAATAGCTTAACAGTTTTGCTTCGCTTACTTTTAACCAAAACTATTTGCATCGACTCACCGAACGGAAAACTGCACTTTTTATTTGTACGCTGTATTTGTACAATAGTACCGAAAATATTGATGCGCGCCTTAATCAATATATCCCGGTTGAGCCCCCATGTAGAAAAATCTTTGGTTCACCAAGAACCACTAGAAAATTAATAAAAAAAAAAAATTCGGGGTAAGCTGTGTCTTCTACACGGCCGTAGGTGTTTTCCGTGATAACGTTTATAAGAGGTGCGAAAAATGGCACGATGTATGGTTTATTTAAAATAAATTTCTTTATTATTAGCATCATGAAATGAGAGTACAGTGATTGTTTGTAAACGATTAAGTATTGGGCGATGGTATGTCTCAGCGGAGATGTCTCAGCGGAGATGTGCCTGATGAATGTGAGTTCTAGACAAGTGCTTCCCAAATTCGCCGAGGCTAGTGTGGTGGACACGCAGTCTAGGTCAAATATATATCAGAATCCACACTGACATATGACCTATCAGGTCAGGCATTCCCCCTTAACAGTGCTCTCTAGCATTGTAAATCGCCACTTTGTAGATCTAAATTTTAATTAAAATTTATGTGAAAATTAATTATTTTAATTAACAATAAGTTATCTGCCACAGTTTTTTTACGCACAAATTGACACCAGAAGTAGTTCGTTCAGGTAAGTGATGCTCATGGTTGGTTGTAAATCGCTGTTTTGTACTTTGTAAGTTTAATTAAAATTATTGTGGAGATTAATTATTTTAATTTAAAATAAATTATCTGCCACAGTATTACTAAGCACAAATTAATAACAGAATTGCTCTTGCAATGTCTGTGGAGATCTAAAATGTGTGTGGAGATTAATTATTTTAATTTAAAATTAATTAGCTACCACTGGTTTTTTACGCAAAAATTGACACCATCCGATCGGACGAGCCGTTCTCTCGCTACACTGGTTCAAGCATTTAAATCGGCCGAAATCAGAGGTTCGCGGCGCGGGTTCCTGCGCCGCCCGATGACGTCATTGCGATAATATTATGCGTGACACATAAATCCGAAGGACCAATTTAAGCAATCATATCTTTAAATTAAAGGTAATGCTTATAGTTGATGAGTAATTGCCCCCGACCCAGGGCTAAACTACAATCGCTATTTTCTAGTTTGAATTTTTAATTAAAATTTATATGATGATTAATTAATTTAATTTAAAATAAATTAACCACCACTGGTTTTTTACGCAAAACTTGACACCATCCGATCTCCGATCGGATGAGCCGTTCTCTCGCTACACTGGTTCAACCATTTAAATCGGTCGAAATCAGAGGTTCGCGGCGCAGGTTCCTTTGCCGCCAGATGACGTCATTACAATAATATTATGGGTGACACATAAAGCGGAAGGACCAATCTAAGCAATCATATCTTTAAATTAAAGGTAATGCTTATAATTGATGAGTAATTGCCCCCGACCAAGGGCTAAATTTCGGGTCAGTTTTCTAAACATGCGGTGTAAAACGTTATCACGTCAAAACTAAAAACAAAAACCAAATGTTTCTGACTCGCCTTCTCGAGATATGTTATTCGTCCCCCTTTACTACTGTGCATTTTCACAATAGGGTGACACATAAATCATTCTACATAAATTTGGCGAAAATGACAAAAATAACAAACGACCAACCAAACAATATGCGAAAATCAAATTGTAGATTCTTTTCGAAAAATTTGTTTATAGCGGGATATTATCAACTATAACAAGACGGAGGGAATGATTGATTTAAGCGGGACAATCCGATGAGGGGGCGTCATCTAGCAAATCCCCATCCACTCTTTCAGCTTATACATATGTCAAGGCCCATCTTAAATCTCGCATTCGGTATACAGATTTTTGTTTGTTGATATTTTTAACTGTAACAGATTTTACGAAATACTTCGTTACAAAAATATTTGGAAACAACAAATTATGGGGTGTCATAAACTTCCTAAAGCGTTTTAAATCTATACATTTATTTAATTACCAGCGAAGTTCATCACATTATACAGACATAACCAAAGTAATTTTAATAGCCTAAAAAACCAACACTATAAAACGCTCCACAATTAGCTATATTCTCTCGCACCTCGCGAACACAATGAAATACAGTTCCTAAAATTTGTATGAAAATGAAAAATATACCACTTTCACCACCACCTCCGCAAAAAAACTAAAATCCAAAACCTGAGCGTAAAGCAAAAAGAACAAAAAATCTGTATAGAACATAAATCACAAAAAACCCGTAAAATAAAACGAAAACGTTTAAGAATAATTAGTGTTGTTTATATAGCAAGAATCAGCGCAGCAAGGTAAAAATCTCGAAACGATAGAATTGTAACAAAAACAAAATCAGTATGAAATTTCCTTGAATTTTCCTCTAAAGCATTTTTAATTTATTGCCTTTTACGGTATTGTTTTGTATAAATATTACATAATATCCGTATTATCGATGGTAACGAACTAAATTATGTATGTATATAAGTTGTGGCAAACTGTTGTGCGGTCGAGATTTAATTAAGAAGTTTTGTTATGCTCATCTATGTTTTCGTTTATATTTCAGCATTGTGATAAGAAATCAAAGTTTGTATTAATACAGGAAATTTTTATAAATGTTATGGGTAGGTGTGTATGATGTATTACCGATGTAAGAAACTTGAGGGGATATATAATTTGACAGGATAAATAATTATTAGTAATTCTAAGATTTTCTGTAAACGAGATGATTTATTTGTAGTAAAGATAATCATCGCGCATATCACTGGACTTTCACAGATGGGTCCGTGAAATGATACAAAAATCAAAGCTGTTAAATTTTAATTCACAACAATAAATCAAAAAATGTGCCGTAAGCATATTATATATACATATATGTACGTTTTTGAGTTCATAATGAAATACGAGAAATATTATTTCAACAAATTTCTACAAGAAATGTTGATTTATGTGTATATTCGATATTTACATTTGAGTTAGAAAAAATTCTGAGAACTCGGTTTAAAGCAGAAATATAATGAATGATGCAAATAAGCCCACATGAGAGGGTGAGCAGTTAAATATTATGTTGTGGCTTAGCACATAAACCTATACACATTATACACTCCTCGAGGGTATGAAGCGGCCTGTTTAATGATTTTGCGAAGGTAAACAAGATTGTTTTGAATTGATTCTTGTGTGAAGGCAAAAGTGTCCAATTCAAACCATGGCAAATAATAATGTTTTCGCAATTACAGATACATGATGGTTTTGGTAAATAAATGTTTTCGCAATTACAGATACATGATTGTTTTGGTTTAAAGCTTTTCTTGTCCCACCATATAACGAAGTTGAAATGGGTGAGTATTGTAATCGGAAAAAAAATGTTTCCATATGTTCACACTTCTTGACGAATTAGGTTACCAAAACTCCAAAAAACAGATTAAACAATGTCGTATCCGTCTGGCCGTCGCGCCGTCCACTCGATCATATTTGTTTTCCTCCCATTCTCTTCTAAACATTGATAGGTTTGGTCGAAATTTTGTACAAAGGTAGGTTTTAGTAATATGGTATATGGTTTAGTAGTTGGTGATAACTTTTGGGTTCATTCAAGTCTAAAATAGAAGGGGTTGAGGTGGAACAAATTTTTTGCCAAATAGATTTTCTATAAAAAGGAACGACCATTTGTTTTTTATGTTGATGTTAATCATCTACCTGCTTATACAATTTAAAGTCAATTCTAGCATCCCTTTGGGGGTGATTTAACAAAAAGCAGTAAAAAATATTTGTTAAACTGTGTAATACTGCATCCAATTTCTGTCCAAAATATGAATATCGGTATTTCGTTATTACATGACGACAAAACCACGACACCGGTATTAATACCGGTATTTTTGACGTTTGTTTATTGCAAGCCAAGCCTTTCTTGCAGTCTTAACGATAATGATTTCTCTTCGCACGTGAGGCTTCACTGCCAACATCACTTTCTGATGTTGGGTATGTAGCTGGGATTGAAGAAAGTCGCTGAATAAGATGGACAGTTATATTAAATATTTCGTTTTTAGTTAGTCGATTAAAGTTGGCATCCGAGCCAAACCTGTTTTGGGCTTGCTTTCCTTTGTGCAAATATTGCAAAAGTGAAGATCAGTTTGTACACTTTTCTATCATCCTCTGGACTACAGAGATCTTCATTTGGTCAGCTAATGGTCCTTCTCCCAAATTTTGAAGCATGAATACCCTGGTTGCATCAGCTCGCAAAAGTGTGGCGCCCCTCTGACAGACTGCTTCTACTACTAGTTTGACTGGTAAAATACCGTTGATTCTGTATTCTCGAACTTCGTTTCAGTAAAGCCGATAGTTGAGTTGACGTCGATCAGAGCTTGATGCAATTTCTTAATCTATAAATCCGCTCTAGTATAAAAATAAAGCTGTTCCATCTTGTTTTTGTATCTAAAATTTAAAGATAGCTCTGCCGAACTCAGTTTTAACGTAAGCTTGTAGACTATCATTTTACAACTTTACAATCTTCCAAATTTTGTTTAATTAATGGAACCAACTAATTGGCAACGTCGTTTGTGGCTACAGATCTTTGAAAAATGGTCAGTCAGCCCAATTCCGATTCGTTAAATTGATATGCAAATTCATAATCACAGTTTTCTTCAGATTCAGAACAAGTTTCATCAACTATTGTAGGTGTTGTATACAAAATGACGACAACAGCCTGGATCGCATGCGCCAAACAAAGTTCTGTTCGATAGCCATCAAACGGCCGACTTTCTTCGCGAGCTAAACACAAATTCCAAAATTTGTTTCAGGAATGCACATTGACATTCAAAAAACTCCTATTCTTTATGGATGACCACTCATCAAATGTAAGGCTGAATCGGATACCTTTTAGTTGAAGATCTGTCCGTTATTTTAGTACCGTTTGTCGAACTTTTGTTGCGTATTTCATAACCATTTAACGAATGGTTTCAGCTGAGTGTGGAACTTCGAAACCCCTTGGAACAAGCGATTTTCTTAACTCAATTGAAGTTATAAAAAGTTTGAATGGAAGTCCATCCATAGCCATCATTTTTAATAAAGCTTAAGATATCGCAGTCTTTCTTAAAATAGCTAGATATTTTTGTTTTTGTTTCAGAAATAGGCAATTATGTTTGTGAAGTGTCGACAGTACCTGCTACAGAAATCGGAGTTGTGATTGCTTCAATTAAGGTTCGCTTCAATTTACATAGTACATACTATGATATACAATTATTACTTAGTTGATACAATTATAGTTGATTGTACTATGATATACAATTATTGTTTCTTATTTTTTTTATATGTAGTTTTCGATTTATATGAAATTTTATCTTAATCTAGTTGCGATGACCGAATTGGTGTCGGGACAACTACCTTATCGATTTGTCCAAACGAATTGCGTTTGTGGCAAACTCTACCGCAATCATGATAAACGAATTTTTTAGCTTCTTAATCATTCTTAAAATTTTTTGAAATAAGTAAATAAATAAATAAAATAAAATAAATAAATATATTGACTCTGGGGTAAAGTAAAGGGGGAGGATATTTCTACTTTTTTCTTAATAAAACTAATTTGGTTAAATGAACTGGCAACAATCCTATTCGGTTGGAGAAAACAAATAAATTCGGTTGTGTCAACTACTTTTGATTATGTAGTAACCGAAATTGGATTGCACTAACCGTGCAAAGAAAGTTGCTTTAATAACCAAGTCTGTTATTATAACCGATCAGTGGTCACGACAACTATAATTTGTAATATTCCTAAACCAATAATCGATTAACTCAACCGAATGATCGATAAGCTCAACCAATGGTCGGTTGTTATACAGTATATTTCGTTCTTCATACAAGCTAATTCCTTTAGGCTAACTAAAAAGGATCAGTTACAACTTCTTTTTCAGTTCTGATAAACAATAAAAAGAGGTTGTCGTAAAGTTTAATTAAAATGTATACCGGACCGAATAATTCGGTAGGGCAATTGATTCGGTTGTCGCAAACGTTTAGTTCTCTGGGTGCATTTCTATTGGAAATGCTGAATTTCATTAAAATCGGATAAGAAACAGAATCCCAAAAAAAAATTTATAATACCAAATCACAAAACCTCAGTTCAAAGGACACCTCACTACAACGCACAACTTTTTTGGTCTCGTCGATATCCGTTGTAGTGGGGTTTCTCTCTAATAACAAAAACTTTACACACATTACAAACAAATCTGCTATGTGCACATTAGGCATCTTACAATTACAATAGTGGTAGTGTCTTCTTTGCCCATTATCTATTTACAAGCGCAACATGTTTTCTGTGCTGTGGGTCTGTTTCTTTGTTTCCAAAACCTCGAAAGATTCTATCGCGCATCTTGTTAGACGATGATTATGGGATGATAATGAGCTGATATTCTACGTGTGTTGCCGAGAACACATTCAGTACATGCACGTGAGTAGAAATGACTTTATATGTATAATTATTGGGGGCTGATGTTTGAACATTTAAGTGTTGGTAAAGTTAAGTATAATGCCGAAAATTTCGCAGGTTGTGAGTTTAGCTAGCCGAGTAGGAGTGTTTGCTGTAAAAATCTTGTCGCACCGCACCCAACGTAAATAACGCTGAAGAAGAAAGCAAAAGGCAATCATTTTTTTTTCATTTTTTACTCTAGGCAACAATCAAATTAAAGGAAATATGTATATAAAAAATGCAAACATTTTGATTAAAAATAGGAAAATATATGTATGGCTAACATATTTTTCAACAATTTTTCTGATTATAGATACAAGGGTTAAAAAAAATCGATAAAATGAATTTTTTTCTGACTAAAGGACTTGCCGCATGAAAACCAGGCAGTCCCACATTTTAAATCGTCATTCCTGATTTTTCACAAAATTATTATTTGTCGTAGAGAATTCAGTTCGAATTATTCATTAATCATTAAGCCATAATATTAAAAAAATTTACAAAATTTTCATTGAAGAAAATAGATTTTTATATTTTGTCTGCCGAATTTCAACATATCCGCCGTTAAAAGTTAAAAACGTATTTTCTTTAATGAACATTTTTGTAATTTGGAAAAAAATTTTAAATATTGTGATAACTTTCAAAAATTCCAACTAATTTTTAAATTCCATCGTTGGACGAATACCAATTTTGTCACAAATAAAAAATTACTATTGAAAATGTTGGACTGACATGTTACGATTTTCAACATTGTCCGTTTACTCATTCCTCTATATTTTATTGAAGTGCACTCTGCTCGAATTTTCGAAATCAATTTTCATCTCAATATCAAAATATTAATCTCAAAAAGTCTAATAAAATAAGAAAGGGCATTTGTAGCGGTTTTCTGAAAAAAACGCGCTCTACGGTATGGTGATGTTATCTAACCAAATGTATTTAACCTGATCTTTTAAATGATCGAAAAAATGTGTAGCACTAATTAAACAATATATTTATGTAAAATAATTTTGTTGTTGTTGTTTTTTAAGATACTGGGTGTCAAATATTTACAAAATGCATGTACTTGGTATTGTATTTATTGCTATAGAAAAAAAATTAATTATTCGAAAATTATGCCAATACCAGGTGCATGCATTTTTTAAATATTTCACACCCTGTATTTAAAAAAACAACAACAAAATTATGTTCAATAAATGTTTTGTTTAACTAGTGCTACACATTTTTTCGATTATTTAAAAGATCAGGTTAAAAAGATTTGGTTAGATCGATTTAGAACGTCATTATACCTGAGAGCGTTCATTTATTCAGAAAGCGTCCCTCGACGCTCTTTTTTTGACAAATTGCTGTTCGAACATTTTAAGAGTTAGGTAGTAACAATGTTTTGTGAATTTGTAGGTATTATGCTGTAGAGTAATAATTTATTATTATTATTACTTGAGGGCCATGTGGGCGTTAAGCCACCTCGCAGTGTGACATTATTAGATGTAATAATATTTACTTCTGCTAGAAGATCGGTAGCATTGGGACTCAAGGACTTCGAGAGGGCAGACCCACTCCCGTATATTCCTATCCGTGCCTCGTTTACCGTTTTGATTTTACTCTTGCGAGTTGCTGGGAAAAAAAAAAGTCGCCTGTGTAGGTCACCCAGCTTTACTACAGGAAGGCTAAATAAAACTGAAGGGTGCCTGGTATTCAGAGCCCGCATATATAAACTAATTAACCTATCAGCCATTCATCCTTCGGTATATGCTGTTCTACCTTAAATTAGGGTGTTCTGTCAAGGTTTTCTCCTTTAGCGCCGTACTTTAGCCTGTCCCAAAAAGGCCATATTCGGCCTAATGGTTTCAGTTACCAGTGGTGCCGCGAGGAAGCAGTACGTACACTTGCGCCTACTGGAAGGTTACCCCCTTCCAATAGACGCCAAACCACCGTAGTTTAATAATAATAAATAAAATTATGTTGTCGGGACATTTTCTCTCCAATGTGAAAAGGGGTCACCAACATTACTCAAAAAATTGAAACCGTAATAACCTGTAAAGTTTTACAGTTAAACCCCCATTTTAAAGGATCTTTTGCGATAATTTTACATATATATTTCGAATTTTCCGGCCGGTCACTTGCCAACGAAACACATTGTATTTGCCATTCTTTATCAGTTTCTGGAATAAACTCTCTCATCATACCCCGAAAAAAGCTGCCATCCATAGCGTTTCCGAGGAGGACTAGGTACAGCATTTTATGGTTTTTTAAATGGTCATTGGAAATGTATTGAGGTTTATTGATGTATTCATAATCACTAAAGTCAAAGTTAAGAATCCTATTATTTAACTTTCAAGATCTAATTTGGATGATGGTTGACAATATATTCATTCCTGCTAATACGAATGATTCTTCAGCCTTAATTTGTGATTTTATGGCAAACATGGGTACTTCACAAATAAACAGTGTACCAAACAGCCGTGGCACTTATCTGGATTTGGTTTTCTACACTAATAATAGGTCTTTTAAACTAGAATCATGCGACGACTTTGCCGGATCTTCGAGTGTTTATCATACCCCGGTTTCATTTCAGTTGTTCTACAAAACTTCTAATAATTTGAACTTCACTAAAAATTGTACCGTCTTTGATTATTCGCACGCCGACCACAGCTCACTAAATGATTTTTTAGCTGAAGTGGATTGGGCTGATACTCTATCAAACATGGATATCAACAGTTCATTAGATACCTTCAATGAATTATTGAAGGTTGCTTTTGAAAAATTTGTTCCTAAAAAATTAATGAATAAGTCTCATACCCGGAACGTAAACCCGGAATTACCGTCTCGCGAACGGGACAATAATTTCAGACTATCACCATATGTAGACCGATGCCGTTTTCTGAATCTCCAATCTTTAAGTGATAGACGTACATGCGCAAATGCCACATTTGCACGGGACATCATTTGTGGTGAAATAGACTGCTCCGAGATTCTTTCATGTTTTAATATTTATGCTCCTCAACGCAGCTTACGCCCCCGGGAACTTCTTCATATTCCGACTGCAAGTAGCAACTACAGCTTCCATGGCCCTATAGCGCGTATTCAACGAGATCTCAACGCCGTAGCGGATTGTTTCGATTTCAATATTTCCAGAGATGAGTTTACAAAACGAATCGCTAGACTTTTGTTTTAATACGTTTAATATTATAATAATAATAGTTTCATAATGTTTTGTTGTATTGTTAGATCTATTGATAACGTTGTAACCTTACCTTTTATTGTATAAAATTGTTTAACTTTTTATAATATTTTTTAATAATGTAAGCCATTTTTGCATGAACATGCTGTTGGTTAATAAATAAATAAATAATTTAAAATATGATTTCGTATTTATAAAATTGTCTAAAACCAAGGCTATTTCGTAATTAAGTATTCCTTCGTGCATAATATCTACTGAATAGTTGAATATGCATTCAGTAAATCCTCGGTATAATTGATTCTGTTTTTTAAAATATTGAAAGACCACCATAAAATAAAATTTTGTTGCGTTTCAAGTTTATGCATTTTACAAAATTTGCAAAAGTAGCAGACCGAAAATGATTCTCCTAACATGCCATTAAGCCCCTTATTATCTTCTACACATGTAGCTAGTATAAAATAAATTTTTTGTTTATTTATTTCAATACCATCTACGACAGGTTAAAATATGGAATTTCCATATTTTTTTCAATCTAAACTATGAAATAAATAAACTAAAAAAATGTTTTCCAGCTTTGATTGTATTTTTTTGGTATAAACAGCAAGGAAATGTAAACTGCACCCAAATTTTGTAAACCTGCCCTAGAACCTAGAGCATTGTTGGTTTCGAATTCCTCAATGTACACAATTAAAGATAGAACTATATCATCTGTATCATAGCAAGATGTTTTTCCTTTCTAGAAAGTGGTTTGAATCAAACTACTAAAGTTTGTAGTGGGTAATTCTAAACATTTCAGATAACTGAACACTGAATCCAAAATCTTTGGAATTTGCAAGAAATTTTGTAATATAGGCTTAACTGGATTAAGAACCGCCTCTATGTTTACTCTCTGCAACAAAAGATTCTTTAATTCCGTTTTTCTTTTATAATACTCAGTTGAGAATTTTTCAAAAGATATTTTAAATTGTGCAAGAATATTAACTACTTTGTTGGTTTCATCTTCTTGTGATGCAGCTCTAATCGGTTTTATTTAAAATGGCATTAATTATTACATATGATGCAACAATATAATCAAACAAAATAACATTCTTCCATTAGAATCATTTCATTATTTATCTACAATTTCCGCTTACCTAGTGTATCCCCCACAAATACACTGTAGGTTGGAAGATGAGGAGGTCCTGTTTTTAGTTTTTCGAAGTATGTTGCAACAGTTTCTTTGAGCAAATTACCATCCTAAATATTTTATAAAATAAATTAGTATCTGAATGAATTAATTAATATGAATAGTATCTGTACATACTTTTACGTGTATATAAATGTTTTCTAAAATGTCTGCATTAGTTAGTTTGGCTCGCTTGCCGCCTTTATTTTTTTTTTCGTAAGCATACATATGGTAATAAATGTGGTAGTAAACTCAACATTAACATTTTACTCAATATTTGATGTTTACCTAGTTGAATTTCCGCTGAGTTTTTTAAATCGGCTATTTCGATAATTTTTCTTTTTTTTTAATTGTAGCTATTCCAATTTGCTATCAAATTAGTGGTAACATTTTTATATTATAAATCAAAATCGATTAAAAGTAGAGAACTTCCAAATTGATCTTTTAAAACAGGAAATTTTCAAAAATACTGATCAATGCTGGTACAGATGAAATAGGCATCTCAAGTAGTTTTTGCCTGATATCAAACGTAACTTTCCAAGCCTCGATAATATCTTCTAGAAGTTCTAAATGTGTGTTTAAAAATTCCATTCTGAGCTACTGAAGAGTCTTTATTAAATGCATCTTCAACTTCATTCTTTTTATTTATTTTACGTAACCTTTTTTTAAAATAATTATAAGCTTCTCATAATTTTCCTTTGCAACCGACCGCGTTTCGGCGTTATAAGTTATAAAATATAGAAACTCGGGTTCGTTTTGAAATTTTTTCAAAATATGTCCGGTTAATTCGATTTGATCGCAAACTTGTGTTTAGTTGTGTAATTATTGAACTCAGCATTTATTATTAATGTAGCAAAAGCATTTCGGGTTGTGTTGTCTAGCGTTTCGCAATTCGCATAATGTTGTTCAATTATCATAGCGTTGATATATTTTAAGTAGTTGTCGACGTTATTTGTTGATACATCAATCATAATTAGACTACTTGCGGGTAAAGTCTGTAAGGAAATGAAGGTGTTATTAAACTTACTATATATTCTTGTGTTATTGCAGAGATTGAAAGTTCGTCGTCTTCGCAAGTTGTGTTGCTCAAAGTCGTACATTCTGATAAATTCTACAAAACAAATAGTAATACTATTTTAATATGGGTTTAACTTATTTGAATGGAAATATTGTTTGTATTTTGTCCAAAATTTATTTCTCGGGCCAGCTTTCGGGAATAAATTTACCAAATATTCGTATTGTAAATTACAAAAGCTTTCTTTTGTAAATTCTTATTGTGTCGAAAAAGTTAACAGAAATAGTTCTTAATAAATTGAAAAATATTGAGAATTACATTCTCTATTACATTCAAAGTGTGTAAGTTGAAAAATAATTTTTTTCAGGAGACAATGAAAACTATGTCACTCTTGAGTCTCCATGTTGTTTGACATGGAGACCAAACATTTTTTTTAAAGTGGTAACACTGGATTTTATGCTTTTTGCTAAAGTTCAGTAAAAAAAACCACCTGAAACCCGCGATATTACAAATGTAGAAAGTATTGTCGTGCATCGCAAGAAATTTTTTTGGTTTTGTTTTACCAACTTTTAATTAAACAGTAGGACTTAGATAGATTAGTCGATTAATCAATTAATCGACTGTTTGATTAGTCGGAGACTATTAATCGATTAATCGGAGACTATTAATCGATTAATCGAAAATTTATTTTTTCGAATAAAGTGTGAACCGATTTAGTGAAATTTGACCTGCGCAATGGAAATAGGATCCTAAAATTATTTTTAGATAAAGTTCTGGAATATGGGCTATTATGATAAAACTTGGCTATTCCTTAGCTAATCATGATAAAATTCGACATGCACTATGGAAATAAGATTCTAAAATGTTTTTGTTCTAATTCCGAGACGCTACACTACCGTTAGAAGTTTCACTAATACTGCGCATGCTGTCACCCACTTTTTTTATTATGTTCCTTTGATTGAGATTACATTTCGGAACTTTATCCAAAAATCATTTTAGAATCCCATTTCCATCGAACAAGTCAAATTTCACTAAAGGGGGTTCACCCTTTATTCGAGAAAAATAAATTTTCAATTAATCGATTATTAGTCTCCGATTAATCGGACAGTCGATTAAACGATTGGTCTATCCTTATCCTAGCTGAAACTAATCTTTATCTGAGATTTTGCTTTTAAGAAAAATTCGTTAAAATTGTATAATAACTATGCTAATTTTATTAAACAAAATAACACAAATTATTTAGTTTGTTTATATTTATTTGTTTATTTTAATTTATTTTATTGTTTGTTTTTATAGTCGTACTTTTTTATTGATCTCGATAGATCGCATCCAGATGTTCTCTATTTTTGTGGTTAAACTGCAATTCATTCAGTTTATTTTAATCAAGAGTTACTTTTCATTCAACATTTTATCATTTTTAATTCATTTCCTTGAATTATACAGCTTATTAGGTGTACATCAAAACCCTATCGAGACTACGGATTTTTCCTTTCATGAGTATAGACACATATTAAAAATTTGAATTTTGACATGGAAACATACCAAAGGTAATTTTTAATACATCTGCCATTTTCATTTAGTACAATTATCAGGGGTACAAATTGAAAATGCGGGATTGATAACAGATGGCGTTACTAACGCTATACGCATCAGGCAGTACTGTGACTATGTTCATGTCAAAGCTACGTCTTATAGCTTTAATTTTCAGTATGTGTCAATTTGTCGCAGTGTCAAATTCATAGTTTTTTTGAGCTCTCAATATGTCGAGTTTCGTGCCAACAAAACAGCATTTGCGGGAAGTTTTAATTTACTTCTTTAATTTGAAGAAAAGTGCTGCTGAAGCACATCGATTGGTCTCCGAGACTTATCCGAGTCATGTTCCATCGGTTTCAACGTGCGAGAGATGGTTTGTGCGGTTTAGAAGTGGTGATTTTGACGTTGAGGACAAAGAGCGGCCGGGCCAAGTGAAAAAGTTTGAGAATGCTGAATTGGAGGCAATACTCAATGAAGACTCGTGTCAAACTCAACAAGAGCTCGCAGATTCATTGGGAGTGACACAACAAGCCATTTCCCATCGTATAAAAGCCCTCGGAATGATCCAAAAGCAAGGACATTGGGTGCCGTATGAGCTGAAGCCGAGAGACGTCGAGCGCCGTTTTTTTGCATGCGAACTGCTGCTCGAACGGCAAAAACGGAAGGGTTTTTTGCATCGCATTGTCACTGGTGATGAAAAGTGGATCCGTTACGATAACCCGAAGCGCAAAAAATCATATGGTTACCCCGGCCATGCATCATCATCGACGGCCAAACCAAATATTCACGGCGCCAAGCTCATGCTCTGTATTTGGTGGGACCAGCTGGGTGTGGTGTATTATGAGCTATTGAAATCGAACGAAACCATCACAGGAGCACTATACCGAACTCAATTGATGCGTTTGAGCCGCGCACTCAAAGAAAAACGGCCACAATACGAGCAAAGACACGACAAAGTAATTTTGCAACATGACAACGCTCGGCCACATGTTGCAGCGCCGGTCAAAACATACCTACAAACGCTGAAATGGGAAGTCTTACCCCACCCGCCGTATAGCCCAGACATTGCTCCTTCCGATTACCACCTTTTCCGATCGATGACACATGGCCTAGCTGACCAGCGCTTCCATTCTTACGAAGAAGCCCAAAAATGGGTCGATGACTGGATAGCAGCCAAGCCGGCCGAATTTTTTCGCGACGGTATCCGTAAATTGCCAGAAAGATGGGAAAAAGTTGTGGCTAGCGATGGACAATACTTTGAATAATTCATTTGTTACCATTTTTTCAGAATAAACGTTCAAAAATAGAAAAAAATCCCGCATTTTCAATTTGTACTCCTGATAGTAACTATCTTCACGCTACTGTTTTGTGTATTTTCCAAGCTGTCAAAATCTTGAATAAAAAATCTTATTAATTTTTCTATGTTATCCATGTAATTGTACTTTGATTGTCAACTTATTAAAGAAAACCGGCAATAAAACTTAAAATATGCGAGTCAATTATTACATTTAAAAATGAAAGATTATTAATTAAATTTTCTTTTAATAAATATGTATAGGAGTCGTAACACTTAGACGGTAAATGAGACAAAGGCCCCGCATATCCCAATTGTCCCAACCATTGCCCTCTCGTCAAACCATCACAAATTTTGCAATCCAGATTCCAGAGCAATCCTTCTTTGAGGCGATCATCGAGTATCTCAAATCGAAAGCGGAAAATGGAGCTATTTAAGTATCTTTTTAAATGAAGAAAAAACTAAGCGCTATAAGGTGATCATGGAAGCGTTAAAGCGAAACACTCCTTAGTTAAAATAAATACCTACCAAGAATGATATATTACAAGATTGTCCAACTCTTATGGAGAGTAAACATGCTGGTCCCTACGCTTTATTTTCTCTTTGGATTTTTATTTTCTCATTTGCTTTTATATACTATACAGCAGTGATATTAAATATTGCACAGAAATGCATCGATTTGCTTTCATCACACTATGAGCAGAACGTTTATTTTGATTTTGACTGTAGAACAAACAAAACTAAAATAAATTTAATAATCGTTCTGTGTGAGTGCTATAAATGTTTAATACTATGGAAAGTAAAAGAAAGATATATATAATAGCACGTGCATTTGTATTGATCATACGTAATTGATTTTGCATCTCATTCATTCATTCAATCAAGCCGATTAAAATAAACGAAATGATAAATGAACCAGCTAAGAGTGAAATAAAATTATATTACGATACGAAAAAAAAAGAAAGATATAGAGACTGGCCCCTACGCTTTATTAAATTCGAAAAAAGAGAGTAACGTTTTTGGAGTTGAATAATCTTGTAATATATCATTCTTGGATACCTACCATATTCTCTAGTACCTAGTTCCAAATAGAAAAATGAAATAAAAAACTTAATGATTTTTTAAAATTTTTTTTGTTGTTTTAATTAAAAATGGAATAAAAGATTAAATGTACCCATATAACAATCTAAATAATATTTTTTATTTAAAAGTTCGTCATACAAGGCTGGAATTTTGTAGCCTCACATTTACTTCTGAATCTTGTTCTTCATCACTTTCTTCTGGCTCACTTTGATTAATTATTTCATCAGTATCAAAATCATCATCGTAAACATAATACACATGAACGCACGATGCATATACTGTTTTTGTTAGTATGTAATTTGAAATCTACTTGTTCACTAAAATGTAATATTCGTCGAAACCGTCATTTAAGTAATGAAAAGGCATTTTCAACAATCACACGAGTCGATGAATGGTTTTTGTTGAAGTTACGTTGGGAATCTGTCAACGAGCCATTATCCTTGAAAGGAGGAACGAGCCATGGTCGCACAGGATACCCACTATCTCCAAGGATAAATGTATTTGTCGGGAAAAAATCATTCATGTTTTCCTCACAACATTTATAAATGTCACTGCGCCTCAAAACTCGTCCATCAAGCAAAGAACCAGGCTCCAAATAGTCTCGACGGTGTTCTTGGGGAGCTTTTATTTTCAAATAGGTCCCATAAATCACTCCAATGATGTTTGAAATTCTTCTTATCCTTTCAAATAAGTTTGACTGGACTTTGCTTTCTTCATGAATTGGCCACTTTAAATAATCTTTTGCTAAGTTAATGAAAAAATTGGAAACTCGTACTACAACGTTCCATGCTGTAGACTTTGCAACGCCAAATAAATTACCCAGTTGCCGAAATATAACCGTATTGCTAACATACCAAATGAACATGTAGATTTCTATCTTGGCATCAACTTTTGGACGTCCAGATGTGATTCGATTTAGTGATTTGTATTTATATACGAACAAATTTAAATAGATTAGAATAATAGAATTTTCAATTTGTAAAGTGAATATACTACCTATTACATATATGATAGTAAAACGGTAGATCGACGCAAACGAAAATGACTTTTAAAATCGTTTTCGCTGTCATTTCAATTATTTCTATAAAATATCCAATATTAGCGTGCCCCTCGTTTTCGCTCGATGACGCATCACTCGACGAAATCAAATTCACGTCATCGCTGCTACTTGCGTACATTTCTAAAATCTGTGATAAACGTATTCATTAGTTTTATAATTTTATATAGAGCTTTTTTTACTATTTACCTGTTCCTCCTATTTATATTTATAACCACGAATTTTATTATGAATTTAATTTTTTTTTATTAATTGTATGATTTACCCAAACGATTTGTGTTATTTCTCGGTAAACAAAACAAATTATGAAAACTGGCAACTGCCAAAAAAGAAAAAAAAAAATCCTAGTGATGCTAGCGCCAGGATTTTTTGGTTAGTGATAGCGGAAACCAAAATGTAAATTTATATTAAAACGCGACTTATGTATTTTATGTTATTATGTATGTTATATTTTATTAATAAAATAAATAAAACTATAGAATTAAAACGAATATTTTATCAACAATTTAATTAAAACCAAAATATTTATAAGGTTATACCAAATTCGTAAAACGCCTATACATATATGTAATTAAATTATGCTAACGCATAAATATTGGGAAACAGATACAGAAAACTGCGATAAGTGAATATTTGCTGTATTACAGCAACAATGGATTTCTATTGGATTTCTATAAGGCAACTGATTTGTTTCAAGTATCCTAAATTCAGCCGCCAGCATTCAAATATCCGTTTCGGAGAAAGGCGCTGGAAACATTGGAAAGGCCTGGAAAGGCATTGGCCAGTGGTATTTATAAATAACCATGTAGCGATTGCACGAAATATTATATCGGACAAACAGGCAGGTCATTCAATAAACGTTCTAAAAAGCACATATAGGAGCTAAATAATGGAAAATCAAATAATGTGAAATCGAACTACGCGCAACACTTGAGTGATGAAAAACATTCGTAAAATGACATACAAACTAATGTGCACAATATGCACAGAATAGTAAAGGGTAACTTGAAACAAATAGGATAGAAGAATATAAAATTTACAAACGACGAAAACATCCTCTGTTGCTCAATGACAAATTGAACACTAAGCCTAACAAAATATACGAAATGATAATCCACAACCACAACAACAGGTAGAATGACGTTTGATAGTATAATAGCAACCGATCTTTTGATAGTATAATAGCAAAAATAAAATATAATATTTCGATTTGATAGCTATTAAATTTTAATACCTGTTATATTCATTTTTTTTTTGTAGAAGGAAAATTTATGACAGTATTTTTAATAAATTAGTCTAGGAACATTTTTGTATATTGCGTAATTATACTTAATCATTATTTGTTTTTAACTTTCGGTTTTTTATGAGTATTTTGTACGGTGTAATATTGACTAAATAATGTCAGATAGTAAAATAGTATTATACTATTATAATACGTACGGTGAGAAACCAGTATATAAATGTTAGCTATATTCAGATATAATTACTCACGACAACAAAACAAAATGTCAGAATATCCCAATTATTTTCAATCCTCTTAATCGGTGAAGCAGAGCGCCATAAAATATATAAACTTAATTTTCCAAACAAGCACATCAAATTTCATAAAAAAATGAAAAATTGACATTTTCTAAAATTAAAATTCGGATAACGACGAATAAAGTTTCACAAAATAATTGATTTTGTTTTCTTTTTTCACTAAACATCAGCAGCTTTATGACGTTATGATGTCTCAATAATTTTATGAGTTTTGGTTTAGGAGGTGTGGAAGGCGCAAACAAACACCATATAAAAAAAACGACAAAAATCATAAAAATATTTGCAGAAAGAAAATTCTGGTGAATCAGGCAAAACTCAATTAAATAAATGGTAAAACAAAACAAAAAAGTCATAAACAACACCACATCTCTAATCAAATTAATGGCCAGAATTTTCAGATTATATTTTTCGTAGAAGCACATTATTACAATATAAAAATTGGGTTAAAAACTAAAGTCAATATTGGTATTGTGTGAGTATGAATATAGTATGTACATACATATGTATGTAAATATATGTGATTGTCATCTAAAAATAGCTGTGTGAACAAAATAAAACAAATCCATATCCAAATTTTAATTATAATCTATTATTACGATACACTATTATATTATTTTACGATAATGATGATGATGGTGATAATCTATTCAATTTCAAATTAACCCATTTACATTACCCTACCCAGTATGTAAACATCACATTACCAAATCATTGTTTATTAAAATTATTTACCACTAAAATATTTACTAACATTATTTATTCATGTTTCACACGATTTTTATACACATTTCACAGTTTGGATTACAATCACAACACCAAGTTTATGTATATAGACATATTAAATAAAATTTTTATGTATAATGAGTACATATACGAGTGAAAATTAAATTAAATTAAAATGTAAATTGAGATGACGATGAGGAAAGGAAAATTAAACAAATTGCCAATAGCACAAAAAAAAAAAATTATAAATAGCGTAGTTATATAATAACACCGCCCTCAAACTTGTTTGCCATTATTATGATTATTACACTGTTGATTTAACAGTAGCATTAATGTCAACATTGTTATCATTATCAGAATTTAGAGATTTTGCTTTCATTTACTTAGTAAAACAAAGTATAATAATTAAGGCAAATTGCAAACTTGACGTTTTAGTGGATTTACACGTTTTGGTCTCGTTTGTGGAAAATTCTACCACAATTGGGATTTGGGATTGCGGTTTCTCGACGAAATTTATATCTTAGCACTTCTTTTTGAGACTCTAGAGCATCCCCGAGAATATGTAATATGTACACTTGTGTGCCAAACACTTTTGTAAAATTACAGAGAATTCACAATGAAAAACTTTTTACTTTTGCCTTCCAGGGTGTCAATTCCCGTTGCGTGGAAAGTATTATGAAAAGTATTTTCAGTGAGAAATACACATTTTCGATTCATGCTCCTTGAGAAGGAAAAAATGACGTCAATATCTTTTAATATGAACAAAACTTTCTGACCGAAATGTCGTAGAATTTATTTTTGTATTTTTCTGCAGGTATTTTCATAATTTTTTGTTTGTGCTCTTCAATTTTTTTTTTAATTTTATCATCAATTTGTTTTGCCACTTGGTTTAGGTTTTACCTTAAAGTGAATAATTATGTAATGGAGGCGACATTAATCAAATGCGTAAAACGTTTTATTTTTATGTATGATAAAAGCTGTTAGCTTTACAAAAATAAGTTAGCCATCACCAATGCGTGGGAGGAGATTGCCAAATCGGTTGGAGTTTCGCCGGAAGAATGCACGGCCAAATGGTGTCAACTATGAAACTCATTTTCAAAGGCTATAAGAGCTGAAAAATCATACCAAGTGGCTCAAAACGAAATAGTTTAAATTCGCCAAGGAGATAAGTTTTTTAAGGCCTTATATCCAAACAAGAAGGTAAGCTTATTAATTTAAATTTATTTAATACCAGTGAAACTTCCAAAAGTGACCACCTCTCTATTTTGACCACCTCCATATATTAACCAATTTTTGATAGTACCTTCAATTGTCTATATAAATTAAATAAAAATGTTCTCTGTAAATTGACCACCATAAAGTGACCACCCTCTGTAAAGTGACCACTTTCAATAGAATAGCATAAATAAAATTGATTTCTCTAAAGTGACCAAATATTCTTGAACATGAAAAGTTAAAAGGTAATTTTTCAACATTTAGTGCGAAGGTAAAAATTACAGGTTTTTTATTTTAAATGTTTTTTTGGTATAAGTAAGGCCACTGCGCATAATTTAAAAAAACGAAAACATGAATTTGCATCCAGAATGGAAAGTTTAGAAGCATCAAGGCACGAATTACGGGACCTATGATACAACGAGCAGTGCTTGAATTTGCTAATGATTTTTACTGACCTGATTTCATAGCTTCTAATGGATGGTTAAAAAAGTTTACAGCGAAACGAAGCATTAGTTACAAAATGCTATCAGGTGAATCTACCAGTATTCCGCAAGAAGTAATATGGAGAAATAATCAAAAGGCATGGATGACAAGTTCATGGTTTGAAGAGTGGTTGCAAACTGTAGACAAGCAGATGAAAAAATCTCGACGATATGTTCTTTTAATTGTTGATAATTGCCCTGCCCATAATACAACGGTAAAGCTAAGTAACGTTAATTTGAAATTTTTGCCACCGAGAACTACACCCGTGATTCAGCCTATGGATCAGGGAATAATCAAAGACTTTAAACAAAACTACCGAAATTTGATGATGACATCAATTACTGTCCAATCCATTCTTATCGATGCAACATTATCGGCATAAAAATCAACGCTTTACATTTAATTGTTGGATGGATTCTGCTTGGAAAGCTGTTACAGCAGAAACCATCTTCAATTGCTTTAAAAAGGCTGGATTAAATTAAGCAATACACAATCATCCCCTGTCTTAGAAGAAGACGTAACTCGTATTTCATTGGAATTAATGACCTTCTCTGTGTTTGCGAGCAGCCACATTTATCTGAAATTTATCAGGATGTAGTAAACGAGATTAATGGTCAATCATTGGAATTTTGTGAGCAGTCGGATTCAGGCAGTGAAGGAGATTTGACTTAAATTGCCACCCAGGAAGAAGAAATTGCCAATATGTTGCAGCACATAAAAAACTTTGCATTAATGAAATGTGCAGACTTGCTACCAGTCAGAATTAGTTTTCCAAAGATTCTTAGTGAATAATAATCTATATATTATCCAGACCACTATTGATAAATATTTTACATCAAAATAGGTATGATTTTCTGATAAAATCGTACTACTTATGTGATAAGAAAAATTAAGAAATGAATTGTAATGTACTATGTAAAATGAATTACATATTTTTCAAAAACACTAACCTCTATTTTAAAATGATTGATTTAAACAAAATTTCCTTAAATTGACCACCTCCATAAAGTGACCAAAAATTGGTGGTCCATTGGGTGGTCACTTTAGAGAAGTTTCACTATGTATTTAAGACGTTGCCGCAAATCGGCATTTTAAACCGTCCAATCCAATTTTAGCCAAAATTGTTCACTTTATAATATCAAAATTATAAACAAATAGTTCAAATATATAAGTACACTTTAATCTTATTAAAGTATGTAGAAAAGAAAAACCCCAGAAAAACCCCAATTTTATGTTCTGATGGACGGGTTTTAGATTGACGGATGATAAAATATAAAAGGGGGTTTTGAATGGAATTAAATAAATTTTATTAAAATTTTCTAAGATTAAAGTGAAGGTACTTCTAGATTTGAAATATTTGTTAATAATTTTGATATTGTAAAGTGAACAATTTTGGCAAAAATTGGATGCCGTTTTACATGGGGCAATTTCTTTATAAATAACGTATTCGGTAATGTTGATGTACCAGATCAAAATGAAACAACGATACGACGAAGGATTCAGTACCAATACAAAGCCCGACGAATCATTATTAGACAATGGTGAAGGGCTGTTTCAATTTTAGAGAACATCTTTTTATTTGAATTTCATTTTTTACTTCAAAGGAAATGCAAACCGTTTTATAAATTTATTCTATTCGTCGCTTGGAATCCACGAGTCGCGATAGTTATTTTATGCATTGACTTGACGGTAAAGTTAAAAAAAGCGCCTTAAGCGGACAATAGTAAACTACGAGACTTCTAACAACAAAAAATTGCTATATGAAGTTATATGGAAATAGTTTCTATTTAATTTGAATTGTTATTTAATAAAAGTGTGATGGTTGGAAAACCTAGTTAATCTATTATGTAGTTTAAAGTGTGATTTTTGTATATTTGATTCATTTTGTACCACTTTTTCATTTTAGATGCCACAAAATGTTGCTTAAATATTGCATACATTTGATATTAAGCTACTTGATACTAAAAGCATAACAGTTTTAAAAATATTAAATTTTGGTTTGTAATTATCTGTTAAAACGTGGAAAATATGCTCTAATTTAGTTTGAAAAAGGTTTAGTAACTGAAAGATGTATTTATAGTGAATTTAACATTAAAATATAAAGGGCTGAAACCTCACGAGGGGATCAGAACTTCGGTCTTTGCTATCTTCAATAATGTCAAAAAGTTGGTGTGACAGTTTTGACATTATTGATTTCTATTTTAACCAACATATATTTACTTATACAACAACAGCCAAACAGGTCAAAAGCTTCAGTAACAAGTGTACAGGCATCCAATTTAAAACGAGAAATCGTATTCTAGAACTTTATACCGAAAGTAGTAGAAATTTATCCAAAAACTCATTTTAGAATCCCATTTCCAACACACATATCAAATTTCATCATAATCGGTTAAGAAATAGCCAAGTTCCATCCTACTTGGCCATATTCCAGAGCTTTATAAAAAATTATTTTAGAATTCCATTCCCAACACACACGCTAATTTAATGATACCCGCGGTTAAGGCATAGCCAAGTTCCATCCTACTTGGCAATATTTCACACATATCAAATGTTCCCATTTCCATACACATACATATCAAATTTCATTATAATCGGTTAAGAAATAGCCAAGTTCCATCATAATTGGCCATATTCATGAACTTCGTCCAAAAATCATTTTAGAATCCCATTTCCAATACACATGTCGAATTTCATTATAATCGATTGAGAAAGTATGTTCAGTATGTTCCATCATACTTGGCTATATTCTAGAACCTGATACAAAACTCATTTTAGAATCCCATTTCCATTACAAATGTCGAATTTCAACGTAATCGGTTGAGAAATAGCCAAGTTCCATCATACTTGGCCATATTGCAGAATTTCATCCAAAACAGTTTTAGAATCCCATTTTCAACGCACATGTGATGAGAAATAGTCAAGTTCCATCATACTTGACCATATTCCAGAACTTCATCCAGAAATCATCTCAAAATCCCAGAACTTCATCCAAAAAACATTCTAGAAACCCATTTCCAATACAAATGTCGAATTTCAACGTAATCGGCTGAGAAATGGGCAAGTTCCATCCTACTTGGCCACATTCCAGAACTTCATCCAAAACTCATTTTAGAATCCCATTTCTAACACACATACTAAATTTCATAATAATCGGTTGAGAAATAGACAAGTTCCATCATACTTGGCCATATTCCAGAACTTCATCCAGAGATTATTTTAAAATCCCAGAACTTCATCCAAAAAATATTTTAGAATCCCATTTCCAATACAAATGTCGAATTTCATCGTAATCGGTTGAGAAATGAGCAAGTTCCATCCTGCTTGGCCATATTCCAGAACTTCATTCAAAACTCAGTTTAGAATCCGATTTTTAACACACATATCAAATTTCATAATAATCGGTTGAGAAATAGACAAGTTCCATCATACTTGGCCATATTGCAGAACTTCAATCAAAACAGTTTTAGAATCCCATTTTCAACGCACATGTGATGAGAAATAGTCAAGTTCCATCATTCTTGGATATATTCTAGAACTTCATCCAGAAATCGTTTCAAAATCCCAGAACTTCATCCAATAAACATTTTAGAATCCCATTTCCAATACAAATGTCGAATTTCAACGTAATCGGTTGAGAAATGGGCAAGTTCCATCCTACTTGGCCATACTCCAGAACTTCATCCAAAAAACATTTTAGAATCCCATTTCCAACACACATGTCAAATTTCATAATAATCGGTTGATAAATCGGGAAGTTCCATCATATGAAAAATGTGTTAACTATTCACTACATCCAAATCCAACCCCAACTCAACTCCAACTCAACTTCAACACAACGCGCAAATTGACCCATAATTTAACCTTCAAATCAATTCCCAATTCAATGCCCAATCCAATAATCAAATAAACATACATAAAAAAATCGTAAATATTTATAAAAGCAGGTATTTTGGGTCAATTCGTATGACAGGTACCCCACCCCCTTGACGTACAGTCTCCAAAAGCTTTTCAAATCTCCGCCTTGACCATAGAAACAAATTGGCGAAAAAAAAATCTAAATCGGACAAGCCGTTCTCGTGATACCATGGGTCCAGACATCCAGACATCCAGACAGACGGACGGACATTTTTTTTTTTTTTGCATTTTCAGACTCAGGGACTTTCAAAACGTCGAGAAAAGTGGTTTTGGACCAACCAAATTTTTCGTCATTTTTGACAGGATTTCAATACTTTGGTCTTTTTAGACCGAAGTAATTTCTGCAATTTTTAAGCACGGTTTTCGAGCATTAAAACGATAAAACTGTTCAAATTGATTCAAATATACAAAAAACACACTTTGAACTACATAATAGATTAACTAGATTTTCCAACCATCACACTTTTAATAAATAACAATTCAAATTAAATAGACACTATTTCCATATAACTTCAGATAGCAAATTTTTGTTATTAGAAGTCTCGTAGTTCACTATTGTCCGCTAGAGCACACCATACCAGTCGTCAATTGTAAACCATCCCAAATTTAAAAACTTGTTTTCTGCTAGAGGTATCAATCATCGGAATCGGAGCACATTTGAAGATTTTCGAATTTTGTGTCTCTGAATTTGTGGGCTTTGATTTTCAAAAAAATTAAATTTTCCACGGAACGTGTAGAAATATTCGACCGATCCAAATGGCCGTTTGTATGACAATTACAGGTCTCAATGCCTATTGATAGAGGTATCCATGCTAGTACGCATTTTCATAATCATCCGGTGTTCTTATTTTATTCATTATATCGTCACCGACCGTCGAAATCACTAACGTATTTTCGTTTTAGAAATTAATTGCCACTCTTTCTAGATGCTGTTTGAACTTCATGTCTTGTATTTTCTCTAGAGTTTCATGGTGTCGAATGTACTGGTTTTAAAACAGAAGATGATTTTGCACTGGGAAATTTTTGTTTGCTTCTACAAAGGCGCCTAATATGTTTAGCCCAGGGCGCCTAAATATATAAGAACGGCCCTGCCTATATAATTTGGACGGTAATAAAAAAGAAATCGGACCATCACATCTCACCGTGGAGAAACAGCCAATAAAAAGAAAGGACTTGGAGGACAAAATAACCGATGTGATTGACTTAACAAAAGACTAACCTAACACCAGGCGCGGTCGGTCATATTGGGCAACGTGGGCAGTGCCCACTCTTAAATTTGACCCAATTACACAGATTTTTTTTATAAAACAAATGTCCGCCGACATCATACAAAATAATGTTAAATAAGTTGCACTGTAAATATTCCACATTCATAATTTGTGTATAAGATTCAAATATGAAATACAACAACAAACCCTTTATACAAATTAGTCCATAAAACGAGAGCGAAGCTTTAACACAAAAAATTGTTTTTAAATGTGAAGCTAATAATCTCTATATCTATTTCTCTTTAACGTACGTCTACAATTATATTCTAAAATCTAAATTAACACACATTCAGCCGTGCAACTGTATATTACATCATTTCATTCTCTTCTTCGTTCATAAATTCTCATTGGGCAAATCGTGTAGTGCCGCATGATGGTGCAAATCTACATAACATTGAGATGCGCGCGCATTTTCGCTCTCTACCTCAATTTTTCTATTTTTATTCCTTTATAAAGCTAAATATTCACACACACAAACAAGCATTGTGGGCAATTCAAGAAAATCACCCGCAAGTAAAACTTTTTTATTGTCGATTGAATTTTGTTTTTGTTTTTAATTTTCGTTTTGACTACTGAACTTCCTCCACTTACGCGATGCTACCTAGTTAAATTAGAGTAGTTTTTGATTTGTATATGTATATAAATATTCAGAAAATTCATCTAGGACGCAATCAGAAGACGACCTACATACATATTTATATGTTTTTAAATAAAATGTATGGTATCAAACTTACACAAGGAAGTGTAGTGTAAATCATTTCTTGTTTTTCATTATGAAGTATTGTGAACAGGGTTGCCACTTTACTACAAATGGAGCAGATCTGCTACAGTTTTCAAAATTTCAAAATTAAGTGGCCACTTATGTAAATCTGCTACATTTTTAATGCCGAAATATAAGTGATTGATTTTGACTCGATAATGATCAAATTATTAGAAACACCTAACATTTTAACCCTAAATTTAATTATATGACATAGTAACATGTAAATAACATAATAAATATAACATAATAAAAATATATGCGTTGACTGACCGTGCCTCTTTTTAAGGAAATATTTACGTTTCATATTCATTGCTAACTTCATAAGTTATAAATTTACTCCTTTTAGTGAATAATAAACGCATCTAAGATGACATCAAACAAGTAGCAAATTTAACGCAACAAATCTATAAATTCAAAATGTAACAACAACAACTGAACAGAGCTTTCAATCTGTTGTTAATTCAACCAGTCACCGGAAAAAGGCAACTGAATTTGGTTGCGTAATCTACTGCGTGCAGTACGACTTACCATTTTTACAAATGGACTCTTTACCGAAACTACTTCAAACAACTTACCATGATTCGCAATTGCCTAAAGATTTAAAATGTGGGCGAACTAATTGACACAAATACTAAAGATTCAGAATTTTATTTTACATCAACGGCAATGCATTTTGAGATTAGGTTTCAAAATTTCCTAATTTCAGAAGGATTCGAAGAACAAAAAGTCAAAGCGCTAAAATTAACGTTAATATCGTTTTATATTTAAATTGCGGCTCTAATCAAACAGAGGTTTGATTTTAATGACGAAAAATTGAAATTATTGAAATACATATGTATTTAAATATTAATGATGAGATCGTAACAGGAAGCCTTCCGTTCATCATGCCTATAATAATCAATTTTCCATTTCACGATTTTGGCTTAGAAACTTTAAATAATCAATTTCGCAGATTGATTGGCAATTTTGAGAGTGCTGCAAAATTTTCGGGGGATTTCACCAAATTCTAGATTGAATTGAAACTTTACAAGGATGTCTTGGCAGAGCCTATTTTTAACGACATTTCAGAATACATGCCAATCTATGTTCCCTACTCATAGTACTGCATCAGCAGAACGGAATTTTCAAAATTTAAATTTAATTAAAACCAACTTAAGAACCAAGCTAAATACGACAATTTTATGTTTACTAAAGAACTTTTGAAACCATACAAAGCTTGTTGGGAACAGGTGATACACCAGAACTTCTAAAATTTTCAGACAAATTCAAGTATATCGATGGAAAATATCAACTGAAATAAGACTGCAACGCAATGTATACTCCCAAATTTTTTATGTGATTTTATGATGAATATCAAAATATGTTACACTTACACTTTTTAATTAAAATAAATTGAATTATGTGTTTATATTAAAATCTATGATTTATTTACAATATAATAATTATTCTGAAATAAGAGCATTATGTTTTACTAACAATAAGGAAGGCATGATTTACTCCAAAAAAAGTTAATTTACTCCACTTTTAAGCCGCATCTACTCCGTATTTTTTAAGTAAAAGTGGCAACCCTGATTATGAATTACAGTCAGGCCTTTGTTATATGTATTTTGAAACTAATTTGTGTGTTATAAAAAAATTAAATAATTAATTAAAAAGTTTCGGGCGTTATTGTTATATGCTACAAGTTCATTTTTAAAAAGTTCGTATATAAGCTTTATATTACAATGTCTGTCGAAAATTTGAATTCTGTTGATTTTATTTGACAAACTTAACCTTTGAAGATAAAAAAAATGGGCCCAGATCGTCCGAATGTGGTATTATCAATAACAACTCCAAAGCGTCAAACAGAAAATTCAACAAAGAGTGGTTTTCGAAAGAAAACAATGGTTAACTCCCAGTTTACAATTTAAAAGTTTGTATTGCTTTCCATGTGTACTATTTGGTGGTGATAATGTGTGGACTCGGCAAGGCTATCCTGATATGAAGCATTTATCTACGGCTTTAACGCGCCATTAGTTACTCTTAGTTTAAAAACTTTTATTTTTATTGAAATTACAATATAAATTTTGTAGTATTTTGCAATGAACGGTTATGAGTTTATGACACTAACTAATATATTTAAATTTTCGATTTTAACCACCAGTTTTAAAATTTTGCCCACCCTGAATTGAGACCCACGGACCGCTACTGCCTAACACACAATCAACTTATCCAGAGGTAGACCATTTTTCCAATTTATTAAATTTATATTTTTAATTTTTATTTTATACATAACGGGTGCACCATCTTTTATGTCGGTATGTAAACATTGAGTAACTTTCAAAAAAACAACCGATTTCTATATATGAGGTATTTTCAATTTATATGAGGTAGTTTTTGAATAGGCCACCTTTATTGGCCAAAGCAAAATGTACCCTTTTTGCTGCATTTTCCACCACCTTTTCGAGCAGCTTGGCGTACACTTTGCTTTTCAAATAACCCCACAAAAAGAAGTCCGGAGGGGTCAAATCTGGAGATCTGGGTGGCCATTCAATGTCGCCACGTCACTATTTCGGCGCGTTGTTTCGGCGTGAAGCGTTTCATGGTTAAAATTGCCCTGAATTGACGTTTCAAAGTTTGTCAAAGTTATTTAATGTTTAGTTATCGCCATAAAAGATGGCTCACCATGTAGAGTACAAGAAAAGTTTATTTTCAATTCGGTTGAAATGTACAATAAAATTACTGAAATTTAAAAAAAATTAAAACAAAACATTAGTATATTTTATTTGTAACAACATGGTGCACTTGCTCGTCCAATATTCACGCTATTTTTACCAGCTGATGTCATCATTGACAAAACAATTTTTAATTTCATCACGCATGGCAAAATTCTTCCTCATTGAGTTTCTTGCTCCAAATCTCATGTGGATTGTTGACTGTTGTATCCTTTCTGCGCAATCCTGGTATGCTCAGTTAGTAAAGGCTTTATTCGGACGTTTAATTATAATATAATTGTGCACTACTACGGTAGCTTTTATTATACTGTTTACTGTTTTTGGAGATGCTCTTATTTTTGAATACAGGATATTAAAGCGGCTCACCAACACACCGAAAGCTCTTTCGATGCAGTTCCTAGCTCTGGCTAACCGGTAATTGATTTTTTTTTTTTTGATGTTGATAATCCTGTGCCGCCGTAAGAATTTAGCATATTTCTATGAAACTGGAATGCATCATCCCCAATAAAACAGAATGGATTTTTTTTGTCATCTTTACTCTTGGAGAAAGTTCGTTCAGCCGGAAAATTCAATTTATTCTTAAAAAAAAAAAAATTCCGAAAACTAATTGTCAGAATATACCGGATTCATGATTCGAACCATATACTCCAATATCCACGAATATATGTAAATGTTTGTTTGTAATTATCATATAAAACAACATTCCCGGTTTATTAGAACATTTTATGACAACATGTTTTCATTCCATCTATACATTCCATACAATTGAAGAAAGTCCACTTGTCGTAAAACCGGTTAGCATTTGATTGCCATTCTGACTCAGTTGATGGTTTCAGGTAACGTTGTTTTAATGCTGCCCAAATAGCTTCGCAAACTTTGTATATAATTTTGAAAACTGTCGATGTTCCCCTCTCCCCTCTCCTACGCCCCTCTTAATTAGATATATCGCTAAGAAAATATCGTCGCTTCCAATTAAGAGTATTACATCTGCAAATCAACATTTTTTTTGGAGAGGCGTATCAAGTTTTTAATGTTAAATTTGGCCTAATTTTTTTAAATAAAATTCTTGCCACACTTTTTGGGAAGGACTTTATTTAAAAAAAAATTAAGTCGAAATTAGCATAACAATTTTAAGGCCTCTTCAAAAAATGATTGATTTGCAGATGTAATACTCTTAATTGGAAGCGACGATATCTGTTTACATTTTATCTCAATATCAGCATTAACCTAAAACCCGGTTATACACTTTTGCGCATGTTGTTTTGTCTTAAGAGCGGCGAAACACTTCTTAGTAACTCCTGGTACTCTACGATGGTTAAACGGCAATAATTTTTAAATTTATCTGGGTATTTATACAATTCCCTAATAATAGTTCTGAATGATCCAATTTTTGCTCTATTTTGCCAGAGCGGATAAACCCAATATCTACGGTTCGGTGATTTCAGCTTCAGGTAAGCCAAACTAAGTATGGACAGAAGTGCCAAATCTATCTTTCGATTTCTTCCTCTCATATTTGCACTAACCACTTTTTACAATTTTTTTATTCACTGAAAATTTTAATGATTAAGAAACACTGACTCTATTAACAATATGTACCTCTATTAACAATATGTAACCACTCACCCTATTTATGTACCTATTTTTATTTTTTCAAAACTACCAAATTCATTAGGTATATATTTCACATAACTTTGTATATACAGACGTTTCCTAGAAACAGATTTTCAATTTATGAATACTTGACTGCAAATGTGTGATTTAATTTATTGATTAATAACATAAAATAACTCGATTTATTAATTAAAATAATAAATGTTCAATAATTTAACAATTTTAATTAAAAAATAAATATTTTTCATTTCAGCCGTTCCCAGAAATACATTGTGACATAAATGGTCAAATTTCAATTAAAATTGGTAAATTTTTGAACATTTATTATTTTAATTATTAATTTGAGTTAGTTTATTTTATTTATCATTAATTTAAATCAAAAATATATAGTCATTTATTCAAAAATAGAAAACCCTTTTCTAGGAAAATGTCTATTTATCAAGTAGCAATTTTTTTACCAATTGTGTAGTTACCTAACTATAAATAACATCTAAAATCCCTTAACCTCTAATAAATCAAAAAAAGAAATACTGGTACTATTGAGACAAAAGAAAATGAGTCTTTTAATATTTTTTAGGATTTTTCATTTTTAAATAAATCGGTAAATATTTAAGATAAGGTAAAAAAAAAACCATTTGTTTTGTGACTAATTGGATACGATTAAAATATATTTTATTATTTGGTTGTTTTACAATAACACTGTATATACGTAACGAAAACAATATTTTGACTTTAATTATTTTCACAAGTAAATCAGTTTGTAATGAAGTTCGTTCCAATTTGACTTGTAGCGGTTCACCCCAATTCACGCTAAACATATTCAACCACAATATGTTTCATAGCGTCGCACCATAAACTAAATAAAATTCCATAAAGACTTCTCATGAACCTTGAATGGAAAATACAGCAGAACCGTAATAACTTTATTTTCTTCTACCGTAGACAGACCCAAAGTTAATCGCGATTTTCATTTATCTCGATTGTCAAAAATCGCGTTGTGAAAATGAAATAATCCAGTTTTTTATGAAGATTGTGCGTAGTAGTGCAGGCGCTTTGCTGACCTACTTTTTATCTAGGTCAAGGTCAAAGGGCATGGTCAAGGTCAAGGTCAGTTTTTTTTTACCTTGACCTTTGACCTAGATAAAAATAGATCAGCCAAAGCGCCTGCACTACTACTATTGTGTAATGACAGTCGTCTGTCATTACACGATTTTATTACACGGATTATTTTTGACGCGATTTTTGACAAAAATGACAACTGAAAATCGCGATTAACTCTGTGTCTGTCTACGGTATTACTCTCTTCAAATCAGACTGCATGTTGTTAATTTCTCACTACCATACATATTATGTTTTTCATTTGTTTTTTTATTCAATAAATATGTACATAATATAAATTAGCTGAATATTTTGAGCCACGTGTTCGTGACGTATGCGACTCCGATAAATGAAGAGGGAAAAAGCGAATGAAATATTTTTGTAACAAGTTATTGCTTTTTTTACTTTTCGTTTTTTAACTTGTTGTTGTAATTTATATGTTACTAGAATTGTGTGTCGTCACAAAAAAAAATTACCATTTGTTTACATATTTAGAGCTTATTGATATTTATTGAATCATGATTCCTACATAATTCATATTTTTTACTATTTTAAATTTGTTTATTTTTTGTGTTTACAATTTGTATGTGTTAGTAATACATACAAACAAAATGTGCACTTGTTTGCAACAAATAAATAGAAAACTTAAAACATTATACTAGATAGAAAATAAGTGCTTCTTGGATAGATTCCTAATTAGTTTATGTTATTGGATTTGGATTTTTGTAAAGTAACCCTGTACCTCCCATCCCTATAAAAAATTCGGGATAAAAGTTTCAGTTTTGTTACTCGATTCAATTTACTTCCTCGAATAAAGTGTAAACCAATTTAGTGAAATTTGGTTTGAGCCATGAAAATGGGATTCTAAATTGATTTTTAGATGAAGTTCTCGAATATGGCCAAGTAGGATGGAATTGGCGATTTTTTAACCGATTTAAGTGAAATTAGAAATGCGCGATCGAAATAGGATTCTTAAATGATTTTTGGATGAAATTCTGGAATAAGGCCAATTGTTATTGAACTTGGCTATTTCGTAACCGATTTTCGATCTGCATCACAGCAGATAATCCCAACAACATATTTCATACATATTTAATATACGTCTGCCGGAAAATTTAATGACAATCAAGAAAATAAGAAAAAGTGGGTGACGGCACGCGCAACATTTTTGTAACTTCTAACGATAGTATGTAGCGTCCAGGAATTGGTAAAACCATTTTAGAATCTCATTTCCGTAGTTCATGTTGAATTTCAAGGAAAGGCCAAATTCTATCCTAGTTAGCCATATTCTACAACTTTATCTAAAAATTATTTTAGGATCCTGTTTCCATCGCAAATATCAAATTCCACTAAAATCGGTTAAGAAATAGACAAATTTTGTCCTACTTAGCCACATTGCAGAACTTCACCTAAAAATCATCTAAGAATCGCATTTCCACCGCATATGTCAAATTTAACTAAAATCGGTTAAGGAATAGCCAAGTTCCATCTTACTTGGGCATATTCCAGAACTGAAATTTCCAGAAACTTCATCTAAAAATTATTTTAGAATCTCATTTCTATTGTACATATCGAATTTCATCATAATCGGTTAAGAAATAGCAAAGTTATGATTTTATGTTGTTTTTAAATATTTTATGTTGTTATGTTATATTTTATTAATAATAGAAAAAAACTAAACATTTAAAACGAATATTTTATCAAAAATTTAATCAAAACCAAAATATTAATTCGCAAAACGCATATGAGTACACCATATTTAGTTAACGCATTTATACCTATAGTCGAAGCAATGAAGCACTAAAAACGCCAAAAGTTCGGAATTTTTTTCCATAAAGACGGATCGGAATGCGGTTTTTTGCATTCGCTTCCAAAAATTATTTGTAAAAAATGTACCTACTTTGTACCTATGTCAAATCGGAAATTGCATTGCTGCAGCCAAAAATGCATTCATTATTAATGCCTTAATTTTTAAATACGTAACTCAATATCAAATTCTTCATACTTAAAGTGACACATCGCTAGTCTGTTCATTTTCTTCGTCATCAACTGACGTATTAATAAGTAGATCATCTTCCTCATCTAAGGCCTCTCTCTGCTGATTTAACGTTTTCAACTGAATATCTGTCAGTATTGTTGCAAGTTGAGCCTTCACAAATTTTACAGGCAAGATCGCAAGAAAGGCCGTGCTTCCTGCAACTACAGGACAACAGATTACAATCTCCTGCGCATCCACAGAATATTACTTCCAAAATATTCTTGGGCGCAGGTTTTGTGTCATTTCTACAAGGACCAGTGTGTCGCCTTCCTTTCTCCACCCCCATTCTGTTGGGTCCATATAGTCACCTGGTCTCCGTGCAGCCAATCTTGCACTTGAAAATAGACCCTCTTTAGATGTTGTTGAATGACGTCTAGTGTGAGGAGAATTTTCCCTAAATTTATTCTCCCCTTTAGAGCGGTTTTTATATACATTCTGTACCTTGTACTCATCAGGAACATTCCACTTCCTGAATAACAGTGGAGCACCGTATATTGCCAGGATTAGCTACGCTCCGTTCTCAAAAATTTCTTCGCAATAGTAGAAATATTTCATTATCTGCCGGGCAGAGTGCGGTCAATATTACGGCAACATCTATATCTTCGACGACTATGACTACCTTTTTTGTAACGTCCCTGTATTCTTCCAGAGCTGTCGTTACAATCGTACGATCAGCGTCCGTTGCACATTGATCTGAAACTATCCCGACTGTGGTCAGTTTGGCCCGGAGCATATCAATAATCTTATTTTTATTATTTTTAGTTTGTAAGAATTTATCCTGTTGTATTTGTAACGCCATATTCTCGCTAAAACGGACGTCTGTTGAACTTCCTCTTCCTACTGAGTGTTTGGTAACCATCAAAAATAACTATCGCGCGTCGGCCGTAATGGTTCAAAATATACTTTATGTAATTTTCCATAATCGCCGAGAATGTTTGTCCGATTGTCCGTTTCACTTTGTGAATCAGTAATCCTCCATCCAGAACAAAAAATTTCGTTTCAGGATCACGAATATTCGTGGGAGTTTTTCTTAACAATGAATACAAATCGGACTTTGTATTCTTCAGCATTCCAAAACTATTGAAGTATGCCTGAGGGAATGGAGACAACTCTCACTTGAGGTAGTCTATCATTTCTTCATCACTTTTTTTTAATGCCCATATTCTGTGAAAGAGGACGTCGGGGTCAATTTCTATCAGTTTATTGCCGACTTTTATTTTAGAGTTGCAAGAGGCAATAGTTTTAACGATTTTTGACCGTGATAATTTTAAATCCTTGAAATTTGATCCCGAAATATCTTCCATAACCTTGACACCTTCTTCAAAAGCATTGTGGCAATTGCTTTCGGGACTCCCACTCATTCCATTAGCTATGTTTATGAGGCATTCTATGGATTCAGGGAATGGATCGTATTGCTGAAGGAAGTTCTCAATCAGTTTCAAAGATTTCAAATCTGCCTTGATCCTGGAATCTGTTGAATCCTTATGTTGGTAATTTTTAGCAAATGCACATTTCGTGGAATCCTCCATGCCCTCGATAAGATCTTTGGTGAACAAGAAAGTTTTGATCCATTGATGCGCAACACTTTCAGTTACACCCTCTACGAAATAAGCCTCCTTCAAACTTCAATAACCTCATAAGTGTTTGCTCAATAGTTTGGTTTGTAAAGATCCCACTAAAAAATTTGTCGCTCCTGCGAATTGTCCAATACCCTTCCGTGGTAAATTTTTTGTACTCGGACTCACCCATACGCTTCTCGACAGCTTTCATGTCTTCTAAATAAACATGAGCAGATTTTGCATATGGAAAATGCCCAGTTGCATGGAAAAAAGATAACATGTGCGTTCAATTGTATCTAAATGTAATTGCCAATCTCCAATTTTTTCCGCGTGAATGAAATCTTTAACTATGCCATTCGACAATATTGAATCCATAGTTTGCATGTCGGATTGAGTCCTTCTATTCTTCCAAGTTCTTTTTCAAACTCTGCTGTAATTGTTCTGTAATTATCATCGTTTTGGAGCTCTTCAACGTATTCAGGCGACATAAAGGAATACTCGGTTAAAAATTGGACGTATTTTTGGATTTCATCACATCTATTTTCTGCCCTTTTAAAAATTATTTTTGATAAGGCCAATAGTACTAAGGTATGTAGTCTCCGTATACAGAAAATAAAACTTCGGCCAGTCCACTGTCCTTCATAATGAAGCCAATGCTTCCAAGAAAGGACAACAGTGTGTGAAACCCACCTAGTCGAACGACAACAGCTATATCTACCAAGTTTATTGCGCGTATTATGTCCCGAGCCTTTAAATACAAAGGTTGATCGAATGTTATGATACAACTCGTCATTTTTAACTGCCTGGCTTCAGAGACTGATTGATTTATAGCTGTGTATGGTATATTGTATTCACTTGGATAAGCATGTATCAAAGGCAGAAAATTTATCACTGACAATTCGTACTGGCGATTTTTTGTCAAGTCTTCTATGTATCCATTCCAACCTTTCTCGAAACTGGGCCTAACATACTTGTGAAACATCCAAAAGGAATTAATTTTTGAAGAGTCTGTAAGTTTCAAATTTAATCATGCATTCGTTTGTGGGAAATTTAAAAATTTTCTTGCCATCCATTGCGAGGTATGGTTTAGCTGGTGGTTTTATATTTAGGCTGCGTACCAATAGTCGGGTAATTTGTTCTTTTACCTACTTTTTAACAGTGTACACGGTAAATTGAAATACTGTACTCTAAAGTTGGGTAAAATATGAGAAAGAAAACTAATGAAGTTGCTGTTAACTTTTTGACGTTTCAGTGATTTTTGTTAATTTTTCCGTGGTTTTCATTATAAATAACATATGTACTCAAAGGTAAGAAAATAAATGTTATTTCTATTTTACGAAAGAAAAATATTAAAAAATATTTGACGTTTCCTTTTGCACCTAGCAGCCAGCAATTTTAACCCTCTGAACCATAATTTGTGTCCATCAAACCATTTTTACTTCTAGAGAATTGGTACGCCAATTGAGGTAAATATGTACTAAAATTGAAATTTACTGTTGAAATATATACTGTACTAAATAGCTCCTGGTCGTTTACAGACTGTTGCATTGGACCATTGGATCTCAAAATTGTCTGTATATTCACTGCGTAATCGCTCAATTAACAAAACTTATCAAGCATCTTCGAATTTGCAATCAAAATGGTTAGTTTATGAATACGGTAAAATAGAGCCGGTTCTTTATTAAGCAAGTATAAAAATTTAGTGTACATAACATAGCACTTCTCTAATTTTACTGTAATTCTAGTAAAAACTCGATTTAAGGGGGTCCCCGATTTAATGGACTCAATTCGTATTTAAGGGATACAATTTTTTTTTTATTATTTATAATATTTCAGAATATCCGTAAATTCAAGATATCCCTTGCTTTTTGTTACAAAACAGATTGGTTTTCTGGAATATGTTCAATTTGAAGTTTGCAAGTTTTTCATTATGAATGCTCTGTTATATTTTGGAAAGCTTTTATAGCAACTGTTCCAATAAGTTCTCAAGTTGTCTAACGTTGGCTATTGTACATGGCACAAATTTACACATTTTTTTTTGTGTAGGTCAATTTAAATTACCTTGGAACTTGCTGAATCTAAATAATTGCTATTTCCTTATATTTCACCAACTAAATGAAAAATCAACAAATTATTTTTTTTGTTGACAACAATATCTGTCATTTGATATAGGAAAATATGTATCCTTTCCTTCACGAAAACGAGCTATCCAAGATAATTAGAAAAACAAAAAAAAATTTACTCAAAACTGAGTTAAAATCCGATATTCGCTCAGTTATCGATAATTATTATTATGAGCTAAGGCCAGCGTTGGAAGATAAGCTTGACGGATTCAAAGATATTAAGAAGGAAAGAGCAGGTACTTGCGTGGCTGAAGGCATGGGCTTAATTCCAAAGCTTTCAGAACTCAAGTTGGAATTATTTTCGAGGGGGGTAAAACAATCGCCTAATTTTATCGCATCGTTTAACAGCCACGTGCATTGTAATCCTAAATTAAAAACCATTACGAAATTCCAATTTCTTCAAAACGCAATTACTGCATTGGCTGCGAATATTATTGAAAATTTGGATTGTAGTGCCGAAAATTATGGGGAGGCATTAACAAATACAGGCGCTCTTCAGGTTAAAACCAATTGAAAAGGGCTCGTCGCAAAAATTGCTCCGTTTAGTACACGACGTTAATTCTCATATTCGATAGCTGAAATCACTAAAGCGTCCCACGCTTTAGTGATGATTGGGATGATTTAATTGTGTATTTGATGGTGTTAAAATTATATATGGAAACTAAGAACAAGTGGCAAGAAGAGGCGCCGCAAAACGCTATGCCAATTCTTGAACATATTTCATCCTTTATGAAATCCAGAAGTTACACGATACAAGGTCAGCGATACTAATATTCGCAAGGCGGTCATTTGATACACGATCTGGTACTGCTTTCAGAAGGCGTGACCATCAACGTCGTTACATGCTTTCCGTTTCGTTAGCGTAAATTGCCAGCAGGAAGGCCATTCAATTATTCGGTGTCACAAGTTCCTTCCATTATCAGTGGGTGACCGGAAGAAGTTAGCTGTGGATGCCAAATTATGCCTGCATTGCTTATAACCATCGCATGCATTAAGTAATGGTCCTGTTCAAGATTATGTTGCTTTTGTCAATCTAGACACCATACATTAATTTATATTGATCCGGCATCAACTAGAAAGAAACGGCAATTATCTCCTGTCCCTCCCAGTATGCCGGAAGGCACCGACACATCACGGTATTTCTTGATATCATCCTTTGATGAAGCGAGTTACACCTTCCTCGCCACGGTAAAGGTTTTTGTAAATACTGGTAATAAGGAAGCTATAGCATGCAGATCATTTTTGTATTCTGGTTCACAGCTAAATTTTATTTCGAAATCGCTTTCGTACATACAAGCTAGGTTTGCAACCAACCAACAAAGCAGCAATTATATATTAATGGGATTGGTGGCAATTCAACGCAGTCTATGGGAGCACACACCATAAATGTGCAATCCCGAGTTGGAAATGTTACGACGGATCTAGTAGTTAACGTTTTATCCAGAACAAGCGATCAACCATCAATCGCATTTGTGCGAGAGGAAATGGGTCCACCCAATGATTTCGAATTGACCGATCCTTCATTCCATAAGCCGAAGGCTTCCATGAGCAGGTATACGACGTAAATTTGGATGGTCGCTTACAGCTGAAAAATAAATTATGTTGCAAAACACAACTCTGGGATAGATTGTGGGTAGCAGATATGCGTCGTCGCGAATTATGAAGAGCTGATAAAGTTACCACAAACTAGGTGGAAGAAAATCCGTGCGAGCAGCGCTTCCTTAGCAACAATGAGTTTGGGCGGTTTGTTTTGCGGTTACCATTTTCTAAACCAGCCCAGTTACTTGGTAACCTTTGCGGTTTATATATGAGTCTTAATAATATCGCACAAATGATAGAACATTTTTGCAGAGTACAACCGAAGCTGATCGTGAAACATGTTGTAGTATATGCGTGTACTATAGACGTGTTTGTTGCAAACCGAATCAAAACTATTCATAATTTATCATTGCGGGAATGTTGGCGTCATGTGGACTCAAAAGCCAATCCAACCGATATCGTCTGCAAGGAATGAAACTCTCGTTATTGATCTCCGCTGATTTATGGTGGAATGGACCAGATTATTTATTGCAGGATTCTAAAGAGTGGAATCACCTTTTTCTACCGACAGACAAAGTATTTAAGAACGTGGGCATTGTAACAGCAGTAGAAGCCGGGTGCGATATTCTTTCGGGTTTAGGTACATCATCGAAATTCCTTCATGACATTACAATATACTTTCGGCTATAGCATGCGCTATTTGCATAATTGGGAACGATATGACATCAAACGAAGTTGTAAGCCCGTAACAATCCGCAAAAATAAGGGAGATGTTTTTGATGCTCGGGTAGCTTCTGTGTATGACATTTTATGTATTACGACACGTAATCTCTTGAATAACCTCCTGACATAATAGTTTTCTTACACAGGTAGTTCACTAATACACCTACAATAAAATATGTTTTGTAAATTCATTAGTAAAATTTTCTCGTTGTCCAACCGCAACGTGAAGTTTTTGCGAAATGTTTTGCTAAATATTTTAGTAAGAAAATAAGTAAATACTTCCTGGACATGTATTAAAACTAAAAAGTTCGTTGAAATTTGTTTAACCACAATTTTTTTTTTTTTTTTTTGGTTCAGCTAAACTATTTTTTGGCTTATCCAACCAATATGATTGTTGTTGGAGTTTTTTTTTTTTTTTTTCGAGAGCAATACAACTAATAAAATGCAAACACATGTGTAATACTAATCATGGTAGCATATGTACATCAAGACAATTTTTTTAAATCACGGCTTCTGTTTAAGCGTTGAAACAAGAACACAGTTAATTTAGAACTGGTACTGGTAGCACACTCGTACTGAGCTATTTAATCAATAAGTTACATTTGAGCTTTGTTTTTGGTTTAAGCAGAATCGATCGGAATTTTTGAAGAAAACATTAAACTGGTAAACCAATGTATTATCTTTTCAATGAAGCAAAAACCAATTTAAGTGTTGAAACCGCCTAAAATACATTTAGATTCTAACCCCTTTTGTGAAAAATCATTGTACGGTGTACCACCTTCTTTTTTGTTTTTGTTTTTTTTATTAGTAGGCATACGATATTTAATATCACAGCTTGGTATATTGTTTTGTTTACATAATAATTTTATTTATTGATTAAAAGTTTCTTATTTTTATTTGGCTTATTATTTTGTTGGTTCTTCCCATTGATAATAGACTAAAACCAATGTTATTTATGAGGTTTCGTATGTTTAGTCTAAAAAATACACCCGCTAGGTATAACGTAATAAAAACAATATGATACATTATGATATATTTCGCGACCCGATATACCTATACCAAACAATAATATCAACAAGCAAATATTTGTGTTAACTGTGTAGTATACTATATGTGCAGTCATATAAACAATTAGGCCAGGGCTAATACCTATTTATATACTATATATGGAAAACGTAAACAAGTATGGTTTATTGAATTGGACATCTCATCAGTTAAAGATATTAAGTGTTAGAACAATATATTGATTTAAGTGCCAAGTAAATATTGGATATGTTACGAAAATGGAATACAAGTACAATCGTCATATTTGTGTTTCACCAAAACAGGAAATTTTCTTGAAAATGTTATTCAAATTTAAACATTTCGAACTTAACCTACAGTCCCAATTAAAATTAATTTATATTATATTTGAATTAAAATCTGCGAATGCGAATTCAGTAATTAAATTATTAGTCCAAGAAACTAGTAAGCAACATTTTTAATTTTTCAAATATATGACGTACAGCTGCGGCAAAAATAATAGTAGTGAATGAATCAAGATTATTCAATACAAACTGCCTGAAAACAATGCATAGTTTTTAAAAAATTTTGTTTTCCAAATTTACATTATTTATTACATAATAAGAAAATAATATCATAATTTTGTTTAAAAGTATGAAAAATTCGAATATGTTGCAATTATGATGTAGCACCACTATTATTTTTGCCGCAACTGTAAACTAGAGGTGGAAAACTTTCGATAATTTGAACTATCGATAGTTTCAATGGTAACATAAAAAACAATCGATAGAAAACTATCGAAACAAGTTGAAAGACTATCGATATACTATTGATACTATCGGATAATAAATTTTTATAGCTTTATTCAATTACATATAGGTTGACTAGAACCAGAAAATATAAAGTCAAGGGAGGTAAATTAAAAAAAAAAAAATCATAGTTATGTAATTATAATCGGAAAGTTTCCCAGTTTTCCACTTTGCTTTAAAACCAGCCAATCGTTTTTAGGTAAGAAAATCAGCTTCTTAACATTTTTGGCTTTCAGACGGGATCATCGATCACTAATAATTTGACGAGCATATAAAAGGAATGATAACAAGAAAAACGTAACTAAAGTAATATCGGCCGCGACAATACAATTAAAAGGTTGCATCTGATATTTTAATTTTTTGGAAGTTACTTTCGATTTTCACACTTTTCGTGGTCATAGAATTAAATAATATCATTGTAATTTCATTTAGTTTATAGATTATGTTCTAAACTAAAGGCTTAAATGAAATTACAATGACATTTTTGAATTTAAAGCCATGAAAAATGCGAAAATCGTAAGTAATTTCGAAAAAATGAAAATGTCAGATACAACAGGTACGGATAAAATATGAATATATCGATAGTATATAAAAAGTATCGATTGTTTTCGATAGTACGAAACTATCGACATATCGTTAGTACTATCGATAGAATTCCACCACTACTGTAAACCGTTTACCTTTTTCAAATCTCTACATGGTATTCAAAAATTATATTAGTTTTCCAATATGCTACTTCTTCCTTAAATTAGTTAAAATTAATCATTGTCAAATATCATATTGAAGAAACATCAACTGTACTTACAATTTACTGGTTCGTCGTTTTAAAACTCCAATGGATGTTCCTGACGCGACCACCCAACTAAATGTCTTTTCTTAAAGTATGACCATCGTTCTGCCACTGTCATGATTCATTTACGAGTTATCTCGAATTAAGATCACATACACCAACTTCAGATCTGCCTTTTCTGTTTGCCCTTTCCATTTCTTTTGGAGTACCATGACATACTCTTGAGTCCATCACTTGACCCGGACCGAAAAATTATCAGAACTGTTTGCATAAGATTCTTATTACTTGATGTGTCAAAACTAAATCTCTAATCATTGAATCGCTGCCTCTCACAATCCTCTAAAATTAGGTGAGTGCTGAATTCTTTTCAATTGCTTTGCTGATCCGTACAAAATGTGTGTGACTATCGGAATATAAAATAAATCCTATCATTTGATGATTTTTTTTGTGAAAAGAAGAGTTTTTTAATAATAAAAATAAAATTTAGTTTTCTAATATTCAGATTGTATTGATTTATGGCGTTGGCGTTGTATCACCCTGTGAGTACTGATTGTAAACTGTAACTACTTCATCAATCGAAGAGTAATAAATTCATCGTGAATTTTGATTTGTTTCTTCAAGAACAAAAACATATCTTATAAATGTATTTAATTTATTACTAAACAGGAGTAGAAAAAGCATTTCTCCACTGATACTGTTATAACATCAATTTAATTAAGAATTAGCAGCCTGTGAAGTAATTCCACGGTTTGGCACTCCATCTATGAAATTAGTAACAAAAAAAGATTGTTCTTAATTATTGGTCACTTAGTGATACTTTTTCACTAATTCCTGGTAATTGGTTAGCGCTAGAAATTTTTGAAAATGATTTTAAAGAATTGCAAGATCGTAAAGAAAAATTAGCACTCTTGAACTCATATCAAGAGGACTGAACTAAATCAAAAATGTATACATTTCATACTTCAATTACAATTTTTTGTTGTATCGTCTGCGGCAAAATTAAAAGGCTAATCATATTTTCATATGTATGTATATATGTATATTTCAGTTAGCACGAATCGATTAAAATTTGTGTTAGAATAGAAGCGATCTCGGAAATTTATTTGCATAGACCAATAATTTTTAGTGACATCCTAGAATAGGTGTTTCTCTGCCTATTCTATCTACAGTTGTAAAAATAATTTTTATTTTAAATAAAAGCCTTGTATTAAGACTCGCACGCAAGTTATTATTAAATTGTAAAGTAATGATTGCATTAAAATGCATTTTAACGCATTTATGAAGATTTCTAAAGCAACATTTGCATTTAAAGTTATTTTTACGAAAACTCTTAAACATTTTAAAGCAACCTGCTCAGTTTAAAAAATTATACCAACATAAAATTCGCTAAAACAAGCGGAGTTCAATGTGAATGTATGAATTATAAATCCAAGCAATTTTTTGAGTTGTTGATATTAAATTCACTAAATCAAACCGATTTTTATTATGTTACAGGTATCTAAACTTTCAATTTCTTAAAATATAATTTATTACCTTGGGCGATCGATCATAAAGTGATCCAAGCCGCCAAACTGCAAAAAAGTCTGAATCTATGAGATCTCGATCCTCAAGGCACCAAAAATACAAAAAACCAGTAAAACCACGATATCAAGATTTTATTAACAGAACAGGGATAAAAAATAAAAAATTGTGGCTAAAGTTACAGAACTTTTAAAGCAACTTACTTTAAAATTTAATACTTCTAAAATATTTTATTAATGCAAACTTTGATAAATTTTAATCCAGTTGCTTGACGTTCTTTTACAATTTACTTTATATTCTAATGGAATGTTGCACTAAAATTTAATGCAATTGCTGTTTTATAAATTAATGCACTGTATACATACTAGTGTACACACTGTATACATACCAAACCACTACTGAATACCTATGAATTATTTAAAATAAACAAAAAAAAAACTGAAATAAAAACCTTTGTTGAAATTTTATAGGCCAAAATATGTTTTCTACTAATTGTGGCTTAAATTCACAATAAAATTCACTTAAATTTTGCAGATCAGAACCCACAACAATAATTTTGGGTTTAATATTCCCTGGTATGAACGACTATCGTCGGTAATAAATCATTTATTGTTCGAATATGAATTAAGAAATTCTCTTGCGCATCTAATATTGTAGGCTTGGCGAGTCAGTAACCATCAGGGCCGTAAAGGGCTGTCCCCAAGGAGGTGTACTGTCTCCTCTTTTATGGTCATTGGTTATTGATAGACTACTGGTCCTCCTGAATAGCCATGGGTTTGATGTCCAGGGCTATGCGGATGACGTGGCAATCGTGATTAGAAGCAGGTTTGATGAGATCATCTCTGATCTCATGAAAAATGCACCCAACCTGATATGGCAGTGGTGCGACAAGGAAGGACTTAGTGTCAATCCAAACAAAACTGTCATTGTCCCTTTTACGAGGAGGAAAAAGCTCTCGCTTGTAGCTCCCTCGTTAAACGGTACTATTGTTGCCTTTTCCAAAGAGGTTAAATATCTAGGGGTTATCCTGGATCATAAACTGAACTGGGAACAACATTTACAAAAAAATCAAAATAGAGCCACAAAGGCTTTTTGGGCCTGTCAGAGACTCTATGGACGTACTTGGGGACTACAACCAAAAATGATCTACTGGTCATTTCTAACAATCATTAGGCCTATGATCACTTACGCATCGCTAGTGTGGTGGCGTAAAACTGAACAAAGGACAGCGCAAACTTTATTGAATAAGGTTCAGCGTATGGCCTGCATTGGGGTTACGGGCTCAATGAAAACATGTCCGACCGCAGCAATGGAGACACTCCTAGGACTAACTCCATTGCATCTGCATGTAAAAAAGGATGCTGCTACGATGGCCCTTAAGATGCAGGCGGAGGGTAATATCAAACTAGGCAATATGGTGGGTCATCTGGAAATCCTTAAGGAGTTTCAGACAGACCCCACTATTGGAATACCTTCCGACTGTATGCCAGCCAAACTGGATTTCCACAAACCCTTTTGTGTTAGGTTACCTGACCGGGAGGAGTGGGGTACAGGGGGATCATCCTTTGAGCGAGGGTCATTGGTGTGGTTTACATATGGATCAAAAACGGAAGATGGGGCGGGGGTAGGAATACACGGGAGTGGAATATCACTCTCGAAGTCCTTGGGTACCAATGCAATCGTCTTTCAAGCAGAAGTGCATGCTATAGAACTTTGTGCAAGGATAGGCATATCAAAAGGCTTAAACGACGCAAAGGTTTATATTGTATCAGACAGCCAATCGGCCTTAAAGGCTCTTAGGTCCTTTACCATTGAGTCAAGGCTGGTATGGGATTGTCTGAAGGTTATTAAGTTGCTGGCAAACTCAAATAAGGTAACACTTGTTTGGGTGCCAGGTCACACTGGAATTGTGGGAAACGAGGCAGCTGATGTCCTCGCCCGCGAGGGATCTGCCTTTCCATTAATTGGACCAGAGCCCTTCTGCGGCGTCTCTAAGGGGCACCTTAGGGCAGCGGTTGAACGCTGGGAGGATGTGCAAAAGTCCTCTTACTGGCGCGGAATTCCAAGTTTGCGACAGGCGAAGGAATTTATTTCACCTTCGTTGGCCAGGGCCAAGGAATGTCTTGTACTTAGGAAACCTGAGTTGAGGCTGCTTACCGGCTTCCTCACAGGTCACATCCCTTTAAGGTATCACCTTAAGAAAATGGGCCTAAGTTCGACGGATAGATGTCGCTTCTGCGACATGGAAGCGGGATCAGCGGAACATGTTCTGTGCCATTGCCCAGCCATTTTCTGCAAAAGGTTACAGCATCTAGGAGGGAGAGTAATGAGCCCGGATAGTATGCATCATATACCGGCCGGCAGTATTGTCAGGTTCATTAAGAGCCTGAATATTGACTGGACGGCTCATTAAGTAGGGTCCATGCACAATAGATCTTTTAGGTCGCAGTGCGGGGTGGCTTGAACGCCCACATGGCCCTCAACTAATAATAATAATAATAATATTGTAGGCTTGTGCTTTCGATTAAGCCTTAACGGTCGAAGAACGGCATGAACTAGAAGAGCTATCAAGTAGTTTCGTGATTCTATAATAAAATTTTGCTTTAGTATAAAATGCAGTTAATTTCATTAATATTTTTTACCTGTATTTAATTTAGTGGCGTTAATTGGATCAAGAAGCTCAAGCGCTTTTTTAACCTTAATTTATTCTCAATAATATTTTAAAATATTTGGGATAAAAGCGTCAAAACCATTCAGCAATATAATTTGGTTTTGAAAAAAAAAAAATTAGAAAATTAAAATTTAGAAAGTTGTTTGTGATTTATGAAAAATTTATTCTTACCAACTAGTGGCCAGCCATCATGATGATTATACAAGGGCCATTCTGCTAGAATTTCTTTCATCGATCTCGTACATTTTATTTCTGTAATTCTAAATGAAGATGTCTTCTTCCAAATCCCATGGACTAAAATATGATGTGTGATGATGATACTATTGGAGCTACCTCTAACAGCATTCTCGAGTAGTATCTGAAAAAATTTCAACCGACCGAGTTATCCAAGCAAAATTCATCGTCTCGATGTTTTAATTGAAATCGACAATCAAAAGAGGGTGTTTGTCAAGTATTATGCAGAGGACAATAATTTAATTAAAACAAAATAATTTGGTTTGTTGTTCATTTTTAAAATTCTTCACTTCATTGGAAAACTTTATGTTATCGGCTTATAGAATCTAAGGGGAGGGGGTGGGGGACAGTTTGTTTTGGATGCGCCACGTTAAACTATCTGGAATGTAGTTTTCCTGTTTAGGATTTCTTGCTCCTTTTTTTTTTTAAATAATAAGTTGTACAAATGTAAAATGTAAGATATAGCTAGTTATTGGAAAAAAATTTGCAACTTAATTATGACTTGAGAAATATTCTTCTGTATATGCCCATTGCTGCATGTTGCTATATCACATTTTCTGTTTATTCCACAAATGAGTCGACGATACAATGCGCTAAGTGATTTTGTTTCTTTTTATTTAAAGTAGAGCGCTCTGCATAATACCCGATAATTCACTTCCTTTGATAGAACCAATAACAATAATTTAAGTTATTGGTTCTAAAATATGTTATTCTCAAAGGTTTGATTTAAATTAAGACCTAAAAATATTTTATGTTACGAGAATTTTGTTCAATGTTCAAGTTTACATGAGTTCTTATTAGAAAGTCTAAAATGTATCCCATTTAAATTAAGCTTCTTTTAAAATTGATCTGATTCTTACGATTTTTATATATGGGGGGCTTTGATAGCACAAGAGAGTAACAAGTTAAAAGAAAATTAAGAAATGAAATTAATTTTTTTATGTTATGTTCCATTTCATGCTTTCATTTTAGGTTGAAGATTTTTTTTTCTTTTACTTTCATCAAACGATTAATTAGTTTCTGTTTAGCTAGATGGGTCTGACTGTCTACAAGTTTTTTTCTTCTTGTTTTCAATTTTGTATAATTGTATTTTTTATGATTTAAGTAACTCAAATACAAGATACAAATACTTGGAATGTAAATAATTAAAATACAAGTTACAAACAATACGACTGACTTCATAAAACTTCATATTAATAGACAATACATTATAAATAATGCAAATACATATAATGTATTTTTCTACGAAACATATAAAATTCTTCTTGTATTCAGGTTATTTATGTATAAATGTAGTATCTTATAGTATATCTTAGTAGCTACCAATTCTAATAACCTTGGCCTTTAATGCTGCAGAATTATGAGTATCTATGAATGCACATTTTCTTTATCCACTCTTTTAGAATAGAAAATTGCTAATTTCACAATTGTTTATGAAGATATAACGATATTTTTTTTTATATTCTTTTATACGTTTGTTATAAAAAGGCATCACAAACATATTTTTGATGACTTATTCAAGTTGTTTTCAAGTAAATCCACTAGACATGGATGATCAACAACAACAAAGCCGAAATGTGTAGCCGTATAAGCAGAATCCCAGGAAATTTGATATTTAACTTGAGAATTTTATTTATGACCGTATATGAGATTTTGATATACATAATATTAAGTATCCTTCCAATATCCGCTTGGGACTTTGAATGGTTTTTGAGCAAATAATCAAAATTCGTCCCCATTATGTGAATAGTGAATTTTGATAATGAGAGTTTTTATATCTGCATACATAGTAGAAAAGTACATTATTTACGTACAATTCTTGTATTATTGAAATTTATTTGTAATCAATGGTTACTAATTAGATTTAGTTTTTCGAATATGAAAATACTATTCGAATTAATCTTAGCGTAACAGCCAACACTGAAAAAGCAATAAAATAATAAAAAATGTTTACGAGTATTGATTAAACCATAACCTTTCCATTCGACCTAAATTACAATAATGAAGCTTTAGTAACAACTTTTTTATTTTATTCAACTGTAAAAAGTTACTGTATAGTTTTTAACTATTTTAGACACAATGTACGAGTATCTATATTATTAAAAAAAATATATCTATTATGCATGTAGTCTAGTTTTTATTTTTTCAAATTAATTTAATTTTAAAAATAGTTTGTAAAACAGAATCTACAAACATTTTGTTGTAGTTAAAAAAACTATAAACTAATAATTACTGATCCAACTATAACAATCTCTAACTACATATTTTTGTAATGGAGAGAAATATCAAAACCGCAAACTACTATACGAGATATAGCTCTGGTAAATGTGTAAAACTTTATTGTAAAACAATAACGTTTTTTGTTTGTGGCATTGTTCATGTTACTGGGAGTAACATCAAAATCGTTTTAATATAAAAAAATGTTATACTTGTTTACAATAAAATTTAGGAGAATATTGATTTTTGCACTTACAGAACATTAAACAAACCCCTATTATGATTCCAAGAATAGCACAACTTTATCAATTTATTATATAACTTACAAGGTCCCCATAAGTACACCTTTTCGCTTGTTTCCAAATTTACAATGTTAAAGAACACAAACAAATATAAGTGACGTACTTTTTAATATAGGGGTTCGAACAATGGGGTAGTTTTTACCTCTCATATTGGCTATTAAGCCCTAAAAAAAATAAGTACTCTCACGTGTTCCTGGGGTACCTTCTTTGTAATTTCTTGCCTTGAACAAGTGACATTAGTGACTCGATATTTTTCTTGAATTCCTTTTATTATTTATTTATAAAAAACAAATACAATATAATTTAAGTTTTCGTAGTAACTGAACATAGATAGATGATAAGTATATGTATGTATGTAAATGTTCGATGTTCACCCAAAGACCATATTCAATATCGATCAATATCACAAAGCCAAGATTTCAGTTTGTTGTTAAACATTACTATACGATCCGGGGCGGATTAACGCCGATAGGTAAACTAGACAGGTGCCCGTGAATTTTGCGGGCCTGACTCAGATGACACATGACTCAGGTCTGCTTTTTCTAAATAAAATTCTCAAAATAATTTTCTGTTGCACAAATAAATCATGCAAAGTAGTTACAACCTCCCCAGCATGATAAACCATATTGCAATTTAGACATATCCAATGCATGGTAGATAATTTTTAGCACAGGAGCAGGGCAAAAATCACGCGGGATATAGAAAATTCTTGAAGTAGACAACAAGTACAGTTTTAAAGAAAAGAGTTGAGTTTTTCAATTGAGATTACTGTTCAAATGAACCCCAAGATATTTAAACGCGTTAACTAATTCAATATTAATACACTCAGAATTACACCCAGTAGATGCACCCTTGGAAATATTATGATAAATTACCTGATTAACATTTTCTGCTGATGTTGTGTCTGTCAATTTGAACTACATATATTTTAATTTTTTATATTAAAACACAGCTTTTTATAGACTGTATTAATTATAAATTTATTTTTATGACAGACGTTTCGACTTTTTAGTCATCTTCAATGTCTATTGCAGTTAAAAATTAAAAACATATCTCCATAAATTAGAACAAATATTCTTTAAAAAAAAATTTTTAATGACTTGGAAAAAATATTTTTTTTTTTAAGAATATTTGTTCTAATTTATGGAGATATGTTTTTAATTTTTATCTGCAATAGACATTGAAGATGACTAAAAAGTCGAAACGTCTGTCATAAAAATAAATTTATAATTAATACTGTCTATAAAAAGCTGTGTTTTAATATAAAAAATTAGAATAACAGACAGTTCAAGAACCATATGCATATATTTTGTTTTATCACTTAGAATTAAGCAAAACTTATCAAACCATACACGTAAGACTTTAAAGGTCAGAATTAATCATAGAACTAACGTCATTAGAAGATTTACCAGTGCGAAGCCAAAGCTATGTCATCGGCAAACCCGGTATAATGACCATGTTAATTGAGTTTAAAAACCGAATTAGTATATAAATCAGAAATAGCAGAGGGCCTAGTACTAAACCTTGAGGAACATCAACGTCCACAATTGTTGGTTCATTTAGAGTGTTATTAATTTTAACTCTACCTGATCTGTTGGCAAGATAATAAGCGAACCAATTGTTAGCAACTCCCCTAAAACCAATGTCATATAAAATATTCAGAAGAATTTTATAAATAAACCAGCACAAGATTTACCAACGTTCAGTCCATTATGAATTGCGTTCAAAAATTGCAACAAGGTCGATTCGGTACCCATGCCTTGACGGAATCTATGTTTATGGCTACTTAATACATTAATCTGAGCTAAAATAGTAATTACTCTAATTTTCACTGCCTTCTCTAAAATTTTCAAAATTACTAGCTGCAGGCCTATAGGCCTATAATTGCCAATATCGTAACGATTGCCCTTTTCAAACAACGGAATAATAGTAGCAGTTTTCAGTCTTTCAGGGACCACTCCCTGTGCGAAAGAAAGATTGAAAATATGGACAAGGACGGGGTTGACATAATTAGCAATAGCTTTCAGTATATAATTACTAAGACCATCATTGTTGACTGAATGCTTCGGTTTCAACGAGTTAATGATCGACATAATTTCATTAGCATCTCGCCGATTGGAACGATTGGAATAATACATTTCTTTTTCCTTCTTAATGTCACCATTAATTTGGTTACAAATACGAACATAGGTGGTCCGAAGAACTAAATCACCTGGACGTTTTTGCAACTTATTACGCAATTTGTTTCTCTTGTTAATATGACTGGCAAGATTAAAAGAAATCCGAGGTTGTAAACGTTTGATTTTAGTCCGACTAAAAGGGTAACAATTCTCTAGTATATCAGAAATATTGATAAGAAATTGATTAAGAGCTACAGATTAATCGTCAAGGTTAAGGACAAAATTCCATCTCAAATTTTCAAGAATATCTGTTAACAGTACCATATTTAGTTTCGTCGTATGACCAACATGCAACTTATTGGGTGTTAATGAAACTTATGGTATCTTGAATATTATTTCAATAAAATGATGGCCTGAAATTTTAAGGTCTAATTCTGCTGCTGTAAGACAAGAAAGATCATTAGACTTGATACGAGCAAAAAAATGACCAATACAAGAAGTTGATGTTGTAGTCACACGCGTACGAGTATTAATCAGAGATTCGAGATCGCAGGAAGACATAAGAAATATGTAGTCATTACAGCTATTTGCAAAATTAAGAATGTCTACGTTAATATCTCAACAATATCACCTGAAGTTATATTAAAAGCAGTTGCTAAACATGATAGGTTAGAATCATAATAAACAGAAATTCCACCTGACCTGTAAGTATCGTTACAAGCACCAAATAAAGTGTAACCATTTAAATTATTTGCGAAGACAATTCATTGCTGTTTATCCAAATTTCACTTACAAATATAAACGATAGTCTTTTACTGTAAGCATTTATATTGGCTACGAACAAGTCAAACATTTTTCGCAAGCTTCGAATATTTTAATGTACAAACAAGTGTTACAAACTCAGAAAAAACTACAATAATGGTTATTATTATTTATGCTAGAAGATAACTGGTTACTATTAGTAAAATTATGCTTTAAGCTCCGGAGGTCCCGGGCTCGATTCCCGGTGGGTGATGAAAAAATTACGGCTGGTTAATGTAGGATCATTCATTATCCGTTAAAAATAATGATTACGATACTTAATATTGGCCCAAAACCGTGCCATAAAATTCCATTATGTTCCTACCTCCGTGCCTTATGGGCTTAATAGTGTATATGGAGTTCATTTCACCCGTTAAGTTTTTACGTTTATGTACGCGTATATTGTGCCTTGCAACTCAAACAAACCAAACTTCTATTCATCACTCCACGATTTGTGTAGGTGCGGGTTTGCGAAACGTATCGCTCGTTTTAAATTTTGTTTTGAGACAATTCGCTTTTTGCATGTAATGCACCCACGTAACCTAGATTCACACAGCCGACGTCTAATAGACCTCTCCGACCAACTCTATGCCATTTCAGGTGGTATGGCTACATTTATTTTCCTGGTCAAGTAAGGATCACACTTAATTCTACTTTACTTTCTCGTTGTTTTTGGAGCTCCTTCTTTTCTGGAGCCGTTTTCGAGATACCCAATACCATTACCCAAATATAATTAGAAACAAAATATTGTAAACATAAATTCTGACAATAAGGCACAATAACATTATTTGCCTTTTAAGGCAAAACGATTATGTTCTGGAGCCAAATGGAATAATTATTTATTTATAATTTAAACTGGCCGGGAACTTTAATTATTGACTATATTTAGAGATTGCGATTGGGAATTCCTATCTC
>OY744481.1:136343449-136559190 GCA_963556165.1 Tipula helvola
CTCCTCAACACTATTTTTTGCAATTGCAAAAAAGGCTGTAGTGCCAAATGTGGCTGTAAAAAAGTCTGGTTGCTTTGTTCTCCAGCGTTGACCAATTGCCAAGGTCAGACTTGCTCAAATGTCCAGTTGAGTACAATAGAATAAGATTCCTGTGATTTTAATGAAGAGACCAATGACTCAGCCACATTTGAACAATTTATGAACATCCAGCAAGAGGAAGAGGAAGAAGAAGAAATCGAAGAAGACATGACTGTTGAAGTAGACTTTCAAGAGTATGAATCTGATTAAAATATCTAAAGCAATCAAAACAATAGTTAACCCAATAATCAATAGCAATATCAATAATCAATATCAATAATAAGGTAATATCTAGAACTTGACGGGTATTGTTCCCTTAAATTATCCTAAAATTGTCATGACAGTTAGTGGAGTAGGCCTACAGGAGAAACCACGGTAAAAAAAACGCGAAAGCGCCGAATACACTACCTCACAAGTGGCGTGGAAATGTGTGCATATCATGTATAATGTGACTATTAGAATCGCGATATCTCAGGAATGGTAACTCTTAGGAAAAAATCATACAGACCATTTTTGTAGAGAATTTTAAGATCTACAACTTTGGCTTGAGGTTTTTTTTTTTTTGATAAATCTCACCGTTTTCGAGAAAAATCCAAAAACCCTCAAATTTTGACCTTTGCAGCGAATCAATCGGTTGCAGCTTTTATTCCAATATTGGTTTGAATAAGTGGAATTGGTGGTGGTAAAAATCGTTTTTGGTTCATTACAGAAAAGTAACTACTTCTAGGCTTTGTACAGCAATTTTGATCATCACACTTAACAATTTGAGTGCAATATTGACTGGTTTGAACATGTTTAGAGAACCATTCGGAATTTCTGAACAAAATATTTTTTTGTGGGATTTCCGATTTATCTGGTTCGATATATTCCGCAACTGTTGAATAGTTATCAAAAATTATACTACTCCAGATTTGTGAGAGAGTCTCGCCTGCAAATTTGAAATTTTGCTTTTCTAATTCATGGTCCTTTGTCCGTCCGTGGTCGTCTAAGTGGCTCCCAAAATGATTATGAGGTAAAATTACTCCTGATAGCTCCCGACTCAAAGTTGCCATTCTTCGTTCCACCCTGAAAAATGCACTGCGACCAGGAGCATTTGTAGCTATGAAAAGAGCATCTACGTTATGTTTCAAAAAAATGATGAATAGCAACGTTGATTACTTTTTGATATCGTGGATTTTCGTCGGGGCCACCGTCAACGGTAAAAATAATTATTGGCTTAACTATATTATTAGTTTTAGTAATAACGTCAAATTCTGGAAGATGTAAGATTCTTTCAAAATCTAGCCCATATGCAATAGCCGTTGAGGAAGAGTGCTTCCCGGAACGCACAGCGATATATGTGGGGCCAGAGTAACCCACAGCCGTAATTTTGCCTAGTCCATCAGGTTTTATGTTAATTCCCGCATATACAGAAGGAATTAGTTTATGTTTAGATGCAACGACCCAATCGTGGTCAGGAAGACTAATCCTATATTCAAGATGCATCAAAATTGGAGCCTGTTTTTGCGCAGCTGTCAACCAAATAGATACCCGAGCTTTGTCGTCTTGACTAATGAAGCAGACTTCGCTTGGGTCAATAACAGATGGCAACTCTTCAAGATGTCTTATTGTCGATGTACAAAATTTACCATCAATGTGCTTAGAGTGATAATCATTTTGCGATCGGATTAATTTAACGGGAGCTGTTACTACGTGTCTTTTCCCTTCAGTAGAGAGACTTCTTTTTGGAAGTAACCGAAGATAAATTCCACTTCTAGATATTGAAAATCCATGTTTCTTTATTTCTTCTGTCAATTCATCGAGTGTTTTTATGCTCTTGTATATATCGCTTTGTCGTTTATCATGAGCAGCTGATCCACGAATAACAATGTCCGTGATGATTTTTAAAAGAAGAGGTTGATCATCTTCAAATCTGCGTCTTCCAGCTTTTTCTCTTAGATTGAGTAAATCTTTTTTTTTCAGGGTTCGCCTCTATCAAAGCAGCAAGTTTTCTCTTAGTATTCACTCTATATTTTTGTTGTCGTTTCTGATTAAATATCTTTGTGCTTAAATCACATTCTAATTTCTTTTTTTTTTGCTTCAATTTGCTTTATTTCTTGTTCCTGTTTAGAAGAGATCATACCTGTATTTTTACGCTTATAAGGACCTACAAGATCGGCATTAAAAATATCGATTTCTTTTTTCAGCTGCTCTTGGGCCGGAGCTTTGAATTCTTTGGATGGTAACGGTTGACTTTTAGACGAGCAAGGTTTATCGATATCAATTGTCGTTGATTTAGATGAAAGTGGTTTCACTCTGCTCATTAGTTTTAGTTAAAGTCGGTTTTGTGGATGATTTAGACCAAAATTGCATTAAATTGCCCTTCCTTTTCAAACACGCCGCTTCATAGTTTTTGATTAACTCAGAAACTTTTGTAGACAAATCATCCTCGTGTTTTATTTTGTTCTATAATTCTTTTTGGGATTGCTGATTGGATTTATTTAGGATTTATTTATTTAGGATACGCTCTCAAAAATGTATCGTACAACGACTGATATAGCAACGACCTATTCATAATTAGGATCTAAATATATGAATTATAATGAACACAAATCTTTTAACTTCTTTGTTTTAATGTATAAATACCACAATAATAATGTAGAATGCTAAAATTTATCACCCAAGTTTACAAAACTTTAAACACTTAAAAATAACTATAGATTTTATAACGATGTCTTATGTCAGTAATTTTAATTTGACTTTATAGCAGTAGTTTTAATCAAAATACACAAATTTTAAACACATTACACAAGTATATTTTAACATGTTCATGTAAATTTGTGTCGATGTCTCTCAATACCACATTACTTTTGGTTGTATTTTACGATAGCGTACTAAACGAAAAATATTTCTCTTTTTATTCTACGTTCGGAAAGGTTGGAAACAGTATTATAATTGAGTGTTTCCCCGAGTTTAAGGCGCTTTTATGGTTGCCGTCGTTCGTTCATTCATCCTTCAGTCATTTTCTCTTTACGATTTTATGGTTGTTGCAAAAATCACAGAACGATTTTGTCGCCACCTATTATTTAAATGAATATAAAGACATGGTATAAAATCCTATAGTCGTACAATTTGTAATAATAATATCACTGTCACACAAAATAAAAATAAAAATTGACGTGAACTTCTCAAGAAATTATATCAACTAAAAATATTTTGTATGTATTTTGGCGATGTGCACTCAACAAAAATTATTTGCATTTAAAACTATTATAGACATCCCTTTTCATTTATTTTCAAATCTCTTTCTATCTATGTTCGTTCTGTGAAAAAGTCGGAGATAAACCATCTTGCTGCAAAAATTGCAGAAGAAAAAATTCGTCATTTTTAAGTAATATGATTGGTTTAAAAAAGTAACTGAACGAACGAACGACGAAACGACGGCAACCATAAAAGCGCCTTTAGTCGTTAGCTGAACCCTTTAAAATAAATTCAGAGAAAAAGTAAATCAATGCTATAACCATAGACATTCATACTAGATTTCTCATTTCATTATAACTAAAGGGAAAAAAAACTTTTGATAATTCCAATGTTATCGCGTTGTGTTGTGTATTTTATAAGGCTATGATTTTAGAATGCGTTGCAAATATAATACATATATGCAATACACCGATAACATTTGAATGGAAAATTTTTATTTGTATTTTGTGTTTTTAGTGAAATGAGAAATCTATTATGATTGTCTATGCTATAACATTCGAATCGTTCATATGTATTACGAGTAAATCTTTAGTTATTTCAATAAAAACCGCCAATTAGAAATTATTTTGAGTATACTTAAGTAATTAATGCTTTTATTAAATTATTATTTATAATAATTTACCTGTCAGTTTGACTAGTAATGGATTCATATGAAAGCAAAATAGAAAGGCTTCGTAAACTATTCGAAGAAGTGATGATTGCGATAATGAACATTAGGATCCGAGAACTGTGAATCAGAACTTGATCCTTTAATGATGGAGAAATCGCCGGTGATTTAGGTTATGTACTAATATTAATTCTTCGGAACAAGATAGTGACGTAGAACGCGAGGCTAATGAAAACACGATTGAGTGTATTTTTATTATTGAAGAATGCGAAGACCGGGCATATTGGTATGAAGATACAAACCATATACCCAATTTTCCGGTTGAAAGCGAAAATGTAGGGATCAAACTAAACATTGGCCAAGATTTAAGTCCTAGAGATGCCTTTCATAACTTATTTAGTAAAGAAATAATTGAATATGTTGTCTTTTGCGTACTTAAAGTAGAATTTATCTCGAGAACAGTAAAGTTTATTTAATCACTAGACCTAGAGCGTACTGTGGAAAGTAAATTCAATTATAGTTAATTATTATGATGCTTGATTGAATGGATCTCTTTAGGTTAATTTATCAAATAAATGAAAATTTAATATCCAGAAAAAATCTGTAATTTTTTGATAAAAAACAAGAAATGTTGTGAACAGCCCCTTCTACAATTTCTTTTTAATTTAATTTCTATAGAAGCGTATTTATTTTCTTAAACACAGTTAACTACCACGCTTTTCAAAAAAAAAAATTCAGGAATTTAATCCAGTTTCAAACCAAATAGGCCTTTAAGATCTTGATAAAATCAACACTCTCATCGGATATGGCGACTGGATTGATTATACTAGAATTTAGATCTAGCAAATTATACTAATTCAGAGAATGTCCCTTACAAATTTTCTTCGTCATATTCCCACAGTTAAAAATCTTTATTATACCACATTTACGATGTTTTAACTCATGATAAATAAAAGTTAAAATGTATCATACTATTTTTAATATACTTACATATTTAGATTTTATCTAACACAAGTTTTAATTTTGGGAAACAACAAACACAAAGATATTCTCAAACAAACAGCTTGGATAAAATATCACGATAACTAATTTATTAATTTCGTTAAACAAGAAACTATCCTTGAATGAGATTTGTTTGTCCACTTAGCTTTATAAAAACAGATGAAATATTTTGACAAGCGAATAATATAATATCAAAGGGAAAACAATAAACCAGTTGTAAACCAAATCTGATTATTTCAGAAGTTTTAACATAAATAGTTAGTTTCATTAATTCGCAAATTTATTTCATTCAGTAGAATAATTCCCAATTATTAAAAAAAAACATGTTACTAATTAACTCAGGTTGCCCGCGATTCTAATATAAAAGATTTATTAAATCCAGCGGGAAATTTATAAAATCTATAGTAATTTCATTTCATTTTCTATAGTAATTTCATGCTTGTAAAGGTCAGGCTATCAAAATTTTATCATTCGTTATATCGTTTGATTAATTTGACCATTTTATTTATTTGAACATCGTCTAGAGAATTTTTACGAGAGTCTATAAAAAATATTTATCCAATGTTTCATTTTAATTTCAAACCTACATACACATAATCTGAATCATAATATACGAAACAAGGTGGGGTATCGATACAGTGTACAGAAATTTTATTTATTTTGTAGTTCTCGACTACATCATAGTTATACACACACTATATACTGCTGGAATAATGTCAAAATGTTGTATTTTGTACACACATTCAAGTAACACACAGATATGGGATTGAAATTCAATTTCCATCCAAGATTTTGATCTAAAAACCATGTTTCCCATTTCAATTATTTTTTTATTTTCTGTTCATTTTCTGGAAGGAGAATGAAATGCTTGACCATCAAACAAATCTGTGTTTATGGTAACAATGGGGTTATACATTTTAAAAATTCTGCTCAGACAAAAATCAAGAATAAAAATGTAATAAAAATTCAAAAGAAAAGTGTTATTAATAGCTTCGGGTTTTACTCGTGCTTTTCATCTTATTTTTTTTTTTTTTTTTTTGGTTTGTTCCGTTTTTCCATAACAGAATGGGCCAAGAATAAAATAAAAAACGAAATTCAAAATATACAATTTTTGAATTTTAAATTAAATCGAATTTCTTTTTTCATTTTCATTTCGCTTTTTCCCCCCAGTTAGGAACGCTTTTTGATAAAATTTATTGATTGATAGATAGATTGAGATAGCCTTTTTCCATTGTTTTTTATTCGAAATTGAAAATTTATGAGGTTTTCCCAGTTTTATTTTTGTTTTTGTATTGAAAGTGTGTTTTGTTGGTGTTGGTTGCGTTTCGTTTATTTGGGAATCGAACATAATAAATTAAACGGTTTTTATTTTTTTTTTTTTTTTAAGCGTAGCAAATAAATATTTTTTCGACCAACAAGAGTGAATCCATTTATTGTATATTTTCGAGTACATACAAATTTTTATATGCCCAAAACCTCCAAAACATATTATTCATTTCACTTAAAAAAAAAACGTATTTCGGTAATATATTTAAGCATTGTTGTTGTATTATATACGTACTGAATCAAAAATTAATTTATTATAAAAAATAAAATTTGCATTCATTTTGCAGCGAAATTTGTGTATAATACGGATAAAAAACCTTAATTCAATGTGTATATAAATATAGTATATTATGTATGTTGGGTAAAATTTAAAAGGGATTTTATTGTAAGGGATGCAGAAAATAAAAATTTAATTAATTTCGTAATAGTACCATTATAATTACAATATGTTTTTGAGACTAAAATTGAAATGTGTACATACCTAACTAAGCAGAACTCTTTAAGAATTTTTTGTAATGATTTTTGTTTCACAGTAAAAGATTATTTATGGTTGTTGTGTATAATTTGGATTTATTTTAAATTAACTTGCTTTTAGTACAAATTAATGCTTTTTAGTAAATGTAAAGAGAACAGACATTCTGTTTGTTTGAATAATTGTGTTCAAATTGGAATTAAATTTTAAGAATCGACCTTTTTCCATAAATGGATTTTATCTTAGCACCTAAATATAGAAGCTTCAATCATAAAATTCGAACTTAATATAAGAGGGATAGAAAGCCAAATAAAAAAAAAACAATGTGTGTGGCCTCTACGCGCGACAGAAGTGAAACTTTTTAAGCTGGAAATTTGTAATTACTATAATTTATCGTTCAATGGTCCAGCTGGCATATACAGTAAAATGTGTAGCTTTTCCGCAGCAAAAATTGAAGAAATATAGTCAATTGATACTAATAATGTTATAGGAGTATTATACAAAGTCAGAGTAGACACATCCTACATCCAAATTAGATAATTGCACATTCTACATTATCTAGTTATTTTTCTCAATCTTTGTTACTCCATGATCTGGTAAAACAGGATTATTACAACTCGATACAAAATCTGCCTATAAAGACACGATAAACGGAATTAAAGGAATATTATTTACTAAATAATACTGATATTAAAGCAACATTTTAGCTTAAAAAAATGAGAACGCAAGCGAAATTGTAATGGTGTATTGTTCGGTTTATATTTTATAGTGAATTTTGCTTAAGACAAACATTTTCTTCAAGAGAAATTCAGAATACTAAATAATTTACCTAAAGTAATGCAACCAGCGATTGATGCATAGGTGCAGTTTTCTCATGTCACCTGGAAATATTGCAGAGTATAATTTCCATGTCTCATTTTATAGCTAGCATAAACCAATTGTTTCATTTTTAAATTGCCCAAGAAAAAGAAATACATTTTGTATTTAGTTTAAAAGTATTAAATTTAATCTTAATTTGCCAACTCTCATTGTATGATCCTTTAAATATCTACACCCTGCGCCATTGAAATGTTCGGTTTGAATTTTTAAAGTAAATTTTGGAAATACCACCGTTTGCTTCAAAAGTAGATGGTAAAAATGATAGATTCTGATTATCAAAACAATTTTTACACTATTCCGAATATATTCAAATAAAAAGAACGGTAATCCGACATTTTAGACCTACATAATGTCGGATAAGGAATATTACCGCCCTACCTCGTAACAATTTGGTAGGTCTTTACAGTGTTTTAACCAAAGTTTTTTCAATTGAAAAATAGTTCTTTGTTGACAATGGTAATTTTTATTCAAAATAAGAATTAACAGAAATAAAATAATTCATCTCAACCAAAATATTTTGAGAGACATTGAACTTTTTAAAATCAATGATTAATAACCCAGCCCTTGGCTTTTATGATGGCCTTAATCCCGATCAGCATTGAATTCTAAAGATTGATTAAATAATATATTGTTATTTCTTCAAACCAGACTTTTTCTATAAGTTTTTTCCGCTCTTTGGCACTTTTCAGCTTGTAATTTGTAATCTTCTTTCCCATGAAGGACCAAATATTTTCAACAATATTGAGGTCAGGACTATTTCCTGTCCAGGGTAACGACTCAATCACCAAGCTATTTTTAAATTCGGCTACCTAAACAAAATAGACATTAAAATTAATCATTCTTACTTCACAAATAACGTCAATAACTAACGGAGAGTAATCGTCCTGGAAGAGTGGAATACCGATGTATTGAGTCGGGTCCTCAAGAGTCACGACTCAGGTTTCGATAATTTTTTTATATTTTCCTCCGTTTTCTGAACTATCCAGAAGGCATAGTGATCAAACTCCAAAGGCTGTTATGGCTCTCCAAGCCATAACATATGGTGAATTTTTCACTGTCGGCGAAATACATTCTGTTAAATACCGTTTGCCTTTTCGTCGCCGAACCCTTGTCCTTACATTGGGTCCAAAGATATTGAATTTGGATTTATCCGAGAATATGAACCAACGCCAGTCCCTGGGCATTCAGTTTTTTCATTCTATTGCGAATTTGAGGCTTGCAGCTGCCATTTTTTCTGTCAGTAATGATTTTCTCGCAGGTCGACAAGTATATAAACCAAGTTCCTTTTAATAGTATGAACTGAAATAGTGTCGGTTTTTGCTATTAGAAGCTAATTTCTCAGCTCCAAAGCCGTAGCAAACCTTTGCTTAAGATCTAAATATCTGAAATTCGATTTGTTGAAACAGAAGTTCTCCTCTTTGCATCAGAGCCAAATTATCGTTTGATTTTCGGAATAGTGCCTTAAAAACTTTCTAATTGCTGTTTGGCTACACTAAATTACTCTTGCAATTTGTGAATGTGTGTACTTTTTTGCCTTTGCTTGCAAAATTTTGGCTTTTTCGTTAGCATTTAATTTAGAACGACACTTTGTAAAATTAACTCTTTGACTACTGAATTGAAACCGAATGAACATTTCACCCTTAGTTTGGTTTTAAATACCTAATAAGGCGTAAAATATGCTGAAAAATAAAAAAATAAAAAAAAAATAGCGAATGAGGTAAAATCTAGGAGAGAATTGCATGAAATAGTAAATAATCGAAATCGAACATTTCAATGGCGCAGGGTGTATACAAATTTAAGTTTTATAAACTTCACTTTCTATTTATTGTAAATTTACAATAAGTTATTTAACATAATAACCGCCTACATATAAATAGTACAAAAACATTAAGTTTGAGATAATTGTGTACAAGCAAATTATTAACAAACACAATTTTTGTACTTGTTTTATATAATACTAGCTGAGTTACCCGGCGTTGCACGGGAGGTATATAATTTAAATACCTTGATTGTTATGCAAGAATTCTTTCTTTACATCGCTGTAGTTGCAATCACATATGAAAAGAAAATTATAAGTAGCTGTATTCAGTAACGGGTGCCTCCGTCAATGCATCCAGGCGAAATTTTGTAATGATATTATTGGACATCCTGTTTGTGAGGATAGTTAATTAATTTTGGTTTGGTATTTGTTACCAATTGCCAAATAATTATACTCCATTTTTACAAACCTTCAACCAGATCAAAGTGAATAATAAATATAAAGATATTTTAGTTAATCATTTTTATTATAAAGCCTTTTGATAAACAATATTTTTGGTTTTCCCATTTGGTGTGTAAATAAATAAATTTTTTGGCATTCCCACTCTGGAGCAAGCAACATACAGTTGGCCATGTGAAAATCATGAATTTTCCAAAATAACACCAGCTATTTTCAATGATTGCCCCTGGGCTTTGTTGATTGTCATTGCAAAAGCAAGGCGTAATGGGAATTGTAGTCGCTTGAATTCAAACGGCAAATCGGTGGGAATCATAGGAATGCGCGGAATTAGCACATCTTCTCCTTTACTTTTACCGGTAATAACCGTTGCTTCAATCACATTCGGCATCAATTTCTTCACACAAAGCGGTGTTCCGTTGCACAATTTCGGTGGATCTAAATTTTAGAGCAGTATTATTGGTGAACCCTCTTTTAAAAATAGTATGTGTGGTGGAATACCAGGTGGCTCCACAGAATTAAGAAACTCTATTGGATAATTGACGGATTGATCCACATCAGTAACCGTGTCGATAGATTTGTATTTCATTAGTGACCCGGGTAGTTGCGATTGAATTTCATTATTTAATTTATTAACGCCGTCATTTTTGGGAGCTAGGAGTGCACGTTCGCACAGCCAATCATGATTTTTGAAGTTATTTGGCAGATTTGGGAATACTTTCATTACCATGTCCTGTATTGATGGCAGCATTTGACAAAAATTAGTCGGGAACGATATCTCACATGTTACAGGTTCATTTGGCAATTTCCCGTTACCCATGTCCAAAAGCTGCCTGGCAAATGTTTTAGCTGTACCATCGTGATGTAAATTCACACGCATGTTTGTAGGTAGTGTGATTTTTGTAACGTGTTTTCAAAGATGAGACGCCTTCAGGCAGGCATTAAGTTCATCAGCGGGTGTTGATCGTGGAATGACTGGCAAAGTTTGACGAAAATCACCTGCTAGTAGTGTTAGAGCTCGTAATAGATCTCTATCACGAACAATGTTTCCATGGCGTGTCGGTGCTGGCAATCCAAGTTGGGAAATGACTTTGTTATTAATGTATAAGCATGCATCCTTGAATAATATAAGTGCTTCATTAAACATGTGTGCTGAAAACTGTATTTCCATATCAGGATTTGTTCTACGTGCTTGCCAAAGTATATCTTCACTAAGGCTTTCTTTGTGCTTTTCCCAAAGACCTTTAGGATCGGAAGGTGTGCATGTTGTTAGTATGATTGCAAAGAGCTTGCGTATTTGTGCTGGATGACACATAAGACATGCTTCGGTTAGTGTTCTATCCCGGTGTTCATCATTTTCAAGTAAGCCCAGTTTAAGACATGCCTCTCTGTAGGTTTGACATACTTCGCCATTTACAGTTCTCAGTGCTTGAAAAGACGTTGGTCCTCTTACTTCATGAAGCAGCATTCTCAGAAAATAACACTCCGCATTGTTAGGATCAACATTATAAACTCGACCCAAGGCATCAGAACCACGTATTCCAGGGTACTCCCGAATAATTGTGCCTTGCTTTCTTCTGAAAAACTGCTTCTTCGACGTGTTCCATGTATAATATTTTGGAACTTCATGATACAGCAACGTTTTTACGAATGAATCTGTTCCGCACAATTGAAAAAAGTCTGTTAATGTCGTATTCGTTGGTTGCGTAGCTCTCTATAACAGATTTCCTTCCGTAAAGTAAACTCGTTGTCCATTTTCTAAGTGTACACTAAGATGTACAACTGTTGGATAACGCTCGTGAATATTAAAACTCAGAATTCGCCAGACAGCTTCATTACTGCTAATGTAACGTCCTATTTGAAATTGCGTGACTTCATCGAATGGTGAATTTGTATTCGAAAGTCCAAAAATTGCCATATCACTGCTTTTGTTGACGTATTTACATATATATTTAATTGACTTAACCGAGTTGCAGTACTCAACGTTAATATGGGCTTTAAATATTTTCGACAGTAACGGAGTGTAAGGAACAATCCAGCTATTATCTACCTCATGATGCACATTGTTTACTTTGATAGTGGCTGTGTGTCCTCCGTCATCGGGTTTTCGTCTCCGGTATTGTGGATATCCGTCGTCACCAGTTTGTGTTTCCTGATACATTTTTCGGGGATATTTTTTCGAATACTTTCCGTCTTTCATGCAAGGTGAATTGGGATTCACGGCTCCACATGGCCCATGTATCATGTTTTTGCTAACGATTTCAAAAAGTATCGGATCTTCTTGGGGATTGGGTACTCCGCTGATATAACACCATCAATTTGAGTCGGAGTAATCTTGTCCTTTAACCAAATCAAAATGTGAGCATTTGGTAGGCCTCTTTTCTGCCATTCTATAGAATACATCCAGCAGCGAGTTTCTCCATAATTATGATTTTTAGTTATGAGGTTCATGAGATTTATGAGTTTCTGTTTGAAAACTCTAGCTGTCAGATCATGCCGATGGGTCGATGATTGCCCAATTAGAAGTAAATCTATAATCTCAGTCCATGTTGGATTACACGTAAACGTTATAAATAGATCTGGAAGTCCAAATCTTTGGACATACGTCATGGCATCCTGAGCGTATTCGTGCATGTGCCTTGGACTTCCCGTATACGTAGCTGGTAATATGACCAATTTTCCAATGTCAGCAACGTCTCCATCATTTGCAATTGCATCGCGCTAGTGAATATATTCCTCGGAACGAAGTTTTTTCTGATTTAAGCGAATGAAAAGAAGTCGTTCACTTTCGATTTTAGCATACATATCAACAATGAATTGGTGAAAAAGTTGACGGCACTTCAGGATGTGGTTTGATTGTTGTGCTCTAATCATAATACGATACGCTAAAAATTCATGCAGGAAACCCATTTCGTCATCGCAGCACTTGTTGTTCGGATAGTTTGCATCACGTTGAAATGATACCCATCTTCTCCTTGCCAAAACAGTATTGGATACTGAAGAGCATCATACGATCTGTGTGTTTCAGTAACACGCTGTAGGCTTTGATTTTGTCTATGGATAATAATATCACGTCGGTTGAAATCCGTTCCGACCATAACAATAGCAACTTCATGGATTGTTGGAGCATTGAATCGTCTTTCTTGTTGACCAGACGGTGTTTTGTCTGCTCGAATAACTACTCTGTGGTCATCTGATGGCATCTGCTCCAATGCAGTTTTGAATAAATTTACCAGATGATTGCGTTCATGGAATAAAATCTGTAAACTTGATATTATTTCACGTTTTGTTCCGGGACTAATAGCGCAACGTTGGTAAGTCTCCGCCTCCTCGTTGCCCATGAAGTAAATTTGTAAAAACTTGGAGTCGTTGTTAGAGAGAGGAAGAAGTGATCCAATTTTATGATAAATTTGTCCTTGTACTTTAAACGTAGGCATAAAACCTCCATCCTTAACAATTTGGGTTGCTCCAAAAGATGTCATTTGAAAGCATGAGTTGTATTTTCGAATATTTTGTAGAAAATGTCTGGATAACTCAGTAGTTCCGGAGACGTAAGCTAGAAGAGGTTCAGGTGGATCATCCAGAGGAGGCAAATTCACTTTTCCATTTGAACAACACATTCCAGGCGATTCATTGTGAAACTTTAAAGCATGACAATACAAACAAATGTTTTCCATTTCCCCAATTGAAACATTGTAATCATAGTCTTTCTCGTAATTGAATGCTGCTAACTTTAAATCACCTCTGAAAGTTTCTATTAATCGTCCATATCGTAACCGATCGACTTCCAGCCGGGCCTCACGATGATCAATGGTTTCAGTAGCTCTAGAAGAAGACATCCTGCTTCGTACATTTTCAAGTCGTGTTTCACGCTATTCAGTTCTTTCATCAGCTCTTGAAGAAGACATCCTGCTTCGTACATTTTCAAGTCGTGTTTCACGCTGTTCAGTTGTTTCATCAGCTCTTGAAGAAGACATCCCGCTTCGTAAATTTTCAAGTCGTGTTTCATGATGTTCAGTTGTTTCATCAGCTCTTGAAGAAGACATCCTGCTTCGAACGTTTGCAAGTCGTGTTTCGCGCTGTTCGCTTGATTCAGCCACCCTTGCGGCTCTAATCTTCTTCGACTTTGCAGTTACCTGCCCAATTGATCTTTTTTTCGGTGGCATTTTTAAGCAAACATGAAACGTGTAGCTAATTAATCAGGAATGACGGGCATTCAAAACTGAAATTAGTATTAATTTATCAAAACGATTTTAATGTTCCCTTCGATACGTTTCACCGCGAACTGTGTTTGAAAATGTCTTTACGAGAAATGTCTCGAAATGTCTTATCTCGAAAATGTCTTTAAGTAATCATAGATTAACACGTTTATAAACTGAAAACTTAAATCTAATAAGAATGTATATTCACTTGAAATAATATTTAATACCTGGAAAATAATCACCAACAATTATTTTATTGCAATATAGCTAACTGATCGAGAACAACGGCATCCGAAACACAAATTAATATTAATTTAAGTATTCAAAACGATTAAAACTACGTCCACTTCGATACGTTTTACCGCGAACTGTAGTTGAAAATGACATTTCGAAAAACAAAAGAAGTTTTTTCAAAGTAAGGCAATTTTACACGTACAATAATTTGAATCCAAGGATGTTTCTTGTAGAAGATTCTATTTTCAAATATAAAACGCTAGTACTTTTCAAAGTAAATCAGTTTATACGTACAATATTTTTTAGTACCTTTCCTAGAATTGATTTTATGAAACAATCATTGATTATTTAAGTAATAAACTAAATAAAGTAATAAACTATTGGCGTTTAGTATCAAACTACTATTTTCATTAAAATCCGCCGGTTGCAATAGTGGATTAAAATAGAATGTTAATTATTTCTGAAGTTATGTGGAAATTAGAACTCGCTGACTATGGTACATTTTAAAACTGGATATGATAAATAGGATATCACTAAACAGTACATGTCAAACCAGTAAAAATGGATTATTAGTATGGATAATATAAGTGTTCAAAGATTTGTCTTCAGTTAAAGTGATGAAAGATTGTCTTAAATTTAAATTAATAAAATTAATTTGAATAATTAAATCAATTATAGTAGAGGTATGATTTGTGTATAATAATCGCACGCTAGATATCCTTCTTGGTGTATAAATTTGCGGCTAAGGCGCTATTTCGGAACATTTAAATAATTGTATCTATACATGTAAAAATGAATTCTGGATCCAGGGCAGACTTCCGGATTGGAGCATGTCACTAATTTCATATAACCCCTTTCCTAAAGTCATTCCCGTCAAAAAAATCTTAAAAAAAATTGAAATTTGAGAAAAAATTTGTACCACAGCTCCTAGACCCCGGGGTCCAGCCCCTTCAAAAGTATCGTGGGCTTGGTCCTGAACATGCAACATATACATGGTCAAAATTTCATGGCGATCGGTAAAGCGGCTAAGGCGTTATTTCAGAACAATCAAATAATTGTATCTTTACATGTAAAAATGAATTTTTGATCCAGGGGCGGACCCCCCGAATTCGAACATGTCTCTTATTTCATATAACCCCTTTCCAAAACTCATTCTCGTAAAAAAATTTAAATTTTTGAAAAAATTTGTACCATGGCCCCTAGACCCTGGGGTCCAGCCCCTTTCACAATATCGTAAGATTGGTCCTGAACATGCAACATTTGCATGGTAAACATTTCATGGCGATCGGTTGAGCGACTGAGAAGTAATTTTGAAATAATCAAATATTAAAATTAATTTTTGATCCAGGGCTGGGCCCCTCGGATTCCAACATGTCAGTAATTTCATATAACCAGCCCCATAAACTCATTTTCGTGGAAAAATTTAAAGAAAATTAAAATTTTCGAAAAAATTTCTACCGCAGCCCCTAGACCCCGGGGTCTAGCCCCTTCCAAAATATCGTAAGGTTGGTTCTGGATATGCAACTTGTACATGGTAAAAATTTCATGGCGATCGGTTGAGCGGCTGAGGCGCCCATTCGGAACAAACAAACAGGAATTCATTTTTATATATATAGATGTATACGCGCACTGTTATTATATTGTTTAAAAATAATTATGCCGTACTAATTTCATTTGTTTCTGTAATAATTTTGTAACTTGAAAAAAAAAGAATCAATTGTCATCTGAACGTATGTACTCGTAATAAGTTGAGTAAAATAAATAAAATAATTTTTATAAATTTGTCTACAACCAAGTGTTAATTTTATTTTACTGTGCCTTCAACCAAGTGTTTGCTTCAATTCTTCAACTAAGTGTTTATCTTCAAAAATAAAAATAAATTTCTACAAGCCACGCGCTTGTCTACCGCCCAAAAACGCTTGGGACGCATCACCCTTATATCTTATTTTATCCATGAATCATTTTGTTGTTTGTCGCAATGAATACTATTGTTCATTATTCATCAACATTTTCTTTATTTTTATGTAAATAAAATATTAACGAAATATTAAAATAAATAAAGTTAAGGTGACCGGTTTTAATTTTATATAACGAAATAAATTTCTTAAGTTCGAGAATAAATAAAGAAAACTTAGTTTTGGTTTACTAAGTGATAACGGTTATAATTTTCGTGTTGTGTGTAAGTATATCATGATAAAGGTTGAAGGGGTGATTTGAATTTAACTTGGTACTATTTAAATAGTTGTATTTGGTATTCTTAGGGACAGGAAAACGAAAGTTTCTAAATGAAAAAACAAATTTTAAGCAAACTACAAGGTTTACGAAACTGTAAATGTTTTTGTATTCGGTGTGAGATAAAAAATAAATTTGTATTTTTGGCAGATCGATATATCGTACATTTTTTTAATATTTACCCCTAATTGCGTCATATCACATAATAGAACACTTGTAATACAATATATATAATATTGTATTACAAGTGTTCTATTATGTGATATTGTATATGTAATCTATATATTATATATGTATAAAACAAAGTCGGGTTAGTTACACCATTTATAACTCAAGAACGGCTGGACTGATTTTTATGATTTTTGATTTGTTGGATTTGTCTCCGTCCAGAATAGCAGAGTAACTATTAAAACATCTGAAAAATTCACGAAAAAAAATTTATGAAGAAAATTCATTTTCTCATGTATTTTGTATGGAATGGCTTTTTTGATGATATCTCGAGAACGGATTGACTGATTTCGATGAATTTTCTTTTTTTGTTAATTTTTAATTTTCACGAAATTACGCACAACCGCACTTTTTCAAAAAAATAAAAACTAAATGGTTTGTTTACATAGAAAAAATACCAACCATATATTATTTGTCTATAGTCATCTGTCCGCAACTGTCCACGCTTGAGAAAGCGGATTTTATATGGGTTGTTGTTGTTTCCATTAGTTTCTGGTCTAAGTGCGCCGAGATTTATCAGCATTTGTTTTCGAGTTTTCAACATTTTTATTCAGTTTTATACGGTTATTACATTTGTATTCGATTTAATTAATTATTTTCAAACGAGTTGTTCTGAAATTCATCAGCCAAAAGTGATTTCAAAGAGGTGAGTTCAGTTTGATGAATTGGACATTGTAAAAGAATTGACAATCAATCCAATCGGTAATTTTGGACTGCGTGTTTGATTTTCCAGGCGGATTCGTTCGAAATTCTGTGGAATTCTATTTTCGATCGTCATTTTCAAACGGTAAGTTGCCTTCGAAGATGTTTACTTTGTGAGGTTATCACATTTGTAATTGTGCGCGCATCGAGAAGTGCTTCATTATGTAATTTTGAATTGTGTAATTAATTTTCCAGTGTTATTTACAATGCCGCGAGCCAGAAGATCTAATCTTTCACAACGAAACCGTAATGCAATTAGACTTCGGAATTTTGCGAATCAATCCACTGCAGATGAACAAGAAATCATACGAGAAGAGCGCCGCGTTAGTATGGCCCGACTTCGTGCTTCACAAACACAAGTACAAAGAGAGTCAGTACGTCAAACGGCTCAATGTGCGATCATTGTGGTGCATTGAAGTACGCTGGAGAAACGCCTGGATTGTGCTGTCTCAGTAGCAAGGTGAAATTGTCATTATTGCCTCCGCCACCTGAGCCATTGCATTTATTGCTTCGTGGCGAAACACCAGAATCACGACATTTTCTATCCAATACTCGAAGATACAATGGATCTTTCCAAATGACTTCATTTGGAGCATACATTATCGATGAACGCGGATTCAATCCGATATTGATGGTCATTTCTGCTTGAGAAAGTAAACTTTCATTTTCTTTCGGTGATCATAAATCACTAATTCTGACTTCGCCTTCGACTTTACAGTTGCAAGGCCAAATTCACCATCGAATTGGATCATTGCAACCGCTTGAAGACGCACAGCATAAATTCATACAAATTTACTTCATGAGCAATATGGAGGACCAACTTGATCGGCGTCAAACGATCAATATGGCAATGAACAGAGCAATTCTTCAAGATCTGCAGCAATTTCTACATGAACATCATGCCTTGGTTCGGTTGTTCAAAACTGCATTGGATCGCATGCCAAATGATGACTACAAAGTCATAATCAGAGCGAATAAACGACCCGCTGGAACACACGAACGCCAATTCAACGCTCCAACAATAGATGTAGTCGCAATTGTGATTGTTGGTGGAAACTTGGAAAAGCGCGATATTGTGCTTACACGCCGCGACACTGGACAACTGCAACGAATATTCGAAACACACCGTTCATACGATACATTGCAATACCCACTTCAATATCAACATGATAAATCCATTGAGTGGTGAGTACCGTATCATAATTTTCATTTCAACATGACTCTAATTTCATTTCAGGTGATGAAACTACCAAGAAGGTTAGCTCGATGAACTATTACGCTTATCGTTTAATATTGCGTCGACAGTACGTCAAAATCGAAGCGGAGCGTCTCACTTTCATTCGATTGAACGAATGCAAACTGTGTTCGGAGGAGTATATTCATTTACGCGATGCAATCAGCACCGAAGGAGATGCAACTAATGTTGGTCGATTGACTGTTCTATCGGCGACGTACATTGGCAGCCCGCGTCATATGCATGAATATGCGCAAGATGCAATGACATATGTTCGTCATTACGGTCGTCCTGATCTATTCATTACCTTTACGTGCAATCCGAAATGGATAGAAATTGTTCAACTACTGCTCCCCGGACAAACATCAAGTGATCGGCACGACATCACAGCACGTGTCTTCAAACAAAAAATCCGGTCGCTGATGAGCTACATTACTAAGCATCGCGTCTTTGGGGATACTCGATGCTGGATGTATGCCATTGAATGGCAAAAACAAGGCTTGCCGCATGAAGACATTCTTATTTGGTTAGTCGAAAAAATTCGACCAGACCACATAGATGACATCATATGTGCTGAGATTCCTGATCCCGAAACCGATCCAGACCTGCATAATGTTGTAATTATGAACATGATTCACGGTCCGTGTTTTGCCATTAACCCTCAATCACCGTGCATTAAATTTGACAACGCTGACTATCACTGGCAACGATGGTTATCCACTGTATCGGCGTCGATCACCCGATGAAAACGGTAGAACTATCACAACGAAAGTGAAAGGAAAAAATTTTGTGGTTGACAACTCTTGGATTGTTCCGTATTCGCCACTTCTTTCCAAAACATTCAAATCGCATTGTAACGTGGAGTATTGCAATTCAGTAAAGTCTATCAAATACATCTGCAAATATGTCACGAAAGGCAGCGATATGGCGGTTTTTGGCGTTCAAACTTCCAATACCAACGACGAAATCACGCACTATCAAGTTGGTCGATATGTGAGCTGCAATGAGGCGATTTGGCGTATATTCTCATTCCCAATTCATGAACGTCATCCCACTGTTGTACATTTGGCGGTGCATCTGTAGAATGGACAACGAGTTTATTTCAGCGCATCGAATGTTGCTCAACGTGCTGAAATACCTCCGGCGACAACATTGACCAGTTTCTTTTCGATTTGCCAAAGTGATCCGTTTGGACGAACGTTGCTCTACTCTGAAATGATACGTTATTACACTTGGAACGCTTCATCAAAGAAATTTCAACGTCGGAAGCAAGGCGATGCAGTTCCTGATCATTCGGATGTGCGTTCTACTGATGCTCTTGGTCGCATTTACACAATTCATCCGAAGAATGATGAATGCTTCTACTTGCGGTTGTTGCTGGTGAATGTTCGTGGGCCGACATCATTTGAATCACTTCGAACTGTCGATGGTGTAGTGTGCCTAACATTTCGTGCTGCATGTCAACAGCACAATTTGCTTGAAAACGATACTCATTGGGACATGACAATCGCTGAAGCAATTGTTTCTGCATATTCAAGTCAGATACGTACATTATTTGCTATCATTATTTCGACATGCTTTCTATCGAATCCACGTGAACTTTGGAATATAAGTACAAGGATGACATGTCAGAAGACATTTTACATCAAATTCGTGTCAGTTCAGGGAATCCCGATCTCGAGGTGAATGAGGAGATACATAACCAGGCTTTGGTTTTAATCGAAGACATGTGTTACCTCATGTGCGGCAATTTGTTAGTCAAGTTAGGAATGCCAACGCCATATCGAGTAATGAACGACGCTTTCAATCGAGAATTGGAACGTGAACGTGAATATACGATCGAGATGCGTTGAACCAATCAGTTCAAACGAATGTACCACCTGTTGAACTCCCAACAGAAAGAAGTGAACGATACATTAATGAAGGCAATTGATGATGGAAATGGTGGCTTATTTTTCCTCGATGCGCCCGGTGGAACTGGTAAGACATTCCTCATATCATTGATTTTGGCCACTGTTCGCGCGAGATCCGAAATTGCTGTAGCAGTTGCTTTTTCTGGGATAGCGGCCACGTTGCTAGAAGGATGCCGAACGGCTCATTCAGCGTTTAAATTGCCGTTAAACCTTCAAACGATTGAAAAACCGACATGCAATATTGCGAAATACTCAGCAATAGCCAAAGTTTTGGTAGCAAGTAGAATCATCATCTGGGATGAATGCACAATGGTGCTCAAACGCGCATTGAAAGCACTCAATCGAACTATGAAAGATCTGCATAATGACTCAAGATGTTTTGGAGGCGCAATGATTCTACTGTCTGGCGATTTCCGTCAAACACTACCAGTCATTCCAAGATCGATCGCTGCCGATGAAATAAACGCTTGCCTCAAATCATCGACTCTGTGGCGCTATGTGAAGAAACTTCAGCTGACGACAAACATGCGTGTTGTATTGCTAAATAATCCATCTGCCGAAGATTTCTCCAAGCAATTGCTGACTATCGGTAATGGCCGTCTTCCTGTCGACGAATCGACCGGATTGATTTCGTTTCCGCCAAATTGTTGCGATTTCGTCTCAACGAAGGACGAGCTCATAAACAAAGTGTTCCCGAACATCATTGCTCACCACAAAAATCATAATTGGTTGAGTGAACGAGTAATTCTTGCTGCAAAAAACAAAGATGTGGATAACTTGAACCTCACAATTCAAAATCAGATCGTTGGCCCACTGCATTCCTTCAAATCAATCGACTGTGTAACAAACGAAGACGAAGCAACCAACTATCCAACTGAATTTTTAAACTCATTGGATCTGCCTGGCTTACCACCTCACAATTTACAACTGAAGGTTGTATCAATAGTTATCATGCTTCGAAATCTGAACCAACCAAGACTATGTAACGGAACGCGTTTGGTGGTGAGAAAACTCATGGGCAATGTGATTCACGCGACGATACTCAAAGGAAAGTTCAAAGGTGAGGAAGTTCTCATTCCGAGAATTCCGATGATCCCAACAGATATGCCATTTGAGTTTAAACGAATTCAATTTCCGATTCGTCATGCATTCACCTTGACGATCAACAAATCACAAAGCCAATCCTTGAGTGTTTGTGGGCTTAATCTAGAAAATGAATGTTTCTCTCACGGTCAATTGTACGTAGCATGACGTGTCGGCAAACCATCCGCTTTGTTTGTTCTCACACCTGACAACAAAACGAGAAATGTCGTATATCACAAGGTGCTTCAATGAAGGAAATCGACCCGAGTGCAACCCATCCAGCAAATAATTTAATAGAATGTAGTGCAACAATGCTACACGAATCATTTCGGTTCACTTCAATAAAGCAAATGCCTTTTTGCCACGTGAATTACATTCATTTCAAAGTAATTAAAATACATTTCATTTTGATTTTTGTACATTTATTGAATTCATTTTTAATATTCATTTTATCTTAATAAAAATTTGAATTTAATTCAGCTAATATCTTAACACAATATTTATTAATTTTGAGGCGGTACGAAGTTCGCCGGGTCAGCTAGTAATACAATATAATACATAATTTTGTTTGGGCATGGCATAGGTGCACACATCTGTGGTTATTTTGAAAAAAGTCTCACTGATTTAATTAAATTTATTATTGGAATGGACCCTGATCCACTTGTCTTATAGCTCTCAGGCTTATACCAATTGTTTGCTGACGATGCGACATACGTTCAAATTTTACATACAAGTGAATATTCGTTTGTATGAAAACGAATATTCACTTGTATGTAAAATTTGAACGTATGTCGCATCGGCAGCAGACAATCGGTATACGCCTGAGAGCCATAAGACAAGTGGATAAGGGTTCATTCCAATAACAAATTTAATTAAACCAGTGAGACTATTTCCAATCTAACCACAGATGTGTGCACCTTATCCATGCCCAAGCAAAATTATATCACTGTAACTTAATCCTTGTGCATGTAACCACGGCAAATATACTTTTGCCGTATAGTCGCCAACATAACGCTGAGTATTTACTGCAACAGCTACAATATCGCCATATGCCGATGCAGCCCAATCCACCATACAAAGATTTTCTTGTCTGCCACTATTAAACCAATTTGTTCTATAATTATCAGTCCAAGGCTCTGATATGTTACTAATCCATTCATGGAAAAAGAAATGGGTCTTTTTGGTGAAGTCGAACTTTGTTAATACGGTTGGGTCGTTCAACGGAACTTCATAGAACGTGGTACTATTCGCCTTTACACACCTGAATTTAACAAGCTGGTCCATATTAGAAGACTGTTCCGTAAGAAGACCTGAAAATTAAATAAAACGTTATTTTATGAATTATTTTTATAATGATGGTTCACCATATTCAAAATCATACCATTTACAACCACTGTTAGCAGCACAACGACGAATAAAATTTTTATTTTAACTATGAACAACTATAATGCTTGCACGTTTAGTTCGCGAGGTGTAAACGATTACTAATCTACTTTTCAAAAATTTCTCGAGTTTTTATAGTTCTCAAAATTATTGACACAAATGGTCTGCCACATAGTTACCACAATCGAAATATATAATTAATCATTGTGCTAATATTAGACTGTCAACAAGCAATGGTAATTATATTGTATTACAAGTGTTCTATTATGTGATATGACCCAATTAGGAGTAAATATTAAACAATTGTACGATATACCGATCTGCTAAAAATACAAATTTATTTTTTATCTCACACCGAATACAAAAACATTTACAGTTTCGTAAACCTTGTAGTTTGCTTAAAATTTGTTTTTTCATTTAGAAACTTTCGTTTTCCTGTCCCTAAGAATACCAAATACAACTATTTAAATAGTACCAAGTTAAATTCAAATCACCCCTTCAACCTTTATCATGATATACTTACACACAACACGAAAATTATAACCGTTATCACTTAGTAAACCAAAACTAAGTTTTCTTTATTTATTCTCGAACTTAAGAAATTTATTTCGTTATATAAAATTAAAACCGGTCACCTTAACTTTATTTATTTTAATATTTCGTTAATATTTTATTTACATAAAAATAAAGAAAATGTTGATGAATAATGAACAATAGTGTTCATTGCGACAAACAACAAAATGAATTATGTAATATGCTATTTTACAAAATGATTCATGGATAAAATAAGATAAAAGGGTGTGTCCGAAACGCAAATTTAAATGCACTTTATTTAAAATACGTATTTTTGAATTAATTTAAATTTTATATTTAAATGTTTTATTTAATATTGGATAATATGTAATAAAAGAATTTTGACAAAAAATTAAGCATGGAATACATAAGTCCAGCACCCTGATTCTCTAAAATATAAGACAATGCAATGTAGTTTTTATGAGTATTGTATATTTGTCCCGTTGTTTTATGTCCATTTTGTCTTTTAATTAATCACATTTATCAAATTTTTAGTTCAGAGTTGTCGAATTCGAATTAATTTAATGAAATTTAATTTAATCAAAAAATGAGCAATAACATAAACGTGCATTTAAATTCGCAGTTTGGACAAACCTACATTGCATGTATTTTAGTGAAATGTGTCTTCGCTAAATGCGCATTTTCTATTTCGGATGCACCCAGAATTACCTAATATTAATTAATTGAATGATTATTGACGATTGGAAAACTTCAAAATACGATACCTTGTAACGACTTCCGGTTTCATCGTTCCACCTTACTTAAGAGAACGCCAGAGATGGGTGTATAAAATCTCGCGATAAATTGAAACTAAAGATTTTATGTTAGATTTTATTTTAATATTTTATTTTAATATTGTATTATCAAAACTCAAGCAGCGTACCGACTTAGCTCGTCAGTTGATCAAAACGTGTACATTTGAATTGAGAGAAAACAATGTCGTTTTCGAATAACATTCTTATTAGAAAAAAATAAATAGAAATAAAAACGAATTTGAAGAAAATGGAAAATAACTGAATTCTGAAAATAAAATTCGTATGTCGAACAAAAAAAAATAATTTGGTATTGTGCAAAATTATTCAAATAATAATATGTAATGTTTTTTAATCGAACATATTAAATATTATATACAGTCAGAAACATTCAGATGTATACGGCTCATATTTAGAGGGAAATTTAAAGATAAAGTTAAAAACCAAACAGAACATAACATATTTAAAATTTTATTTTTTATCAATAATGTTATCACATATACATATTTACTTCATATTTATGTATTTTTAAAATAAAAAAAGTAAGAAAAAAAAAAAAAAGTGTTTCGATGATTTTAATTTGCCGTATACATCTGAATGTTTCTGACTGTACATATATTCTTCTATTATACATATATGTATATTCTTTTTGTGACGTGAGTGTAAATGAAGTTTTAATATTGCAAATTAATCGGCACTATAAAAACTTGGTTTAGAGTAGGACTGGTTTTATTTTAAAATGAGAAATTAAATTTTTTTTAAATGTTTCCATGTGTAATTTAATTTCGTAAAACTTTGACATATTTTCTAAGGGAGACTTTTATGCGGTCCCTCTCCACCGCATAAAAAAAAATTATTTTTAAATTTTTGTCCAAAATTAAGTACAAGAAACTCAAGGGACCGCGTGAAAATTCCAGTTTTCAGGATTTTTCCGGCTATGAGACAAATATAATCGAATTGTTTATTCTTGAAAGGGCTCATGTCCACTTTTTCAAATTATTCAGGAAATAAAAAAAACTATATATTGTCAACAAAAATAAGTTTAGGAGGGAATTTGAGTTTGTTGATGAAAATGTGAGTCGCTATGAAGTGTTAAGCTGAATTTTAAGGTTATTTGTCAATTATTTCAGCTTTTATGCTCATTTTTAATGCATGGACATGAGCCCTTTCTAGAATAAACGAATCGTTTATTCTTGAAATAATTGAAAAATAACCCCAAAATTCAGCTTTATTTCATTTTTAACCATTCTGTAAACAGCCTCAGAGGGAATAATTTCTAAAATCAAAAACAGAATGTGTATTTATTAAAACTCATAAATTTCAAATTAATCAAATTAATAATTTATATACATATTAAAATGATGTCGATGTTTGTTTTAATTATTTAATGTGAATTACGGTTAATTGCTACAAGAAAGATAATCGTTACATAACCAATGATTAACTCTCTCTTTTTCACGTTTCTTCTTTTTAAATATTAGTTTAGTATAAAAGAGCACATGGCCTGGACATGTGCGCTTTCTAGAATAAATGATTTTTTTTTGCAAGGTAGGTGCCGTTCCATTAACCATATGGTAATTTCGTCTTGTCATAAAACGTATGTAAGTGTCTATGATACAAAACCGTCATAATACTAATTTTGACAAAAAGTGGACATGAGACCTTTCAAGAATAAACGATTCAATCATAATCCTACACATCATTGCTGTGGCTTACAGAAAAAAAATTTTAAATTGGTCACTGCAATCTTCGCATCAGGTAACGATGGACTCGATTGCCCATTTTCGTCATCATCATAACTGTTACAACGATCATCCGATGGTCAGACATATTCAAAATTATACCGTCTAGAGTTATTTCTTGTGTTTCGGGAGCCGTTTGATCACCTATATTGATGAACTCGAAAACCAAAATTTTAGATGATGGAGGTGCTGAATCCATAAGCACCAGCACAGCACTTATGTCATTACTCAAATTAAGATTAGGCAGCTCTTTGGAAACATTTTTGATTTGTTTCCGCCTGAAGACCACGGGAGCATCATCGAATCAAAAATTGTAATTTTGCTTGTTATCTATGAAGCTTGCTCGGAATTTTCCATTTCAAATAGAACTCTTTGCAGCATTGATTTTCTGTTATTGAGTTTTAAATTTTGGATAATCCCATTGTTACGCACCGATGTTGTGTTAGCTGGAAAATATGTTAGAACTACATTGGACAATATAATTTCCCGTCATCCAAGCTTTTTTGTTTGAGAAATAAGACATAGAAAGTATATAACGTAATCATTTAACGTTAGAAAATCACACATCCAGTTTAAACAATTTAGAAATATTACATGTACAACCAAAAAGCGGACGTTTAGACAACTTAGAAACTTACGAAATCCGAAAAGCTATATTTCTTAACCAAAATATCCTCAACGAACAGAGAGAAATCCGTTTCTCACAAATTACCGACCCCGCATTGTTTTATTCACATACTCATACCATTCCATAAAATTACTAATACTAGATACTCCTGATTAGGGATTGCAAATTTTCGTTGAATTAACGATTCCGGAATTTTGAAATTATAAAACTTCCAATTCCGGATTCCGGAATAACTATTCCGGTATTGAAAAAAAACTTAAAATATGAAGAAAAAATTTGTATTGAAGAATTCAGCCAAAAAAAATTAACATTATCAAAATGCATGAAATTAATGTTTATAAGCACTTATTACTGTTATAATTATTTTTTGAAATTTGTAGTACAGCAAAATTTGCTTTTAAGAGCCGCATCGCCCAATCCCGATCGTGCCTTAGTACAGAAATTGCCAGAATCGAAAAACAGCTGTTCCGAGTCCACACTGGTAGGTGGTATGGTTACTTAATGTCGGTAAGCAACTTGTAAAATATATCCCCGAAAACCGCATGCTTCAAAAAAGTTCCGTTTTACCGAGCTGAATCATGCTTCGATTTTTCGCCGATTTTGCGGGAATATTGCACAGTAAATCTGCATTGATATTATTTGTAGTTTTTTCAACATCAATTTCGGATCGTATGACCGTGTTCCACTATCATCGATTTAAACATTCAAGATCTATGTCCGTTTCTTCCAAAACAATATCGATTTCCGGAACATTATTCAGTCTTTATGACAGCGTGGCTATTGTCCTTGCATGTAGTCATGCTTCCCAGGGCGATCAAATTCTTGATATATTTCAGTTTTTCCGCCGTTGTGTAAATATCGCAGGTCAACATAAATATGGGAGGATGGTGTCGGTTGTCAGTAAATTCGCATCTTTGCGTCAAATTATATCCACTACCAATTTGGAAAAACGATTATCGCACCATAAATCGAAGACATCTCTCTGTTTGTAAACGTAATTTTGGAATTAATATCAATGATTGATTTCAAAATGTTGTTTCTTAAGATATATAAACGTTCCAATATCGTCAACAGACTATTTCAGTGCGCCTTGCAATCGAGCTGCATGGAAATCTCTTTACTCATCTCAAGTTTGACGTATGACTGTAGTATTAAAATGTTTAGTCAATAAACGACGAGCATCACTACGATCTTTCGAACCATGTTAGTCAGATAAAATATTCCATATTCCTCTGTTTTTGTGATAGTTCCATCCGGTAAATCATTTTCCGTACCGATGGAAAGTCCCTTGTTATTCTTCATATCATCAAAATCGTTTTATTCATCTTCCCTAATATTTTCATTTAGCGCAATATCTATCGGAATTGCATAAACATTAGGGAAGCAGCTCGTTGTCGGTAGTAAAGCAAATCTATGACTGCGAGATGAATCGCTTGAGCGGAACAAAGTTGTTGATCACATTTTGTTAGTCGCCCGAGTTTTTGCACCGCAGATGCCACATCCAACCTTATGAAATCTAGATCTGCGTTTAGGTCGATTTCATATTTTTCGACCCTTCTACGGAATTAAAAAAATATGAAAATACCAAATAACAAAAAATATAGACTAAACTAAGGAAAGCATTAACTCATTTTGTAATTATTTTGAAATGTTCATATTCAAAAATAAATTCAGATAATAGATAATCGAATTCCGGAATCGAAAAGCAGTCAAAAATGACTTGAATTCCGGTATTCATGAAATTCGAAGTTCGGCATTGCATTCTATACCCTGATGATGGCCTAATAAGCCGAAATCGATCGAGTGATTTTTTAAACCTTTTGTAATTTTGCGAAATATTTAACAAGTGTTTTTAAAAAAAATTAAAATTGTGTGTATTAAGTGTGTTTCGCCAAGCGCCTACGGCAGAAAGTGTAAAAAGTGCATAGGAAGTTGTTTGGGCTGGATATTTTTAAAGCATCTCAGCTTAGCACTCTTTCCGATTACTAGCGGCTTGTAGATTTATCCATCAGAAAACGCTGTAAGTAAGTAACATACGCTCTTCTCTTCTTTTTAATTACAAACTTTTATTTGAAAGTGCTCTAAAGCAGTGCTTATCAAACTGTGGAGCTGTTGCCGGGGAGACTTAAAACCTCGCCTTAATATCTCTTATGAACAGCACAACTTCCTCCCACACAAGTTTCTGAATCTACCTATTATCAATGGCCGCTACAATTTTCTATGCCGTTAATGGTTTTTGTAAGATGTGTAATGTGTAATTGAATTTCACAATCACGAGGATTTAGGTAGGCAAGTTATTATTCTTCAATGAATATGAATAGGAATTTCAGATCACAAAACCTGATCTGCGGGATAAAAAAATCATGGTTAAAATTATGGCCTTTTGTGAAGCAACAACATTTTTAAATCAGAAGTCGATATCCGATGTCAATTTTTGGAAATTTAGAAACTAAATTTAAAGTAAGTAGGCACATAAATCTATGAAAATTTGCGAAATTGGATATTGGAAATGAATGTTATGCTAAAAAGTTACTCGCACTTTAATTTTATTTGAGATTTGAAATGGCAGATTGGTTAAATTGTATATAGTTAGTGTTGAGAACTCCAAATTGAAAATTACAGGATTCTAATGCCGAGTTTTTTGTATTGAATTCAATACCGATAAACGGTTGCATAACGAACATTTCTGTAATTATCTTCAGTTAAGCCTATAAAATATAAATTATTAATAAGTTTTATAAATTGGTCGAAACCTTTAGTTTTACACAAAAACATTTCATAGTCATTATTGGTGTCATTGTAATTTTCAGACTAAAAATCTTTTGATTGATTTACAAATCTACTCAAACTTACCAAATCTAAAGAAAATTTAATTAATTTAAACAGTTTAACATGAAAGTTGGCAATTAAGGAAAAAGTTTATTATTCAACGCAACAAACTTGCATGGCAGCAATTTTTAATAAACTTTCGTGAAATCGAAAATGTTTTTTCGGCCTTGGGGCAGTTTCGCACAAAATTGTACTAAATATTTAAGCTTTGTTTAAGGTTTAAACGACCATGTGTAAAATTTATATTAAATGTTAAAATAAATTTTTCGGAAATTTACGGATAATACAATACAATTAAAAAATCACCGAAAACCAGTAATACCAAAGTTCAGTAATTTTCGGTTCCCTAGTTCTTTGGGACCAAACAACTGATCTAATTAAAAAGCTGAACTATAATTGTCATCTACTGAGGTATCATTTTCTATACTATGACCAGTTCAGTTTTTTTTCGAAGAACTCGTGATTAATAAAATTTCAAATTTTCATTATAAAATCGCTAAAACTTTCAATTTGGTTGATTACATTGAACAGTGGTAGTTGGGAAAATTTTAAAAACTTTGGATAACTCTGAATTTTGTATAGAAAAACTCAATTTTTTTTTTAATGTTTCAATGGTTCAGAAGAATATTTTGGGTTGGTAGAAAACTTTTTAAAGTGCGGAACGCGAATATGGATTACTATTGATAAGCTGCGCGGGATATCTGAGATCCTTAAACAATAATGCCCAAAATGCTTAGCTGTAAATTCTTTATTTTTGAATAAAATGTTTGGGGGTCCTGAGGATTTTATTTATCTGATTTCGGGGGCCGGAGTATGAAAAAGTTTGAGAAGCACTGCTCTATAGAACAATACTAACTCCTCACAGTTTGCGATATCTTTGTGAGAATAACTTGCCAGAATATTATCCAATTTGTTTTTCCACTCTTCCACGATATTTTGGTTACTTCATTGGATTCGCCGCATCATTTAATAAGCACAATATTGTACCGCGTTCGGAAAGATCGAAGTCACCCATTAGATGCGCCTTTTCATCCAATTTCAATCTCTGCAAACTGTATAGCCTGAGCTATAGCAAAATAGGCTCGGAAATTAGAACGTTTTTTGAGCTGGCAATTGAAAAACATTCAAATAAGGCTTAATTGTTCTGACCGTTTTTTGTGTTTCGAAGTTCCTGAAACATACGATGGTTTTCATTCGGCTGCAGATATCTAGAGATAATATCGACCTTATTTTGTACTACAGTGTAAATTTGAGTTTTGCAATATTTATATTCAGCGCAAATTTCTTTTACACTTTTTCTGCTATTTTTTATTGCGATTGCGTGTGCGTCATACTTCTGTTTTAAGTTACATATAACAAATTCCTGACGAACGTTTTTTTTTCATGAAAGACTGCAAAATCATAACGAATTCAGTAGATTTCCGCCTTTTTGCACACCAAATTTCGATCTTGAAACAACTGAATCCAAATTCATCTTCAGATTCAAAATCATAAGCAGAAGTATTGATAATAGTAAGCAAGGTCCAACGAAAGTTTTGTTGAATTTTAAAGATAGAGGCAGAGATATTATGGCAATTGATGGCAATTTGTTTTCCAGTTTACTCGACAGTGGGGCTAACATTTCATTGTTGGTTAAGGGTTGTGAAAAATGTTTGAATCATGCACCCCATCTACAGTTTAGACACTTACCGTCAGTTGTAAAATCTGCCAACGGGAATTGTGTGTTTATTTTATGGTGCATACGTGTACACATTAAATTTTGAGGTAAAGCTTCAGTCATGTCATAACTTTATAAATTTGGCTCAAAATTTAAATAAAAAATTGTATTGCACCCCATTTTAGGAAGAAATTTGGATTGAAAATCTCCTTGCCTAAATTGGTATTGTCAGCGAAAAATCAAAAAGCAGATAACGTTTCAAAAAATTATATTAATATTACGATATGTGAATCAACTGATGGTTCATCTGATAATAATTTCATCCACCATAAATTAATAGCAATTTCCTTCCTCAAGTATTTTAGAATTAGGAAAAACATCATAATTATCACATTTCATAGACGTTGTTGCTGCCAATCGAGTTGAAGGACGCTTTCAGGCACGTTGAATGAGGGATCAATGGATAAAACGGCTTTAACCGTCCCAGGTCGTCCATTATCCTGGCCTTTGCAACCACCCCATATACTGTGCAGTCGTCAACATTGTGAATTTAACAATCATAAAGTTGAATGCCCATTTTAGAACACAACAACAAAAGGGGTACGAGTTACTTAAAAAATGATAAGCTAATGTTAGATGGCAACGACAGTATAACATACCAGACATTATTTCAAGAAATTCAATTTATAAATTCATTTTAATATAATATTCACATCTAAATACAACAAAATGTCAGGAATCCTTGAACTTTTATGTTTTCATTTGAATGAAAAGCAAATTATAAAAGGTTTTGCAGAAAGTTTTGATACAGGTATAATAAATAATAAATATTTCGCTTAATTTGAGAAACTCAAATTTTTGTTGTTAAATTTTCAATGAACAATTATTCAACATATTATAATATGATCCAAAGCTTTCTAATCCTTTGAAAAATGTATAAAACATATGTTTCATTCAAGGTGCGTATCCATGGTACATTTCTATTAAAAAAATTGTACATTACGAAGTTAGCTACATGACATGAATTAATGATCGACTGGGAGTTATAGTAATCCTAGGGTTAAATTCGTGAATAGTTTAACTCATTTTTACTCCAGAAATATAGCACATCGTAAGAATAACATTCTAAATTTGTAAAGTTAAAGAAGAATATTTAATAACTTGGAGGAACCTTTCCTTTTAATACAAATAAAAAACACTTTTATATTTCGCGCTATTTTAATTTTTAAAGTTATAAGTTCTATATTTAAAAATAAAGATAGCGTGAAATATATAAAGTGGCTTTTATTTGTATTAAATTCAAATTTATTAAATTTCCACGAAGCTAAGAAAATCAACGATATTTGTTAGTTTTTTTAAATAAAGTTGATTAACCAAACGAAAATTTCAAGCTGATCGGACACATCATATTGGCATAAAATCTGTTGCATTGTTGGGATCGAACGTTTACTATGCAAAAGGTTCATGTGAAATATTTACCAAATTATTCCCAAAAAAAGTTAGGACCAGTTTAGGAAAATCTTCACGAATTTGAGCAGAAGCGTGAAATTTCTCCTATTCCTAACTGTTTACGAGTGTATTATTTAGTGTAAATAATATACAAAATTCATTTTAATTAGGCAATTGAATGGTTGTTTTCTTTTTATCGTTTAACACGTTTATTAATTCTTAAACAATATTGTAGCTTTAAAATTTTCTAGTTTCTTAATTCCCCAAAAACGCGATCATTTTACAGTTAAACTATTTTGAATTACCGTAAACATGAAATCTAGCGGATTAGATATAGAATAGGATTACACCTGAATTCGCTTCAACTATGGCTATATATAGACTTTCCAAAATTGTTCTGCTATTCCTGAAAAGCGCGCATTCTAAAGGAAACCTGTTAAGAGTTACTGCGTACACCAAGTCTAAAGAAAACCCATACACATTTTCCGAAGTCTAGGGGAACAGGTAGTTAGAATTGAACATATCTGAATTCGCTTCCACTGTGATTGTAAAACGATTTTTCAAAAATGTTCCTGATATTCCTGAAAAGCGCGCATTCTAACGAACACCTACTATATTAAGTTACAAACTGCAGACTCGCTCTAAAGGAAAAGTATACAGAATTTTCGTTGTCTAGGGGAACAGGTAGTTATAGTAGAAAATTTCTGAATGTGCTCCTGTGGTTGTATATCGATACTTCCAAAATTTTCCTGCTATTCCTGAAAAGCGCGCATTCTAACGGAAACCTGTTAAGAGTTACCTTAGACCACTATAAAGGAAAACCATACACATTCTCCGAAATCTAGAGGAACAGGTAATTAGGGTGGAATATTTCTAAACTTGCTTCCACTTTGGCATCAACTATAGTTGTTGTAAATTAGGAACAGCCGGAAAGACTTTTAACCATCAATCCATGAAAGTAACCAGGGTTGTTTCCGTCTTTACGCTATAAAATTATCAATTATCAATATAAAAATCTTAAATAATTCACGGATTATCTTTAGGCGTCCTTGTTCAAGAAATAATAGTTTGTTTGCCCGGAAAAGAACTAATATCTTTTTTAAATTGCATATGGAGCAACTTTCGGAAAAAAAAAATACAAAAAGTGGTTTTAGCCAGGATGAAAACGACCCTGGTACATGGATTAAGGGTTAATTTTAAAATAATTAATTTTACCTAACAATTTTATTAAGATAGTTATAATAAGTTTTATTAGTCTATATATATAAAAATGAATTCCTGTTTGTTTGTTCCGAATGGGCGTCTCAGCCGCTCAACCGATCGCCATGAAATTTTTATCATGTACAAGTTGCATATCCAGAACCAACCTTACGATATTTTGGAAGGGGCTGGACTCCGGGGTCTAGGGGCTGCGGTACAATTTTTTTCGAAAATTTTAATTTTCTTTCAATTTTTCCACGAAAATGAGTTTATGGGGCTGGTTATATGAAATTACTGACATGTTCGAATCCGAGGGGCCCAGCCCTGGATCAAAACTTAATTTTAATATTTGATTATTTCAAAATTACTTCTCAGTCGCTCAACCGATCGCCATGAAATGTTTACCATGCAAATGTTGCATGTTCAGGACCAATCTTACGATATTGTGAAAGGGGCTGGACCCCGGGGTCTAGGGGCCATGGTACAAATTTTTTCAAAATTTTAAATTTTTGTACGAGAATGAGTTTTGGAAAGGGTTTATATGAAATAAGAGACATGTTCGAATTCGGGGGGTCCGCCCCTGGATCAAAAATTCATTTTTACATGTAAAGATACAATTATTTAATTGTTCTGAAATAACGCCTTAGCCGCTTTACCGATCGCCATGAAATTTTTACCATGTATATGTTGCATGTTCAGGACCAAGCCCACGATACTTTTGAAGGGGCTGGACCCCGGGGTCTAGGGGCTGTGGTACACATTTTTTCTGAAATTTCAATTTTTTTAAGATTTTTTTGACGGGAATGACTTTAGGAAAGGGGTTATATGAAATTAGTGACATGCTCTAATCCGGAAGCCTGCCCTGGATCAAGAATTCATTTTTACATGGATATCATACCTCTACTATAATTGATTTAATTATTCAAATTAATTTTATTAATTTAAATTTAAGACAATCTTTCATCACTTTAACTGAAGACAAATCTATGAACACTTATATTATCCATACTAATAATCCATTTTTACTGGTTTGACATGTACTGTTTAGTGATATCCTATTTATCATATCCTGTTTTGAAATGTACCATAGTCAGCGAGTTCTAATTTCCACATAACTTCAGAAATAATTAACATTCTATTTTAATCCACTATTGCAACCGGCGGCTTTTAATGAAAATAGTAGTTTCATACATACTAAACGCCAATAGTTTATTACTTTATTTAGTTTATTACTTAAATAATCAATGATTGTTTCATAAAATCAATTCTAGGAAAGGTACTAAAAAATATTGTACGTATAAACTGCTTCACTTTGAAAAGTACTAGCGTTTTATATTTGAATATAGCATCTTCTACAAGAAACATCCTTGGATTCAAATTATTGTACGTGTAAAATTGCCTTAGTTTGAAAAAACTTCTTTTATTTTTCGAAATGTCATTTTCAACCACAGTTCGCGGTTAAACGTATCGAAGTGGACGTAGTTTTAATCGTTTTGAATAAATTAATATTAATTTGTGTTTCGGATGCCGTTATTCTCGATTAGTTAGCTATATTGCAATAAAATAATTGTTGGTGAATATTTTCCAGGTATTAATTATTATTTCAAGTGAATATACATTCTTATTAGATTTAAGTTTTCAGTTTATAAACGTGTTAATCTATGGTTACTTTTTGATTGTAGATAACATTTGATTTTGCTTAAAAAAAATTCCGTAAAGACATTTTCAAACACAGTTCGCGGTGAAACGTATCGAAGGGAACATTAAAGTCGTTTTGATAAATTAATACTAATTTCTGTTTTGAATGCCCGTCATTCCTGATTAATTAGCTACACGTTTCATTTTTGCTTAAAAATGCCACCGAAAAAAAGATCAATTGGGCAGGTAACTGCAAAGTCGAAGAAGATTAGAGCCGCAAGGGTGGCTGAATCAAGCGAACAGCGTGAAGCACGACTTGAAAATGATCGAAGCAGTACGTCTTCTTCTAGAGCTAATGAAACAACTGAACAGTGTGAAACACGACCTGCAAACGTTCGAAGCAGGATGTCGTCTTCAAGAGCTGATGAAACAACTGAACAGCTTGAAACACGACTTGAAAATGTTCGAAGCAGGATGTCTTCTTTTAGAGCTACTGAAACCATTGAACATCGTGAGGCCCGGCTGGAAGTCGATCGGTTACGATATGGACGATTAATAGAAACTTTTAGAGGTGATTTAAAGTTAGCAGCATTCAATTACGAGAAAGACTATGATTACAATGTTTCAATTGGGCAAATGAAAAACATTTGTTTGTATTGTCATGCTTTAAAGTTTCACAATGAATCGCCTGGAATGTGTTGTTCAAATGGAAAAGTGAATTTGCCTCCTCTGGATGATCCACCTGAACCTCTTCTAGCTTACGTCTCCGGAACTACTGAGTTATCCAGACATACAAACACAACTCATGCTTTCAAATACAGCGATGTAAAGAGAGAATTCTTGCATAACAATCAAGGTATTTGAATTATATACCTCCCGTGCAACGCCGGGTAACTCAGCTAGTTTTAAATAAAATTGAATTGGCGTCTATATCTTAAGGAGATCACATTTTGATTAAATTTTAGTTTGGTTAAAAGTATTTTTTTAAATTTACTCGTAATGTGCATTTTTCGTTAATAAGTAGTTTTTTAGTGCGAAGTTTTTACACATACATTCAAATGATTTGTTATTGGAAAAACTTCCGAATCGTGTGCAAAATTGGGTTTCGTTTTTGTGAAAACTAATAAAAAAATGGTAAATTAAAATGGTTTAAAAATAAATCATATCATAAAATATAATTAAAATAAAAAAAAAAAAAAAATCAAACTTCCACATTAACCAAAAACATTTTTCTAGTGACAGAATTTAATTTTAAAATCGGTCATTAGCATTTTATTTTATTTACCCTATAGTTAAAAGAAACGGATTCTTAAAAGGATCGTTAACTTTTTAATTAATTCAAAAAAATATTACTGACAGATATTATTACCTTAATTAAATATTTTAATGGGTTTTGTAAATTAAAAATTGTATTCCTTTATATTTTTACTAGAATGGCTGATTATGTTTCGGATATTTTTGCAAAGAAAATTATGAAATTATTGATTTAATAGTTGGCCTAACCAGGGTGGGAATGATTTTAATCATTGATCCTTAAATACGTGCTCATACAAAATAACTTAATATCGTGTTTAGGGGCATTAGGTACCACCATATATATTTCAAAGTGTTTTCATAGGAAATCATTTTAAATGTGTACATTTATTGTACATTAATTAAAATAGAATTCAAATTTTTTTATAACAAAAATTAAAAAAAAATAAGACATAAAAAAATAGTGCAATTTCCATACTACCGCAAATACTTTTTGTTTAAATTTCTAAATCAGTTGGATGCACCAAACCCGGTTCTAAGGTTAAATTACCTGATTTTGACCAGAATATGTTTAAAACTACTTAGTCGTTTGTTTGTAAAAATAATTTTTTTTCCCAACTAAAGATAGGGTGTTTTTAAACATAAAAGTTGTTTAAATTAAATAAAATTTCAAAGTTTGTGATAAAGCAATTTATCGTAAAGCAATTTATCGTAAAATAATTTATCGTAAAGCAATTTATCGTAAAACAATTTATCGTAAAACAATTTATCGTAAAGCATTTTATCGTCAAGCAATTTATGGTAAAGCAATTTATCGTAAAGCAATTTATCGTAAAACAATTTATCGTACAACAATTTATCGTAAAGCAATTTATCATAAATTATTTTATCGGAAAGCAATTTATGGTAAAGAAAGTTGTAGTAAAGCATTTTATCGCAAAACAATTTATCGTAAAGCAATTTATCGTAAAACAATTTATCGTAAAGCAATTTATCGGAAAGCATTTTATCGTAAAGCAATTTATCGTAAAAAAATTTATCGTAAAGCAATTTCTCGTAAAACAATTTATCGTAAAGCAATTTATCGTAAAGAAATGTATCGTAAAGCAATTTATCGTAAAACAATTTATCGTAAAACAATTTATCGTAAAGCAATTTATCGTAAAGCAATTTATCGTAAAATAATTTATCGTAAAGCAATTTATCGTAAAACAATTTATCGTAAAACAATTTATCGTAAAATAATTTATCGTAAAGCAATTTATCGTAAAACAATTTATCGTAAAACAATTTATCGTAAAGCATTTTATCGTCACGCAATTTATGGTAAAGCAATTTATCGTAAAGCAATTTATCGTAAAACAATTTATCGTACAACAATTTATCGTAAAGCAATTTATCATAAATTATTTTATCGGAAAGCAATTTATGGTAAAGAAAGTTGTCGTAAAGCATTTTATCGCAAAACAATTTATCGTAAAGCAATTTATAGTAAAGAAATTTATCGTAAAGCAATTTATCGTAAAATAATTTATCGTAAAGCAATTTATCGTAAAATAATTTATCGTAAAACAATTTATCGTAAAGCAATTTATCGTAAAACATTTTATTGTAAAACAAGTTATCGTAAAGCAATTTATCGTAAAGCAATTTATCGTCAAATAATTTATCGTAAAGCAATTTATCGTAAAATAATTTATCGTAAAATAATTTATTGTAAAACAATTTATCGTAAAATAATTTATCGTAAAGCATTTTATCGTAAAACAATTTATCGTAAAATAATTTATCGTAAAGCATTTTATCGTAAAACATTTTATCGTAAAACAATTTATCGTAAAACAATTTCTCGTAAAGCAATTTATCGTAAAACAATTTATTGTAAAGCAATTTATCGTAAAACAATTTATGGTAAAGCAATTTATCGTAAAGAAGTTTATGGTAAAGTAATTTATAGTAAAACAACTTATCGTAAAGCAATTTATCGTAAAACAATTTATCGTAAAACAATTTATCGTAAAACAATTTATCGTAAAGCAATTTATCGTAAAGCATTTTATCGTAAAGCAATTTATCGTAAACAAATTTATCGTAAAGCAATTTCTCGTAAAACAATTTATCGTAAAGCAATTTATGGTAAAGAAATTTATCGTAAAGCAATTTATCGTAGAACAATTTATCGTTAAACAATTTATCGTAAAGCAATTTATCGTAAAGAAATTTATTGTAAAGCAATTTATCGTAAAACAATTTATCGTAAAGCAATTTATCGTAAAGCATTTTATCGTAAAGCAATTTCTCGTATAGCATTTTATCGTAAAACATTTTATCGTAAAGCAATTTATGGTCAAGAAATTTATTGTAAAGCAATTTATCGTAAAATAATTTATCGTAAAGCAACTTATCGTAAAACAATTTATCGTCAAACAATTTATCGTAAAGCAATTTATCGTAAAGCAATTTATCATAAAGCAGTATCGAAACTATTTTTAAAAATTCGGGCGTCCGAATTAATAAAAATAATTGCGGTATGATCAATTGCCGTACTATGCGCAACGTGGAAAATGTAATAAATTGGAAATACAAAGAAGTAACATATCTTGACATATTGATGGAATTTGGATTCTAAAATGATATTTGGAAGAAGTTCTGAAATATGGCCAATTAGCAAGGAACCGGTTATTTCTTAACGGATTATGACGAAATTCGACAAGAACGATGAAAATGAAATTCTAAAGCTGTTGTGGAATATGGCCAATTAGAAAAGAACTCGGTTATTTCTTAGCCGATTATGATGAAATTCGACAAGTACGATGGAAATAGGATTCTAAATATATATGGATATATCCAGGCCCAACATTGCAGAATGTTTAAGCGCCCTTGATAACGAATTGGAGATTCTACTAAATAGCATTCACCGCAGATTTAAAACAAATGTTTCGGCAAATAGTGGCTCACTTTCAACGCGTGGTTTGGAGAAACAATTGTACAGACACTTCGGTAGTATTTTCTTCGACACAAGTAGAGATAAATAAACCGGCAACGAAACGTAATATTTTAACAACAATAGCACGATCATACAACCCGCTTGGCTTTATCACTCCTGTAATACTGCCAGCGAAATTGATCATGTAAGATTTATGGATCGAAGACTTGGATTGAGACGATGTGATTTCGGAAAATTTACAGGAAAAATTGTATCAATACGTTCATGATCTTGAAAATGTATCGCAGATTAAAATCCCACGATGGGTATCAGTTACAGGTACATCGAGTCAACGGACACTCGAGTTGCACGCATTCTCTGATGCATCTGACAAAGCCTACGCAACATGTATTTATCTGCGAGTGTCATCCGACAATACAAATTTCAAATGCCACCTGCTAACATCAAAATCGAAAGTCGCTCCCATAAATCCTCCATCCATACCTCGACTTGAATTAGTGGGAGCAGTAGAGATTTTGTAGATCATGTCATCTTAAATCTACGACTTCCACAAAAGCCAACAGTCTATGCTTGGACGGATTCGAAAATCGTGCTGCATTGGTTGAAAGGAGACAATCGCATAAGTCGAATACAAGAGGTAATTCCTGATATTAAATCGCTTCATATCAGCTCCGATTGAAATTAATAATCTCTCTTTGTGGTGGATAGGACTAGAATTTTTGCAACAACCAAAGGCAAAATGGCCACATTCAAAGTTTCAACTCGAAGATTTTGGCGAAATGGAAGAACGGCGAATTTACGTGCACAACGTCAACACCACGGAACAATTGCAACTGCTTTAACGGTTTTCCTCATACAATAAATTGATTCGCATAACTGCTCTTGTGGAAATGTATATTCGCAGTTTTCGAATATACATTTCCACGACGCAGGAAAAATCGAATTTACCTTTGACAGTCAAACAATTAGACCAAGCTCGTGATCACTGGATACGAGTCATTCGACAAAAGTATTTTGCGCTGAACATTACGCGTTACTGCATGGAAAATTAATATCCACGAAAAGTAAACTTTTAGGAATTTAAACCCGTTTTTGGACGACCAACAAATTGTGAGGGTAAGAGGTCGATTAGAGCATCCCATATTAAGTTACGATGAAAAATTGCTAATAATACTGCCGTAAAAAAATGAATTCACTAGTATTCGCGAATTTCACAATCGAACTCTTCATCGTTTCTTATTGCAAAAAGGTTTGAAATGCAAATGGGATTTCTTCCGGCACCGCGAGTTCAACCCACCTTTGTGTTCAGTTCAACGGGAGTTGACTTCGCTGGACCTATTAACGTTAAAGCATCTAAAGGCCGTGGCAAAATACATACAAAGGATACATGGTCATATTTGTGTGCTTAGCTACGCGAGCGACACACGTCGAGCTCGTCGGTAACTTGGAGACCACAACATATCTTGCCGCACCTAAAGGGTTTCTAGCCAGAACAAATATGTATTCCCATATTTATAGTGACTGTGGAACAACCTTCGTGGGTGCGACTAATAAATTGAAATCCCAAGAAAAATTGTGGTTGAATACAATGGACAAGAGTATCCTGCCATTCCTAAATAACCGCTCAATTCAGAGGATTTCATCCCTACAGCAGCGCCACATTTTGGTGGCATTTGGGAGGCTAGGGTAAAATCCATCAAATACCGCTTAAAGCGAGTTTGTGATGATAGGTCTTTTTTTTTTACATATTTTTAATTGGGTACAGAGCGGACTTATTAACGGTCCTAGCTCCTTGTAATTGTCAGAGCTTCTGCACCCAATGCGCGATCCTGCAAGTAAAGATTAATAGCTACCCTAAATTTATTCATTTTGTATTCCTTCGGAAGTGTATTAGCGAATTCCACTTTTTGATGTTTGTATGTGCATTGGTCGTTCCTTTTGTTGTTCTTGTTGTTGTAATGAATGGTAGTATTTTCTCCGATAGTTCTGCAGAACATTTACCATGCAAGCATCTGTAGAAGGCGCAGAGTTCTGCAACATCTCTGCGTTGCTGTAAGCTGTCTAGTTCTTGAGTAAGTCTGGGCTTCCGTATTATTTGATAGCGCGGCGTTGAACCCTGTCCAATAAATGGAGGGTGGTACCGGACGCACCTCCCCAAACTAGACAGCAATTCTCTATACATGGTCGGATAAAGGTTTTATATATTTGAAGAACTTGATGCGATTTAAAAAACCTTCTGAATCGATTTAGGAACCCGAGTTTTTTTGAAGCTGATTTAGCCAATTCAACAATGCGCGTTCATTCCATTTGAGTTTGTTACTTATTTGAACACCAAGCAGTCGAATTGAGTCGCAACCTACAAGGATATGGTTTTTTAGCACAAATGGGAAGTCGTTGATATAATCGCAATTTTCGTACCATGATGGAGATCCGAGTTATCGCAAAAAAAACAAATTTGCCCATTTTGTTAAGATGGCGGAGAATTCGACTATTAAATTTTGGTAGACAATTTTAAGTTAAGCTTTTCTAAGCCCTCCCCCCCCCCCCCCCTACTACACATATATAAAAATCAGCCAGTTCGATTCATTTGCATTTCTTTACCTTTTTTTGGACATAATGACTGGACTATAACCAGTATTTATGAACGTGTGGCGGTTCACGCATCTGTTCATGCGTTCGCCGTCACATACGCGAACAGAATACACAAAACGGAAAACACCCAATACGAAAAATGACAACACACAAAAACAAAAATAAATACAAAAACACACAAAAACAAATTAAAATTAAAAATCAAGCAGTCTCATCTCAATCTCTTTAGCGACAACACGTCGCTGGTTGCGTTGGCCGCCAACCACACATTTAAAGTCAGCCCAAAATGGTGGTGAAATAAATAAATAAATGTGTACACTAATAAACCATCACAAATTAAAACATTCTAGTTAAAAATTGATAAATATTATTTTTACAACAAATAATAAATTAACAATTTAAATAAATAAACTAAATTACAAATTATGTACATACATGCATATAATTTAAATAATGTTTTTTAATTAAATTAATAAAAGTAAAACGTTATAAACGTTTTAATTTAATGTTACGCTTGTGAGAATTGGGCTTTAGTTCTATTTGAAAAAATTTAACTTTTCGGATTTGGTCGATACCATCACAAATGTGACAGCCAGTTCATGAATCATGATTCTTGCGTAAAATTTTCGTTTTTGGGCCGGAAAGGGATACCGTCCAAATATTAGTTTTTTATCAAAGTATTTTACAAGAAGAGCTAAAGAAATTCGTTTATTAAATAAATAAATGATAATCAAACAACTTAATTAAAATCTCGTTTTTTATCTCCAAAAACAAAAAAGTGGTGTAGCTTCTAATTATTCGATTATTTATTATCGCAAAACCAATTAACAAAATAGTTTTAAATAACTGTTTGACCACATATATATTTTTCACATTCTAACCACACTATAATTTTCTAATCTCCAAAAAGAGGTTATTGTTCTTTTCTTATTTACCTAAATTTTGTTTAGTTTTTATTTGGACATAATCGAGAAAGGAGCTTTACAGTAAATTTAGTGATTTAGTGTTAGCTTTAATAAAAATAATGACCAGTGTTCCATCTGTACACATATTAATAAGTACTATCGACGAAAATCTATCCGAATATCCGCGACAGACAACAATTCATGGCGTTAAATATCTAGCCGATAGTTCCCGTTCACTACCCGAACGTCTATTTTGGATTATTACATTTACCGTGTCGATTTTATTGTTTGGCCATTTTGTTTATAAAATCGGAAGAACATGGATGCAAAATGAGGTGATACAAATTGAACGGAATATTCCGACATATATTTTTGAAATTCCATTTCCGGCCGTTACAATTTGCCCGCAAATCAAATTCACAAAGGAGAAATTAGATTTGTCGAAATTTTCTGAACGTTATGTCAATATTTCGTATATGGACGCCCATAATTTGGATAGCGATTATGGAACAAAGCTTTTCATGGCCTCGCAAATATGTAGAGCAGATTTTGTTTACCATACTATACCTAAGATTAGGGGTAAATTTCGTGAAGAGCATAAGATTGGTTGGATCGATACACTAATGAATGTAATGTTAATTCAAAATATTTTAGTTTGGCGCTTATTGTGTTTAATTTTATTTTAGATGTCGCCTAGTTTTAAAGAAATTCATATAGAATGTAGATCGGATTCATTTGAACAGAATGACTATTCGTGTGATGACATATTTTCTACAGTTATAACGAACGAAGGAGTCTGTTTTACGTTTAATACAATTCACGATATTTTACGGGAGGATTCATTGCATAAGGATTTTAAGTATCACAATATTACATCGAAACGCGATGGATGGCATCCCGAAACAGGCTACACAAAAAGTAATGCTTACCCTCTTAGAGCAATACTGAAAGGGTCAGCCAGTGGAGATGGATTACAAATTTTATTATATGCGAATCTAGCCGACAAAATTCAATATTGTGATGGTTCTTCTGTCGTCGGGTATAAAATTGCATTACATTCACCCTCCTCCTATCCGCAAATGTACGATAATTTCATTCAGCTTAACTATGGCAAAGGGTACGTAATATCAGTGATACCAAAAACTGTAGAAACGTCTAATGATTTAAGATCAGTTTCACCCGATGTGCGGCAGTGTTATTTTAATGATGAACGCAAATTACAATCCTATACACGTATTACAATCAACAGAACTGCCACCTCGAATGTTATACAAATTTTACTAAACTTCAGCATGGTGGTGTTCCATTTTCATCGCCACATGATTTAAATACCACTGTTTATGGCTTGGGATATAAAAATGAAGGTTGGGGCTTACTCAACAATTATAAATTTTGGCACGAGTACTTCAAAATATACGGTAAACCAGAAAAATCGGTATATAAGCTCTTGCCCAGTTGTAATTGTTTGCCTGAATGCAATGGAATTTATTATGATCATAAAATTCCGATATTGGGAGAGACAATTGGGGGTCATAATCAAGATATTTATACGATAATAGAAATAATATTCAGTGAACCAACTTTTAATGGTCTGATCCGGGTGCCCAGGTATACATTCGAAACAATGTTATCTGACTTTGGAGGATTACTGGGCCTATTCATGGGTGGTTCCGTGTTGAGTTTATTTGAATTGTTTTATTTTGTGGCAATACGCAACTTTTTTAAATCAAACACGTGATAGTAAATCAAAGTTAAATATAATAAATGGATTAATATTTCAGCCTGTTTCGTTATTGTAGTTATGTACCTATAATAGTAAATTTCCGTTTAACTCCTTCTGGTGTAGTTATGTGTTCCAAGAATTCTGTTTCACTTCTGAGAAATTCATACTTATTGTGCTGTATTTTTAGGTTGAATTGTGATAAGCGGTTAATGAATTTTTAGGAGTTTTAATTGTGGTTAGCTAGAATAAAGCTCACAACGATCATCTAACCATACAAACCAAATTTTTACTATTAGTCCGTATGGGACGTTGTACCTGGCCCTTTCGAAGGTTGCTGTATACATTCAGACGAATTTTACTTGGACGTACTGTGATCTGTTATCTCAAGACCGAAAGCTTTTCACAAACGAGAACCAGCTAATAAATTGACTGATCCTTTCAATCCATTCATTCTCAATGTACTTGGCTCGAATACAGATATACAATTTATCGTTGAAGAATATTCGTCCGCTGTATCCGTAGTAGTGTATAATTAATAAGATAAATAGAGGAATTCACAATCTTCATCGCAAAATCATACCGATATCGTGGAGATTACTCGAAAACTGAGTGTCGATATGCTTAACACGGTCGAGATTATAACGGTCGAAGCGGCGTGGCACATGCTGCGCCTGCCAACGCCTATAGGTGCTCTTCAGCGGTATATACCAGAACTCAAATAGAAATCAAAGACATAGACGAGGAATCAACCGAGGTGTGGCAAGATAATTGGTTTGAGAAATATCAAAAGAGACCAGCCGATCTCGAAAATCTGACTCTTCCAAAGGCTGCTTCATATACTACACAGTGGTAAAAAACAAAAAAATGGAATAAACGAGGCAGTTCTAGTACGAGTTGAATTTGAGATTCGCCATATTGCGGTGTCTCCCTCTAGTGGTGAGATGTTACAATCTATGTTATTAGCTGAACGACAATTTCCCATTTTAGTGCCGGTTGCTTCTCATGACTTGGATCTATTAAATCCTGCATACGAAGCAAAATTATGCGGACTTAAACTAAGTTGCATTCGTTCGTACCTTGTTTGTGATCTGCTAATCGAAACTAGAGATTTGCCGAGATTATTGCCCCGACTACTACATACCCAGGGAAGGCTAAACCGTTTATTTAGGCATGGCAACGGTGTTTTTTTGTGATTCCTTGGGTCGAAATTTGGACTTACCCGTTCAATTACACCGGCGCATATTTCCCGTCTGAATTCGATTTGTCACTCGCCGCAAGCGAGTATTAAGAGCGAACAAAATGACTTTATTTAGTGTCCTAAGGAACCCTTTATAGAAACTATTAAGTCAGCGACCAATATTATTAATAACCCGGATGTGGGTAAAATTGTTCGGAAACTCGAAACATTTCTAACTAATTTTCGCGATCCGCCATTGAACCAAACAAGTTCAAGTATTAAAATTCCTTCCAATAAAATCATACCCAAACATAATATTTTTCAATTTATCTAAAGTTATGACCTTGTGGAACCTCCAGCTTAATGGAACAAGCAGGGACACTCCAGTAGAGCGGTTTGTGTCACGGGTAGATCAAATGGCCTAGCGTGCAGGCATAGATTTGAATTCGTGTGTTCAAGATCTGTGGTTCTGCAGATGGATTCAATTGGAACGAGATTCATCGCCTAATTGGGATAAATTGAAAACTAAAATGATTCAAATATTTTACTGGTGTAGATCAGATCGGGAAATCCGTCGGTTGTTGGATTCGCGCAAGCAAAAATATTCAAAAGAAAGTTATGGAGAATTCCAAGATGCCATCCTCAAAATATCTCTACAGGTCCAAAATTCTATTTCCAATCCAGAAATTTTAGATTTGTTAATTAACAATATCCGTCCTGGGCTTCAATTAGCCTTGGCTAACAAAGGAATTGTTTAGCATTAGTCAACTGGCTCAAGAATGTAGGTCGCTTGAAGACTTATGGTACCAGATTAGACATAATCCAAACGAAGGTAATGTTTATACCCCAAGAAATCACCTTCACGAGGTTACTTTAAGTCACACTAGATTGTCTGAGATAAAGCCTTCTAAATATCAGACGACTTTAACCCAACGGAATCGATTCCTAGGTTTAGTACCTTTCCAGAATTATGTTGCTGTAGCAAACACGACCAAATTATCTACTTCTTGCTGAATTGCGTGGCAAATGTTGGAATGGTCAACTCTCCGATCATTCATATAAATTTTGTAAGCAGCCCGGAAAATACCTATATGCCTGACTGTCAACATTGTCAAAGATTCCGTTCGTAAAACTCAAGAGAAAGAGAAGGACACATTCGGGAACCTCGCCTTCACGTCACATCAGTCCCGAAAGGGAGCTTACCCACTACCGTTATTCATATCAAGAATTGATTTGAACGATGCCTTTTGGCAGATTCCGCTTGACAGTGATGATAAAAGTAAAACTGCGTTCACAGTGGCGGGCAGACCCCTTTATCAGTTTACTGTTATGCCTTTTGGGTTGTGTAACTCTCTACAAAGCATGTCGCCAAAGTGATTCCTCATGAGTACCACGACCGGATTTTCGTTTATCTCGTCTACTTGTTAATCACGTCAAAGGAAATGGACGAACACTTTGTTTTATTGAAACTGGTAGCTGAGCAGACCAGATTCAAGAGGACGAAAACACTATTGCGCTCTATTCAAGTACAGTATTACAGAATTGGAATGTTATGCAGCTAAACTTTGTGTAAACAAATTCGACCTTACATCAAGGGATTTAAGTTTACTATTATCACTGACCACGCCAGCCTTCGTTGGTTGATGGGTCAGTCTGACTTGTCAGGGCATTTGGCTCGATGGAGCTTGGAATTGCAAGGATTCAAATTCAAAATTCAACATCGTAAAGGTACATCAAGTATTGTTCCAGATGCACTTTTACGTGCATTCTGTGAAGAGATAATACCTGGATCATCAAATTCGCTTACGTATGGAAATTTATTTATTGATTTGGATTCCCCAGAGTTTAAAGATGTTGAATACGTAGGGCGTCAACAACAAGTATTGGGCAATATCCTGATTTGAAAGTAGAAAACGGAAAATTACTCATTTACGCACCGTATGGTTTTCGTTATGCGGACACAAATCTATCACCTTGGAAATTGGTAATCTCGCAACGATTGACTTTTTCTTTTGTTAATTAGGACATTCACCTGCCTCATCTTCGCATATGGGTATAACGAAAAAGTGAATCGCATCAACAGCAATTCTACTGGCCTAAACTGTCCAAAGGTGTCCGATTATTGGTGAAAAATTCTTCAGTCTGTAAAATGACTACAGCTACTACCTGTTCCCTGAGACTCTTGATGGGAGCCGCGGTCCAGTCCATACGTCCTTTTCAGCATTTGTATTTTGATTTCTTAGGGCCATTTCTCGTTCCAAAAACCACAATACTTAGATATTAGGCGTCTACATAATTATTCTAAATTTGTATTGCTGAAAGCAATAAAGGAAGCTACAGCAACCGCATTGTGTGTTTTTGTGGAGGGGGTAATTTTCCAAGTATATTCAGTGCCAGAGTCAGTTCGAACTGATAATGGTATGCAATTTCTTTCTTTAAAATTTCATCATTTGCATACGCAGTATGCGGTTAAACACGATAGAACTCCATTTCATTATCCGCAAAGAAATGCCGCGGAACGAGTAAACATGCGAAACGTCATTCAATAGTCCACATCGTTCTCACCGCACATTTTAGTATAGGGACAGCATTATATAAATCAAGGTTGTGAATATGGTTTAAGGGAATTACTAGGTTGTGATGAAAATAGTGAAGCAAGTGGACTTACACGCTCGGTACATTTGGATGCTGTTCGTGATACTGTGTTAAAGCATTTAAAGGAAGCACATCAAAAGAGTATTCTCATTACAATCGCAGAAGCACAGATCAAGAATTTGTAGTGGGGCAACGCGTTTTTGTAAGTATAGTTTCATAATAAGCAACTCAGTAAAGAAATTTTGTGCTAAATTAAAAGAAGTTTTGCCTGATTTTAGGAGACATCACAGGGTGTGGGGCGTCCCCACGATGTAACGAGCAGTTCAGATCTTGTTTTGCTGTTATACCAAATAGTTGTCTTTCGGGTATTGTTTGTTTGTATTGTGATCAACGCGCGCTAATTTGTTTTCTGTATAAACGGGGCGGTTGGGTGGGCATTAGAACGGATGGTCATTATTAGTACATGTCGGTAATAAATAACTTAATGGTTCGATCAATGCAATTTTTTTTTGGTGGTGAAGTCACTTTATACTCGCATGCATCTATAGTGTGTGAATACCGGTTTAATGTCCATAGCGCGTCGCGGACTTCTAGTTTTACTCAAGTCCCTTTAATCGTCCCTTTAGATTTCTGTAACACATTTTTCAAAAATTTGTGTTTTAATTATTCACACACTAAAACAAGATAACAAAAAAAACTTCTCAAAGTAGTTACTAAAAATTTAATGAAGTCTTCTGACATTTTACTTTGTGTTTTTTTTTTGATTGTTTCCAATACCGGATGATGTGGTTTTATTTTTGTAATCGCAAATTTTGTTTTGATTTGAGGTTTTATTTAACTTTTTTTTTTGTTCATATTCACTCATACATGCATTATTTGTGTTCGTTGGAGAGGTTTACAATGATAACCGTAACAATGGTTTCGTATTTCCACATTTTGATTTCTATACAATTTTTTGTTTAGTTACTCTTGCCGCTAAAGACGTTTCTCATCAGAAAAAATCCTACATTTAACGTCAGCTCATGTGGGAGGTTTCACCACATTGAAGAAAGTACCCATAATTTATTGTTTTAATTCATAAATATTAATCAAAAAAACCAATTCTTATACCTGTAAATAATGGCATGAAATATTCAAAGCTACGCCTTTAAGTAAGAAATATTCTTGCTTATTTCTTCAATAGGGAAAGTTATTCAATTTTCTTATGAAAAACAAAATATCGTTTATAGTTAATTACGTTGACTTAATGGATTATTTACATGGTGCAAAATGACTACCCTACTTTATCATGCCTTATTTGCAGAGAATACAGCTCACATATATAGTGTCAACAAAACTAATAAAAATAGTCCATATTTACCAATTTAGAGTATCGAGTATTTGTACTCCCAAAAACCTGCTAAGCCCGGAAAAATATTGGGTTTTTGGAAGTTTAAATTCTAAAGATAATTAGTACATTTAAAAACAATACGGGTATATGCCTATCCCAAATATTCTGCTGTTTCTCCACAATATTTTTTAAAACATCCTAATTATTTATTAAAAAATACAAAGTAAAAATTTAAAATGTAAAATATTAATCAATATGCTTAGAATGTTTGGTTTTTTCTTTTTATAACAATAAAATTAATGGATTTTCGTCTCCCTCTGCTCCTTAAGCTTGTCTCTACCCGTTTCATTGTGCTTTGTATAACAAAAACAAAGTTTTAATATTTTTTTTCCATTATAATGGTTTTGATTGATAAATTACAAATATTATAATAATTATTACTTGTTATAACTTGAATTTGTATATAAAAGTTTCGTTATAATATTTTTTAATGTCTAATTATTATAAAGCTCAGAGTACGAGTGTATTATTAAAAAAAAGTTCTTCTTGTATAAAAAAAAAATATTTTTGTATAAAATAAGACGAAAAACAGTAAAACACAATTCTTTGAAAAGTTTAAGTGAGAATTTGTTACTTTTTGTTTCTAGGTTGACAGTGATTTGTGTTGTTGGCAAAAGAACAGCACAAAAAGCACAACTAAAATTATTGGGTGTGGATTTAATTAATTGATTGTATTATTATTATTATTTTTTTACTAAATAAAGGATATTATGTTCGAGTGAATGTGTGCTTATATGCGATATAATATCATACAATATGTGGATAAGCGTGGTAAATGATAAAAACAAAACAATAGAATTTTTATGATTGATGTTCGCGTTTTCAAAAATGGTTTTATATAAGCGTAATTAACATAAAATGTGTGGTATAGGTATGGACATTTTTATTTTTATGTGAAGCACAAAAATCAGTTTTAAATTTATCTTCATCTATCAATAACAATAATATACGTATGTTTTTATTTGTGGAACGTGCGTTACGACTTTTGTGTTATGTGTGTATATGTCCATGATTGATTATGCTGGCTTTGTTACAAATGGATATTTATGTGGGGTAATCTATTCTAGACTATTCGCACACCTTTTACCAATTTTACCTACCCATTTGCAATTTAGTATATTATTAGAAATATATATGTATTTGTACTCTCTACTATGTAGACATTATTTTCTTACCAACAATGAACAATCTCGGATAGCTTAACTCATTAGCCAAGAAATACATTACGTTGAACCTTTCCTATTTTTATACTATAGCAAAATAAATGTTGAATGATTTCAGAAATATTACATACGGACCGGGCCGACATTTTAACTTAGCTTGTTCAAATAAACGCTTCGTTTACAAAGCTGACGAACTTGTGATCTATTAAAGTATAGTGAGTTTTATTTATAAGTGCATTCATATTTTATATACATTCTCGAAATAAATACCGAACAAAAAATTAAAATTACAAATTTTCAATTTCAAAATGTGTAGAAACAATCAATCCTTTAATTATCTTGTTAAAGGAACTGGTTGAAGACAATTTCGATTTAAAAATAGTTGGAAACCAGGTTACAATAATGATTTGGCGTCTATTGGAGGGGTGACCAAATTTGGTAGATTAATCTACCAACTCCGCAACCTTCCAGCAGGGTGCACATCACGTAAGCTTTTCTGATCATGTATTGGGCAGCTGCGTGATGGGTACAATTATGCAAGGGGTAACCTGATCACAATTCGCAAGTGTACGTACTATCGCGAGGAAACCACTGGTAACTGGAACCATTAGGCAGTGTGGCGAATGCCAACTATTATCTGATAGCGTGAGGAGCAGAAAAGAAAAAAATAATAAAAATTAACAATAAAATAAAAAGTTGGAAGAAATAATTATACGAATAAAACAAAATAAAAATGTTTCATAATTTAAATTTTATTGCATTATATTGAGTCACTGTATTTGAATTTAATAACATGCATAATTGCACAAATTTGTTGTGGTATTGGTGAACGATTCAATTTTTGTTTGGTTGGATGTCGTATGGAAAAAAAGTAAGAAACTGATAAGCCGGAGAACGAGCAAGTAAAAATATAAATATAAATTAAAAATAAAATAAATAATTCAGAATTTCAGTGTTAATAAAACTAAACTTAATATTAAAATAAATTAATAAACATTTTTTTAATCGAGGTGATAATCAGTGCAGATATCAAAGCTACAGTTTTCTTTGAATTATTGACATCGCGATCATCCGTAATTATCTACTGTAAAATACAGACATTAGAACATATTATAACCGGCATTTTATGATCAGCGGTATTTGGGAAAAAATATGATAGAGATTTTTCAATGAATTGGATGAATTAGGATGATATAATGCCAAACTGTCATGAATACATAATAATACTTTGCTAATAATAATAATAAATAAAAATAATAATCCGTACCTGCGCAAATTTAATCAAAGTTATAATAATTCACTGACAAAATAATACATATTTGTTAATAAGAATCCCGAAATCTCTAATCAGCATAATCAAGCTCGCTTGAGATTCCCGAAAAGAACTTCCTCACTACTGTTACCTAGCCTGCTCAAAAATGATGTCAGGGTCAACCGCAAGAGAATCTGCAACAGGCTTCGCGTACATTGTGAGCAATGTAGTATGGAGGCTGTTACAGCAGAATGTGGCTTTTTAGGACAGGCTAATGTACGGCACTAAAGGATAAAACCTTAACAAAAAAAACCTAATATAAGGTGGAACTCTCCAGTTTTATTTAGCCTTCCTGTAGTAACGCTGGGTGACCTACTGGCGACTTAATATTCCCAGCAACTCGCAAGAATAAAATCAAAACGGTAGATGAGGCAGGGGTAGGATTATACAGAATTGGGAGTGCCCGTTCGAAGACCTTTAGCGCTAGTGCTACCGTTTTTTTAGCAGAAGTAAATGATATAATAAACATCTAGGATAGAGAGCAATGAGCCCAGATGGTATGTATCTCGTGTAGAAGTACTTCCAACAGTAAACATCTAGGAGGGAGAGCAATGAGTCCCGATAGTACGTATCGCGTATAGGCCGGCAATATTATCAGGTTCATTAAGAGCCTGAATATTGACTGGACGGATAATTAAAAGATCTTTTGGGTCGCAGTGCGAGGTGGCTAAACGCCCACATGGCCATACTACACAAATTCGACTTCTAACCAGGTTAAAATCCAGTTAAAAGATGCCGAGCTGTACCCATTGGTGATAAAAACCCTAAAGGAGCGAAACACCGAATTCCATTCATTCCAACTGAAAGTGGACAAAACCTACCAGGTGGTCGTACGAAACTTGCATCCATCAATTAATATCGAAGATTTGAAAAGTGAGTTAGTTAATCATGATTACGATGTTGTTAATACCTGCAACATGAGGCAAAATGGTACGAAAAGCCACTCCCACTCTTTAAAGTTGAGCTTCGAATGAGTGAATCAAATAAAGATCTACATTTATAAGGAAAAGTCGGCCACCTTGCGGTTTGATTTATAACTACGTAAACAGATTGTATATTATGTTCTTGTTACTGTATTTAGGTATGCAGGTGTGTAGGGAAAATATAGAAAAGAGAACATTGTGATGTGATCGTCGATTTGGAGAAGACGCATATTTTTTATTGTTCATTATTGATAATAACTATTGAGTTGTATAACATCAAAAATGTATATGGTTTGGTTTAGTGAATAAATATTAAAACATTTGAATTTTAAAATTAAAATATAGTGCAATGTGTTTTATTAAACCATTTTGGAACCTTCTTACAATTTTGTGGGGTTCACCAAAAATAAAATAAAAAAAAAACGTGTTTAAACTTGAAAAAAAACAGTTATAAAAGACAAAGAGGGTGAAAAAAAAATTGAACGAACATTAATATTGTGTGCACTATTGTATTGTGTGACGATTGCTGTAATTAATTTTTGTTGGAAACTTGTAAAAATATAAAATGTTGAGTATTTCAAAAGTTTTACAATTAACTGTGGAATAGCTGAAGACTACTCTTAGTACATTCAATGTTGAATTTGGGGATAACACAAACAAGTCGCAATTACAACAGCACCTGATTGACATAGTCAACGAACAAAGAGAATTGGAAAACGAACGTTTACGACAAATGGTGGATAACTTGAATAAAAAGATGGAAGAAAGGGAAGTTCATCATGAAGTAGTGTCTACAAATGAGAAATTAAGTATCGAAAAAAAGAGAGACGTAATGTGGATCTATCTAAATTATTATCAACGTTTAGAGGACCAGGAGCAGCGCTGCCAAAACAGGCACTTTAGTGCCTTTCGGGCACTTATGAAGAATGTGAGGCACTGAGGCACCTAAAGGCACTTAAAAATAATTTTAGGGGCACTCTAATATTTAATATTAATAATTAACATTAGAGTTTGGTTTTTCTAATAAACATTATAGTTTTTTGCAATTTTGCTGAATGATTTGTAATTACACACCAACACCATCTATGTTTTGTTAGCTAAATGCACTACACTCAGCAGTTTATTATTTTTGACTATGTATTAGTGTGTTTGTTTATTCGATAAAATCCAAAATACTAAAACGGTGAGCAACAGCAACAGGTAAGTAAATTCTCTGTATTCAGCGACTCAGCCAGCTTAATGATTTTAATAATTTTGCTTTTTTCTCCGTACAACTTAACCTCAAAACCTCATACTCAGAGTTATAAAGAACATTAGAACTTGGAAAATATTCGGTAAATTTTTGAGGCGCGATAGCCAAGTTACTCAACCATATTATTATTTTTAAGTGCATAATTATTAACAAAAATGAACAAAAACAAAAAAGTGAAACAAACCCTTTTGAAGTAAGTAAATTTAACAGTGCAATAATTTGAAATGTTTTGGTACTAAGAAAATTAATCGTATTTGCATTTTGCAGTTTCAAAAAGCTTTATAAAAATAATCCAAATGGAAATGATGTTGATGGCTTGCATAAGGTTTTACCTGTATCATCATCACCTGCGGTCTCAGTTGCACCTGCAACTTGTTCTTTACTTTCAGATATTTCTGAAGATCTTTCCACTGAAAAAGAATCCCAAACCAGAAACAGTACAGAGAAACAAGGGTAAGTCAAGTGTTTTAAACAAAATTTTATTTATTGTTAATTTTTTTTGGTTTTTAGTCCGAGTCCAATGCCGACGTTCATTGATACACCAACAAATTCTTCCGAAACAACTAACATAGATGATTATATGGAAATTAATGAAGAAGTTTCAGACGAGAGGTTAGTGTGAAAGCTTGTTTTTGTGAAAACAGCAGAGTGTTTTAAATTTAAAACTGTTTTAGATTAGCAAGACGAATTTCTAATTCTACTGCCGACCGCAAATTTTACTCAAACTGGCTAACTATGTTTTCTTGGCTGATTGAAAAAAAAGGACGAGCATTTTGCAAACATTGCGAACAGTCGTTACCGAATAATTTATCACTGTTAAAAAGGCACAATGATTCAAAAACCCACGGAACTGTGATAAGTTCATTAAAACATCAAACGCTTATTGTTAACGAAGATGAGCAGAATTTTAGGACAAAACAGAAAATTGCCGATTTGAAAATTTTAATGTTCCTCATCACAAATAATTTACCATTTAGTTTAATTGATCCACTAATCGATTTAATTAAGTCAATTGATACGGAATCAAAAATTTGCCAAAAATTGAAATTTAGCCGGACAAGAGGTACGGATACAATAACAACGCTAATTGCCGAAGAGGGTACTAAAGCATTAACTAGCAGACTTAAAAATCAACATTTCTCAATTATTATTGACGAAACGACGGACGTTAGTTCTAAAAAGTGTTTGGCATTAATCGCACGATATTTCGATAGTACAATAAATTTGACCAAAGATAGTTTTCTCGCTATGCTGGAACTCGATAATTCAGATGCTCAGTCGGTGTACAATTGTATTACCAAATTTTTAAACGACCACCAAATTCCAATAAATAATTTGATTGGATTTGGCGCTGATAACGCTAGCGTCATGATGGGCAAAACTGCTGGTGTTCAAGCATTACTCAAAGCCAAAAACCCATACATATATTCGCTTGGATGCACGTGTCATTCTCTGCATTTGTGTTCGTCCAAGGCCGCAAAGAAATTGCCTGATTCTTGCGAAAAATTGGCGCGAAATATTTATTACTTTTTTTCACATAGTTCTAAGCGTATAAATGATTTTAAATCGTTTCAAACAAGCTTCAACGTGCCAATTCATAAAATTATGAAGACATCAACTACCAGATGGCTTGCCTTAGAAGGTGTAATTTTACGCATTATAGAACAGTGGCAACCACTAAAGCACTACTTTATTCTGGAAAAATTTGAAACTAAAAGCGTCTACAAAGATTTAGCTTCTGACATTTCAGACCAAATCAACACTTTGAATTTAGTATATTTTCATTTTTTAGCTTATATTTTAAAATTGACTAACAATTTAAACAAAGAATTTCAAAGTGAAAAACCTCAAATATATAAACTGCTGCCTTCGGTTAAAAGTTTCTTACTGATGGTTTTACACAATTTTATTCTTGAAGAACACATCGACGAAAATAACTTAAACAATGTTAACATGAAAAGTACTGCTCCAGTTTTCAAAGATTTAAGTTTAATCTATTTAGGTCCTAAAGCTGAACTGGAAATCAAAAAAAGTGATTTAGCTACCGAAAGTAATTTGGCAATACGAGAAAACTGTAAACAATATTATGTAAAACTATGTGAGGAAATTATTAGCCGTTTCGATTTCAATGATGAAACTCTAATTCACATTCAAAATATCGATCCGGAAAATCTAGGAGTAACACTAGTACCTTTAATGAACTTATATCCCCACTTGTGTGAGGATAAAATAGATGAAACGGAAGAAGAGTTTAGGGCTCTAATTTTTCAAAAATTTGTTCCGGTTTCCTCGAATTTAGAGCAGTTTTGGGGCCACATTTTTGAATTAAAAAATGGTTTAGAAGAATTACGATTTCCAAATTTAAAAAAATTTATTGGTGGCCTTTTAAGCCTACCTCATAGCAGCGCTGCTGCGGAAAGATGTTCCTCTCAGCTAAATAATATCAAAACGAAAAACAGAAATTGTTTGAAAACGGAAACCATAAACGCGTTGATGATAGCAAAGCAGCTCACCGAAGGCATTAGTTTATGTGATTGGAATCCTCCCCAAAATTTAATTAGAAAATATAAATTAGCTTAAAGATTTAAACCCTTAAGGAAACCGAATTGAAAAACTGCATTAATTTTATTGCATTTAGAATAATTTACCTGCAATATTTGAATTTATAAGACGAAGTGATAATAAGAAGTGATTATTATGTTTAATGTTTTTGTTATCCATATAAGAATTAAGAAGTAGTTCTACTAGTAATGTAGTACGAAAGTAAACAATATATTCCAAAATGTACTGAACTCTATATGAATTAAAATAAATATTTTTTTGTAAAAATTCGTATTTTTTGTATAACAGTTTTCGGTGAGGCACCCGGAGGCACTGAATGAAGAACTTTTAGGCACCGAAAATTTTTGCAGCGCGACAGCGCTGACCAGGAGATAATTTCTAAACTTTTATAGGAAAAATTAATTTGATTCGGGATACTTACAAAGTCGAGGAAGATGAGCTAAAATTTGAGGTGATTAATAAATTGGAGGGGAAGCGGCAGAATGGTTTCATTCTAAAGCTGAGAATATAAAATTAAATTTAACAGAGCTTTTGAATGAAAATGGAATTATTGTATCATACGAGAACCAACAAAGTTGAGCTTCGGAAAAAATTTGAACCACGTATTTGGAAGACGACGGAAGATTTTCAAACATATTATCAGGAGAAAATTATTTTGGCTAATAATATTAAAATTGATGAAGTAGAAATGATGGATTATTTAATCGATGGAATGAACAACATCCGTTTACAGAGCCAAGCACGCATGCAAAGATTTAAAACGAAGGAAATTTTATTATCTGCATTTATTGATATTTCGGATAAAGAAAGAGGATTAGGTTTAGGAAAATCAAAAAGCATAATCAAAAATTTAACAAGCAAATTAATAATAACAAGCAGTCAATTCAGAAAAAAACAGCAATGTCCAATCCGAAACCTAGATGTTACAACTGTGGCGAAATTGGACATATATCAACTAATTGTACAAAACCTAAAAGACTTTATGGATCTTGTATAAACTGTGGACGTGCCGGTCATAAAATCTACGAGTGCCCTGACAAGAATAAAGAGAAAACGGTAAATTTATGTACGAAGGAGAAGCCAATAAAAAATAGTACAGGTGAAGTCCGATCAGTATCATTAAGGAAAATTGTATTTCGACTGATTGTTTCAATATTGTAAAAGAGACTGATTGTGAATATTCCGGGATAAACCAAAGTAAACTTAGAATAATTGGAATTGTTAACGTTAGTGTATTAGATTGTGATAAATTATATTGTATGACACTGCATGTTGTCCCCCAAGGTACTATGTCGCATAATCTAATTGTTGGAAGAGATTTTCTTGCCATGTGTGAAACCGAAATCAGAATTGGTAATCTCGAGGTAGGAGTAAAAAAAGATAAAATGGATTCCGATAGCGAAATTTTAAATATATCATTGATTGAGGGTAATTTAGAAGAAATTGATAAATTGACATTTGATGAAGATTTAGATTATAAGTCATAGATATTTTTAAAGAAAATTATTTAGATTGTCCCAAACCTGATAAGCCAGCAACAGATTACGAAATGCAAATTTCATTGGTCAAACACGATCAGTGCCGAGAAGATTATCTTATTCAGAACGCGAAATAGTTCACCGAATTGTTAGACAAAAATATTATTAGGCAAAGTGAGTCACCTTATTGTTCTCAAATTGTGCTTATTAATAAAAAAACAGAAGACAGAAAAACGATTATGTGTCGATTATCGGCATTTAAATAAATTGACATTAAGGGATAATTATCCCTTGCCTGTAATTATTGACGACTTGTTAGATTATTTACAGGGGAAAATTTACTTTTCCGCTCTCGACCTAAAAAGCGGATTTCACCATGTCGTCATGGCTCAAGATAGCATTAAATATACGAGTTTTGTAACACCATTGGACCAATTTGAATATCTAAGAATGCCATTTGGTTTAAAAAATGGACCGGCCGTATTCCAAAAATTTATCAGTTCCGTATTTTCAAAATTGTTAAAGGAAAACAAAATTATAATATATGTATACAATTGATGATATATTAATTGCAACGGTGACTATAAATGAACATCTTAAAATTCTTGAGGAAGTTTTAAAATTATTTACAGCAAATTTATTACAATTGAGATTGGATAAGTGTTAGTTTTTGGTCAAAAAACTTGAATATCTAGGTTATACTGTAACCGAACAAGGTATAAGTCCAAATCGTAAAAACATAGACGCTTTTTACAATTATCCGTACCCTAAGAATTTAAGAGAGGTTCAAAGATTTTTAGGCATGTCTTCTTACTTCCGCAAATTTATAAAAGATTTTTGTCATATAGCCAAACCTTTACAAGACCTTGTGAAAAAAGAATCAAAATTTGAATTTGGTATTAGACAAATGGAACCATTTAATAATTTAAAATCAAAATTAATTGAAGAACCAATTTTGGCAATATTTTCACCCAAAAACGAGACAGAATTGCACTGCGATGCAAGTGCAAATGGTTTCGGTTCAATGTTATTGCAGAAGAAAAAAGATTTGAAATTTCATCCCATCAGCTATTTTTCAAAAAGAACTACGGCATGTGAATCAAGATATCATTCGTATGAGTTAGAATGCTTAGCTATAATTTATGCCTTACGCCAATTTCGAGTATATTTATACGGACGAACATTTAAAATTATAACGGATTGTAATGCAATTACATTAACACTAAATAAAAAATTAATTAATCCTCGAATTGCCAGGTGGGCGTTGGAATTGAAAGAATTCGACTATACTATAGAACATAGAGTAGGACGACGCATGCAGCTTCTTTAAGCCGCTCTGAATCAATACTGGTAAAGAAGAAACTTTTTTTTTGAGCAAACTTTGGCAATCGTCCAATATCAGGATCCTGGGTTAGAAAGTTTGAGACAAGAATTAGAAAAAAACAAGCAAATTGTTCGAATTGCGTAATGGCTTAATTTATCGTAAAGTTTCAAAATATAAAATTCGTTTCTATGTTCCTGAAGTAATGGAACCGCAAGTAGTTCGAAATTCATATGATCATTTGGGTCACTCATTACATTAAAAATTGTTTGAAGTGTATTAACTATAATATTCCTAGTGGAAAATCTGAAGGTTTCCTTCACTCTATTCCAAAAGGAGATAAACCATTTCATACAGTGCATACTGATTTTTATGGGCCATTAGAACCAACCAAAACATAGAAACGATTTATTCTTTCAATCATCGACGGATTTACCAAATTTGTGCGTCTATTTGCTACCAAAACCACCAGTGCAAAAGACACTATTGTTTGTTTAACAATTTATTTCAAACAGTACAGTCGACCCCAACGTTTAATAACCGATCGCGGTAGCAATTTTACCTCCACGGATTTTAAAACATTTTTGCAAGAAAATTGTATACAACATATTTTAGTAGCTACTGGTGCGCCCAGAGCAAATGGTCAAATAGAAACGGTTCATCGAACTTTGACACCTATGCTTGCAAAATTAGTTGACAAAGAACGACATATTTATTGGGATAACTTATTACATGACATTGAATTTTCAATGTGCAAACATTCCACTATGTTACTTTATGGCGTAAATCAAAAAGGCCAAGTTCATGATAAAATTGTGGAATTTTTTGATCACAATGTCAAGCTTGATTCGGTGAAATTGTCATGAAGCGAGTTGCGCGAACAAGCATCAAACAATATAGAACAAAGTCAGACATATAATGAAACTTATTACAATAAAAAGAGAAAAAGTCCCACTAAGTATGAATTGAATGAATTAGTGGTTGTCAAGAATGTGGTGTATTTATTTATTTATTGTACTTTAACAATAATTTAGTATTAAAAGGAAAAGCACAGATGGAAACAGAGTAAACGGAACAAAAGAACAAAAAAAAATAGTGAAGCTGCTTCCATTAGGCAGAAAAACCTTTTAAATTTTTTCAAACAATTTCCACCTCATGCATAGGTACACATTCTATTTTGAGCAATAGCTGAATACTACTCCAGGAGTTAATAAGAAGCTGATTCCGAAGTATCGTGGACCATATAGAGTTGTAAAAGTATTAGATAATGATTGTTATTGCATTGAAGATGTTGACGGCTTTCAAATTACGGGAAAACCTTTTCAGGAGTTTTTCATGTAACTAGAATTAACCCTTTCAAACGCCATTTAAAATTGACTTTCTTCCAAAAATAAAATACGTAGCACAATTATGCACTGCTTTGATATGGCATTGCTCATAAAACTGTAGTGTGAACATAAATACATAAGAGAACGATCGCACAAGAGAAATGAGACAAAAATTAAAAATTACGGTTAGTCGAAGCGATGAAAGTTTATGTACAATATATTGTACAAGGCGTTTGAGAGGGTTGAAAAATATATTGACTTTCAATCTTGAGAATAATTTTGTTTTGTTTATAAATCTTATTTGAAATATGTAAGATAAGATGTATGATGTATGGAATATTGAAATATAATTAAGTTAGAATCTTAGAAAAAAAAAAAAAATAAAAAAAAAATCGTGCGATTCTTCGTCAGATTGGACGAAACTGTAAGGAAAAGTCGGCCACCTTGCGGTTTGATTTATAATTACGTAAACAGACTGTATATTATGTTCTTGTTACTGTATTTAGGTATGCAGGTGTGTAGGGAAAATATAGAAAAGAGAACATTGTGATGTGATCGTCGATTTGACGATAAAGATCGTCGATAATAACTACATATTGAGTTGTATAAAATCAAAAATGTATATGGTTTGGTTTAGTGAATAAATATTAAAACATTTGAATTTTAAAATTAAAATATAGTGCAAAGTGTTTTATTAAACCATTTTGGAACCTTCTTACACATTCGATTAGTATACTGATGCATTCAGTTGTTCAAGTTGAAAAGCCACATGTCAAGCGTAAAGTATTTCAATGCAAATCATATTGTAATCACAAACCTAAATGTGTAAAATGTACAGGTGAACATCTCACTTGTGAAAAGTAAACGTAGGATGCAGAGGTGAAATGCGTGTTCTGTAATAGTAGCCATCCAGCCAACTATAGAAGTTGCAGTGTGTATAAAAAGTTCAAACTCGCAGATTTCCACCTCCCAGAGAAAAATAGTGGAGAAGTCACAGTCCGCTACAAAATCGAATCCATCTTATCAGTTAGTTAATGAGACAGCAATGCGCAGAAAAAGACTCAATTAAAGGTCAAACTTTGGAAGGAAATCCTACCAAAGAAAACCAATCAACGGATAACTCAAAAAATCATCAACAACTACCCGATCAATCTTCTACACAACGGCTGGAAATTATGATGGAAAAATTAATGACCAAAATGGTCACTATACTTAATCTTCTAACGACCATTGTCTCCAAATCATTCAATGTTCAGAACCCTTAAATTAGCAATCTGGAATGCCAACGGTTTGTCACAACATGAACAAGAAGTTAAAAGTTTCTTGATAGAACAAGAAATAGATGGCATGCTAATATCCGAAACCAGTAAAAGGTCGTAGGACCACTTCCACCATCTAATGGATACTCAAACTTACTCACTTATATCGATCGTTTCACTTGCTGGCCTGAAGCATACTGCATGACTACTATGTCTGCTGCAACCATCAGCAATTTAATCATATTACACAGGCTACAAAAGGGAAATATAATGGACCGGTACGAAGAGTTGAAAATTCATAAACAACGCAACAACACACTGATTTTAAATGAAAAACTAAATACAAAAACAAATAGATTGTACGACAGGGTAGCAAAAATGACATAGAACAACAACCGGGAAAAGCATCGGAAAACAACAAACAACACAAACAATTTTTAGTAGTTTGCAAAAAATTGACAAAGAGCGAAGCTCGAAACTAGTATTTTTAAAATAAAATACAAAAAATATCACAATAAAGAAAATTAAAAACTATTTCAAGTATTGAATAAAATATAAAATTAAATCAAATAATTTAAGTGTGATATAAGCCACGGCCACCACAAATAATAATGTATTTACATTATTACGGAATGTACAAACAATCAAGCTACCCGGTGAGTTCTTTATCGAAAATACTCCTTCACCACTCCAAAACCATGCGCAACCTCATACCAAAAACACCACGTCAATCCAAACAAGATATATACTAACTACTACCGGATATACTACCGAAATGCTCATCTTTCGTCCACAAGGCAAGTTTACTGTTGTATTTGGACGGAATGTACTGGAGGAAGGTCAGGTAATGACATCGCATCAGCATTTTATCAAATTCTTCAAAGAGTTGTTGAAACATCACCGTTTACTCGTCTTGTAACCTGGGGTGATTCTTGCGTGCCGCAAAATAAAAACTCGAACATTGCAGCCGCAATCCTTTACCTTATAAATGTGCCCCCTGAAATTGAAAAAATTACGATGAAATATTCTGTGCCAGGACACAGTGCCATTCAAGAAGTTGGCAACCATCCATTCTCAAATTGAAAAAGTTTTGAGAAAATCGGAATATTATTCACCAATGCCGCTGATTCGTCTTCTGAAGCTGGTAAATCGAAAAATACCTTTCTCGATAATCCAGATGAAACCGCGAGATTTCAAAGATTTCGCTGAATTTTCGAAAGCAAATTATAATTTCAAGGACTTACCGTTTAGTAAACTCAAAATGATTCGGTTTACACAAGAAAAATATACAATTCAGTATAGCAACGATTACAATATTTTGAATTTAACCAGAATGAACGTTCAAAAAAATGTTAGGAGAACAAACACTATAACTGCGACTCATGGATTATCTGAAGTAAAGATAGAAAGCCGAGTTAACCCCAAAAAAGCTCACGTTTTGCAGCAAATGTTTATTTTTATGAGTGAAGAAGATAAAGCTTTTTACCGTGTAATATAAAAGCTTGGTAAGAATATTTTTAAAAAGTTAATTAATATAAGTATTTAAGTTATTCATATTTTTGTTTTTTCAGATAAACCACAGAGAGATGATTTATGTGAAGACGCTCTAGAAAATGAGCCAACAAACAATATTGCAATATCCACAGTTACATCAAATACTATTCAATCTACAAAGTTAGCATCTCCACGGAATTCAACAAGAGGGGCCAAGAGAAATTCTCAATTTCAAACACCGAAGGGCAGAAAAATTAGGAAAATAGTGCCTAAAACCGCTTAATCAAAGTTCCTATTAAAAATAGTTGTAATGATTTACATTTTAATTTTTATTTTATTGTATCTTGTTTTGTGATATACAATGTGAAATCATTTTGTGAAATAAGATTTAATTATAATTATATTTAATTTTTGTTAAAAACAATTTTATGAATTTGAAACAAATATATTTTTTACAAATAATTTTCTGTATAGTAACTACGCACATGCAATTTTCTTACCTAAAAAAATTACTCGTTTTTAGAGCCATATAATAGTAGTCATAATTTCAAATAATTTTTTTTTTAAATTTAACAGTTTTTTAAACTATTTTTTGTTTGAATATAGCAATTCCTTTTAATAAAATTTAGTTTAATCGGTGTTTTTGATTTTCAGAAAAATTAAAGTAATAAAATCACACTTCGAACTTTCAAACTCTGTTTTCTCGATTTTTTTCCCATGTGCAGTTACTACATTATGGAATTGAGAGGTGACGAATTCTAATTCACACAAATTTCTTTAAACAGGTGGATTCGAACTGTGTGAACATAATAAAACAATGAATTTATTTTTACGACTGTTATGGTGAAAACAGATGTGCATAATTCTGCGTGCAGTGCAGCAAAATACATTTAGAAAACATTACTTCATATGGAATGAAACACATGTGTTCTGCATGTCATGCAGAACGATTCAAGTTGTCTCTATTTTGAATTTCGTTGCAAATTACTCACAGCTGACAACATAAGAAAAATAAAATTCAAAATGTTTACTAAGTTCACGTTGTAATGTTTATTGTTTTCTAAAAATTTTGACAATACATATTGTAAATATTGAGTTAAGAATTCAAGATGGGGAAGCTATTATAATTTTTGTGCAGCAAAATGAATTTATTTTTAATAAAACCCATATTAATTACAAAAATGTTTATTTAATGGACAAAAAATTCTCTGAATTATCAAAAAAATTAGGAATACCAAGTAAGAAATGTTTATATTTAGTTTACACAAACACCACACAATAAATATGTAAATAAATTTTTGACTCTTGTAGTTGACAAACTGAAAGTACGCTGAAGAACGTTGCGGGATAAATTCTTAAAAGAAAGAGCCAAATGACATACCAAAACCTCAGATGATAAAGCACTCACCTCCCAAAAAAAAAGTGGAAGTTGTTTGATTCCATGTCATTTTTAAATGATTTTGACAAACCAAATGAAACGTAAGTGATTTACCTATTTCTTCTGAAATTTGATTTTTACGATTTCTTTTATTTATAGAACAACTGGAAATTATCCCAAACATTCGACAAAATAGGACGATCCGGATCAAAATTCGAGTATTGATTCTGAATGGAATGAAAGTAGCGCATTAAATTTTAGTTTCCTTGAATGCACAACGAACATAAATTTTGACAGTAGTACTCCTTCAAAGTCCCCCATACTGAACGCTGGCTCAAAAAAAAAATAAATCCGATGCAATTTTAGAATCGGCAAGCATCGAATGAAACAGCTGATGGAAATTGCCAAAAAATATTTTATTCACGAGGAACAACCACCAAAAACTCCTGTGCGACTTTTATTTTTTGAAGCTGTATGTGAACAAGTGGAAAGCGCATGCATATCACCAGCCGAATTTGGCAAATTGCAAATTGAAATACTAAAAGTAGTGTGTAAATTAATTTTTGAATTAAACTTTATTTAGTTTCTTACATTTTCTAAATACTCTTTTAAAGCGACTCTAATTGAAAACGATTCTCTGCTGGCATTATATCTACTGAACATTCCGTATTTCGTTTCGCCAACTCCCTTGTTGTACAAATTTACTATCCTCATTAACGTGGTTCACAAAATTATTAGAGAAATAGTTGGCACCGTCATTTAGCCTTATAAAATTATGAAGCACCAATATCGCTCTTACAATTTTTTCGGAATTCTCTAGGAACATATTTAAAGAGTTCGTAAGGATACAAAATTTAGCGGTTAGAATTCCAAATGTCTTTTCAATTTTAACCCTTGCCGAAGATATTTTTTGTTGAAATATTCTTTGTCTTTTGAAAGGAGACGACCAGGATATGGCCGCATCAAATTTGACCGCAATGGAAATGCTGAATCACCGATAAAGAAGCACGGGAATTGTTCATTTGTTAGCGACAATTTTCTAGATTTTGGAATATTCATATTTCCTTCTAGAATCTGTCGTCCGAAACCGCTGTTTCAAAATGCCACCGTCACTTTGTCTCCAACGACATTTGGCATTCCTGTGTTTATGTAGAAGTCATCAATAATTTTATCCCACTCGGCTTCTGTCGGTGGAGAAAGGTAGATTCCACTCAGTTCATCCCAAATTATTTGACATACCTCCAATATAATTTCACGCACGTTAGGCACGCCGATGCGGAAAGACCACAACAAAATTTGCCAAGCTGCACCAACGGCCAAATATCTAAAAGTCGCAATTTATTGACATCATATTCATTTAAAAAAGTATTAGTTTACTTACACAAGTGTCAAAACCAATCTAAATTCGGGATCTATTAGAGTTGAAATAAAATTTTTTTTTGTAATTTATTTTTTAATAAATTATGTAAAATTTCAAACTCCCTTATTCCCATCCTAGTGGCTTTCCTAAATTGTTCCGGACCTTTCTCTTTAATTTTAATGAACAGTTTAGAGAAGAAGCCGTGTAACTCGTGTTCATTTTCAGAAATATTTCACGCGTCCATATTCTTGTACTTTGAGCATTACACAAGTTTATTACTTTTATATAAGCTAAATAGCATAAATGAACCAAAATTAGTTTATTAAAATGATCATACTTGATCACATCCATTCTATCTAACTAAAATTGTTATTAAACACACTCAAAAATTGAAAACGATTCACGTGCAGGTCTGCACGCAGTACTGCATGCAGAAATTCTGCACGTCTGTTTTCACCATTAGGTTGAGAATTAGTTTGTTGAACCCGAAATGAATATTACCCACGTAGCCTGTGAGCAAAGTCCCTGCTGATGCTGGCATCGCGTAAATATCATGTCGAATGGTCCGGTTGTACAAGATGACGAGAGAAATCTCGTTCACTTGGCGAAACGCATTAACAAAAGAAAATAATCAGGGTTAATAGTGTAGTTAGAAAGAGATAGGTAGGAATAGGTAGAATATTTCAGTAACGGATATAGAAATAACAGACAGTCGATAGTTAGGCTTTGATTGGACGTATAGCTCAGATAATTATCGGCAATAATTGATAATTGTATATTTTATAAAATATAGTGACTCCGATTTATTTAATTACCACACGATCATAACTTCTACATTGATTAGAAGGCAATATTCGATTGAGTCTGAATGTAATAATTCAAAATGTGTTTAGATTATTCGAAAAAGTGAAATATTAAATCTTATCTAAGAAAATCGATATCTCAAAACTTTCTTCTATCGGCAAATATGTCACTATGATTTTCTGATAGGAAGATGTGTACTTTCGAACACTTTTCAAAATTTTAATTCTTCAGAAGCCAGTTATTTAATTCACATTACGGTGCAAATATTTGAGTTAATTTGCTAAAATGGGAGCCGTTTAAATAACAAACGACATTTGACAAAGTTACGTTTCATCAAAATATCTTAATTTAATTATATAATTAATATCTTTAATTATATGGCAAAATAAATTGAATGGAAAATGTATATTTCCAGAAAACATCTATTATCAATTGGACAGGTACGATGTAAATTGAATTTTTAAATGATTTTGGATACATTTTTCTGGAATATGGCCAACTAGCGTGTAACTTTGATATTACTTAACTAATTATGATGAAAATTGAGATGTATACGATGGAAACAGGATTCTTAAATGATTTTCGCGATGCGATTGTTAAATAATTTTTAGAAATCTTCATTTTCCAGAATATTTCAACATGTAATTCTGGAAAAGGAAGATTAAATATTCATTTTTAAGAAAAATTTATTTCTTCGTTTTCGTCAGCAAAAATATTTTTCCTGAAGAAAATAATTTGCCAAAAAGGGATAAGTGTCAAATATTTGTTTGACAAATTACTAGTTGCTTAAGAATATTTTGCCGGACAATAATTGGTTAAAAGTCAATTTGCCATTCATACTGTATTGCCAAAGAAATGTTGGCCAAACGTTTTTTTTTTGCTAAAAGTAATTTGATCAAACTATCATTTGCGAACAGTTTGTTTGCCAAAAGACGTATACCCAGCAAAAATAGTAACTCAATTACTTAACAAATTAATGGTGAGAAATTCTGCAACCGAAAACCACTCTATCAAACCATGTTTTAAAATTCATGTACAAATCTGTGCTTTTCTCTGAAACCCTAATCTTTTCGTCTTAAATAGTTTTATATTATGTTTTTAAATTATAACTTTGTTCAATTAAAAAGAATGGAACCCTATTCATATCCTATGTATAATAATATAACACCTCGAGTAATCTATTAAAGCAACTGAAAATTATATACACCGTCAACACCCTAATGTGCCGTAGTAACAATTTAAGCATCCCAAAAAAATGTGAACATCTGTTTACTGTTTAAGCGCGCGATATCACAATTTATGCTAATTATAAGACATTTCTAATAAAATATAAATATTATTATTATTTTAGCTAATTTTCTTAATTAGATGTCGACGAAAAAACAAAAAAAAAAAAACGTAACAAAATAGAAACAAATGAATGCAAATAAAAACGATGTCACAGTTGATACTTAATTTTAATTTTATAAGTAACACAAAAAGAGAGAAACAAAAATGGTTATAATGTGTACCATTTTATCCAAATGAGCTTTTCTCGTGTGATTCCTATATTTTTGTATCCCGCATTTGTACCCCTTGGTAATATTTCGCATATTACTTATATAAAGCGCAGAGTTTTTTTTTTTGTGCTTCTTATGTATGCTGTGTCCTAATTTAGAGGGTGTACGTCTTGAGACGATGACAAAAAACATTTTATTTTTTTGTTTTATATTGTTCTTTGTGCTATGTATTTTTTGTATTTGAGAAATTAAAGCTCGTACGTAGGGAGCAGAATTAAAAACAAAAAATTGCCACATGGCGTGACCAAAAAAAAAAAAAACGTTTAAAGTTGTTTTTTCTTTTAAAGTATAATTTAATTCCACAGAATACGGATTAAGAAATTGTGTTTCCCTTTTAAAATTGTATCAATATTAAATCTTCATAGAAATGATAAAAAAACGCAATAGTGACAATTGAAATAGTTGAAGGTAAATTACGCAATAAACGTCACATCTGACTGTAATTAGAATAAACAACTATGTATATTATAAATACTAGAAGAGAGTTCAAGTGAACATTTTGAGAACTGGGCAGCTTTCGGGCAAGACATCTGATTTAATTACAAAATACGTTCGAGATGTGCTAGATGCTTATAATTTAAATGGTAAAATAGTTGGTCTTTGTACAGATAATAGTAATTGTAATTTTGGAGGCTTAAGTAGAGTGCAGGGCGTTAAAAATAGCGTATTCCATTATCTTTAGAAGCCTAACGAGAATATTTATTGGGGTCAATTACGCTAAACATTTAATCATAATTAATGTTTTTTTTATTTTTTATTCTACATATAATAGTTTGTTACTTCCAAGCTTACACATTTACATGAGAGATGATTACTTTAAATGAATCTTATTTCTCTAATACAAAATACCTTTATCAGAAATTTTTAAATATTTTTTGTACTAATTGTTCATTAATTTACCTTAACCCAAGGGAAAACGTTATAAAATCCCAAAATATATATGTTAGTATTTTACTTAAAACTAAAAACGTTAAAAAAAATGAAAATAATGATATAAATAAAATTTAACTAATTGATTATTATTTAAAAATTAAACTCGTTATTACTGGCGTTGCTGTGATAACTCGACAATTAAAGGGTTATTAGCTGTAAGTAATCTTATTTGATATTTGTTGTTTAATTTATCAATAATCTCCATGATTAATTCCATATTGTTAATTTGATGAAGTCTTACTGTGGAATAGTAAAACGGGAGGTTGTAAATTATTTTTAATATTTTATTTTGACCTATCTGAAGCCGGTAACGGTGAGTTTTGGCACACGCTTCGAAATATCGTTTTAAATAGTATTAATTTGTTTCCAGTTGAAAGCTTGGAATTTCTATTGATAAATGTATATAATAATTTTATGTATAAATTGGATTTTTTAATGCTGTTATGCATATGGTTTCTAAATGTTAATGTTTTGTCAAATGTTATTCCAAGATATTTAATATCACTATTCCAAGGAATGCTAGTACTTTCAATTTTAATTTCACGCGAAGGTAGATAAATGTTTTTCCTAAATCTTGTGAAAAAACAACACTGGGTTTTAGGAATATTAAGTTTTATTTTCCACTTATGATAGTATTGATAGATTAAATTTAAACCTTGTTCCATTAATCTCAATATGTAATTTGGATATAAGCCACAAACTACAATAGCAAGGTCATCTGCGTATAGGAGAATTTCACACCGGGGTGGTTTCGGGATATCATAAGTATAAACATTGTAAAGTGTAGGGCTAAGAACAGCACCTTGTGGAAGTCCAGCAGGTATATTAAGTATGTTTGATTTGGTCCGATTGATTACAACGTTGAATGTTCTATAATAAAGGTACGATTGTATTAATTTAATTAAGTATAAAGGCATTTTATTTTGATGCAATTTACTGAGTAAGCCATTGTGCCACACGGAATCAAAAGCTTTTTCAACATCAACCAGAATTACTGCAGTTGATTTTTTGTTTTCTATACCAGATTTAATGATATTAACCAACCGACTAGCTTGGTGATTAGTGCAGTGATCTTTCCTGAATCCAAACTGTTCGTTTGGAAGTATACTATGATTATCGAGGTGTGACAGCAATCTAGTTTGTATCAGTTTTTCAAAAACCTTACTTAATGATGTTAGCAAGCTAATCGCCCGGTAGTTGTTCGGGCTGCTTGAATCTTTACCAGGTTTCGGTATTGCTATGGCATGTGCATGTTTCCACATTGAGGGATAGTGTGTATATTTAAAGCAGGCATTAAATATATACATAACCATAATATGAAACTTTTTTGGGCATTGTTTCAATAATTTGTTAGTAATATTATCACTCCCCGGTGATTTAGAAGATTTTAAAGAAGCAATAACCCTTTTAATTTCTTTAGTCCTTATTGGATCAATTTCGCCCTCTACATCATTTGATGCAATGTAATTTATATTTTGCTGAACTAACTCTTCAGTTATCGGGTCAGAATGTCAGCTTTATCCTTATCATTGATTACGAGTTTGCCATTATGTTTTAGTGGAGGTGTTCCCGAATGTCTATTTTTAATTAATTTTGTAGTATTCCAGAAAGGTTTTCCACCCGTACTAAGCTTAGATAAAAGGTTATTCCATTTAGAGTTTCTTAATATATTGATTTTTAGTTTTATAAGGTTACTTAATCTATTCAATGTGGATTTTAGATTTCAGTTACGAGTGCGATTTCATTGGTTAAGAAGTGAGTTCCTAATTTATATTAAATATATAATGTTACTTGGAATTTTAAGATGATACGACGATTTCTATGGAATTAGCGGGACAGAGTGATTCTGGGCTTCAAGCAAAATATTATTAAGATTAGTTATACAATTATCTATTTTTTCTTTAGAATCGAATTCAGAGCTAGTCGTGTCACTAAGATGCAACTTAGTATTTACAACTCTTCTAAAAATATCCCAATTCGCTTTCTTAAAATTAAAAATTTTTGGGATTTGATTACTTATAGCAATATCGGTTTCTATATTATATTATACAGGGAGGTGGTCAGAAGATAAATTCTGAGTAGTTTTTAAATTACTAACTGTATGTTGCTTATTGGTGATCAAAAGATCTAATGTGGAAGGTTGCCCACGAGACGAACTCGTAAAATAAGAGGACGTAGAAGGAAATAAGATAGAGAAATGGTTTGTTGTTAGTTCGTCATATAATAATTTCCCTACTCGATTCGAACGGAGACAACCCCAGTATCGATTTCTGGCATTCAAATCCCCGCAAATATAGTACGGACAGCTGTAATTGGTTAGTTTTCGTATGTCACTTTTAAAATTGTTTAACATTGATGCTACAATTTTGGTACCTGGAAAATATACTGCTGAGATAATAATGTCTTCAGTTGTGGTTGCAATTCTCACGGTTAGGGCTTCTATAACTCTTGTGTCTGGTACATTTAAAATATTATGTCTGATTTCTTTCCGAATAATCAAAGCGACTCCACCACTTTGTCTGTCGGTATGATCGAGTCGGTATATTTTATAATTTGTATGTTTCCAGATCGTCGGTTTGCGAGAACAGTGACACATCTCAAAATATCATATTTTTGAGGGAATCGGTTTGAATTTTTTTTTTTTGGTGTAAAATAGTTGAATTCATCAAATTCAACGTCACATCTATTGAAAACTATGGGTAGGTTAGAAGTGACACTATGCCAGATAAAAGGTTGTTACGTTTAAAGGATTTTTTTCCTATTATCTCAAAATTGGCCGTTTTTGAGATGTGTCACTGTTCTCGCAAACCGACGATATATAACTATTACTATAGAGCCACGTCTCAGTTATCATAGCAACGTCTATGCGATTCGAATCTAAAAAATTATATAATTCAATTAATTTATTACTAATGCTCCTAGAATTCCAAAAAATTATACTTAATTTATTTACTACTTCTACCATACATATACTTAGCAGTAAGTTCAATGATAATTTGAATTTGTTTTTATCTGGTGCAACATCCTCCCAATTGTGTTATTAAGTCGTTTACTAATGAACCAATCTCTTCAGGCGACAGAAGCTCAGAAGCTGATTGACGTCTGCGATCTTCGTTGGGTGGTTTTCCCCAGCTAGTTGATGATTTAAATGCATTATTCCAAGAACTTTTAGTTTGATTGAGTTCAGGGAATTCATCCCGATTGTAATTAAAACTATGCTGCGGTTGAATCCTATTAGGTGTTGCGTTGTGATACTTTTCTGTATATTAATATATTCTTGGCGTTTATTACACTTTGAAAATTTAGAGAAATGATTTTCTCCACAGTTGGCACATTTGAAACGCTTGACTTTTTCTTCAGAACTTTTAATTTTAATAATTTCACAATCACTTGTTGAATGAGGTTGATCGCAAAGCATACATTTGGATACCATATGACAGTTGTCACTACCATAACCAAACATCTGGCACTTTCGACATTGTGTGGGTCCCCTATATTTTGGTGTGTAATAATCCCATTTGCAAATCACATTAAATACTGCTTTAATTTTCCTGAGCTCTTGTAGTTTAGTTGTATTTCTTTTGAAAAATATAAGATAAAGAGCGTGATCGTTATATCGTGGTTGTTTAATATTTAAAGTTTTAATATCCAAACGAGTACTTATATTAAGACGATGAAATTATTCCATAAGTTCGCTCTTAGTGAATGAAGGTAATCCACTAAGTACTATTTTAAACGGACGATCGTCTTTATTCTGAAAAGTATAGAATTCATGTTTGTTTTCAAGAAGCAATTTTGAAAATTTGTCATAATCAGTTTTGCTATTTAAAAATAATTTTATTCCAGTTGACATTAATTTGGTGCTGAAATTATCCAGATTATGTGTTGTTAACAATTCGTGCAGCTGTTTTAGTTGTAATGATTTTATCACAATAGGTTGTATAATATCTGTTTTTTTTTGTAAACAATTGAGTTTCATTGTCAAGGTCATTTAAATTTATGTCACTGTTTAAAACACTAAACATATTTTGTTGTTGATGATCCATTTTAAGTTATTTATTTTTGTATGGCGTTGTGCCATCATTAGAGGAGTCCGTAGGGCTCCTTTTGTTACTATTACCGTCTACCAGCAGCTTAATTACTAATTTTAGTTTTACCACAAGTAGAATATATTAATTTAATTGTTTATATTTATACCGTTACAATCTACTTTCGCAACAATAAATGTATATTGTTTTATAAATCAATGTTATCCCATCGACGAACGAAACGAAACTCTTAATCATAATTAAAGTACACACATAGGCATATCAGAAAATCATAGTGAGATTTTTGCCGATAGAAGAAAGTTTTGAGATATCGATTTCCTTAGACATGTATAAGGTTCAATATTTCACTTTTTCGAATAATCGTTATTTCAATAGGTAAACGCAATATGAAATTTCAGCGGTTGAGCATGATTAATGTACACCATACCACATATCCACATAATTTTAGCGAATTGTAGATTACACCCAGAATCAATTTGTGTTGGCAAATCTGATCTTATACCATCATGTTTTGTGGAATATGATTTAATTAGTTATAAGCCATACATGGTTGTAATATTGGCAATGAGTTCTCAATTTTGTAAAACAATATTTTCCTAGACCATTAAGAAAGTGTAGTTAAGGTTTTGAAGATTAACGGTTATGGCATCCAATTATAGGCCAAAAAGTAATTCTGAAAGTTTCGAATGAATATTTTCGATTCCGGAATTCCGGAATTGTTTTTTAATTAAAAATTAAAAAATCAAAATTTTACAAAAAACATCAAATTTCTTTAATTTCGTTTAAAATATTAGATATTTCTATAATTAATTCTCATATGTATGCACGATACTAAATCACAGTTACTCTTAGGATAAACACATTTTGCAGAATTAAAACAAATTATAGAATTTATAAAGTTTATGAGATTTGTAGTAATTATATAAATTCTTTAAACACTAAAAATTCTATCAATCCTATAAATTCAGTAAATTCTACAAATTCTATAAAGTCTAAAAATCCAATAAGTTTCTTAAATTCTATAAATTCTGTAAATTCTATAAACCCTATAAATTCTGTAAATTTTATAATAAATATTAAAAAATTCAATAAATTCCATAAATTTTATAAGTTTTAATATGTCTAACACCTCTATAAATTTTTAAATTTTTTGAATTTTATAAATTATATCAATTCTACAAATTCTACAATATTTATAAATTCTCTAAATTGGGTAGGTTCTCTGAGCTCTATAGCGTATCGGTTTTATAAATTCTACAAACTCAAATTTTACTTGTTTAACAAATACAAGAATTTCGATAAATTCTATAAACTATAACAATTTAATAAATTCTCTAAGTTCTTTAAATTTTATAAGATTTATAAATTCTATGAATAAAGTTTAAACATTTAGTAAGCGCTTTAAATTCTATAAATCTGTAAAAGTTGATAAATTCTATAATTTTTTTAAATTCTACAAAGTCTATAAATATTAAAAATTCTAATATGTATCGTTTATTTTGAAAGTAAACGGCTAATGCCGGACATGAGCTAAGGAAGCGAACCAAAGTCCCTGCCGCCTCCCGTTCCCTAATTTTTATAAATATCTCAAATTTTATAAAATCGTTGAATTCAAAGGAGGCAAAGATGTAGCCAACTAAAAAAAGGACTGTGACTAATGGCCTAATAGAAATGGAGGAGTTGTTGGATGCGATAGTCTCATGTCGCACCAACCGAAAGATGGGAGAGGCGCAGCTCCAAGATTCAGGTCGGGGAGCGAGACCCAATCTTAACCAAGAGAGGTTGAAGGTTCAGCCGATCAAATTGAGTAGAAGGAGAGGCACGGCCTCTAGCTCGGAGGAGCCTGATCGAGGTACCAGATCCCGAAGAGGGACCGAGGGAGAAGTGGCCGCAATACCTCCTTGGAAAGCGGGGAATAAGCAACTGGAAACGGATCCACGAGGCGATGCTGAAAGCACCACTTTACCACCCCGAGGGGGCAATGCTGTCATAACTGCATCCGGTGCACCTTGGGTAGAAGGAAAGCGTGGAAGGCGTAAATTGAGAAGAGGGAGGCGGCCAAGAAAGAGAACGCAAAATAACGCGGTGGTCGTCAAACCGGTCGGCGGGAAAACGTACGCTGAGGACCTTGGTGCCATCCGACGAAACGTGTGCCCGGATGACCCTGAACTCGCAATTAGGGTCATAAGAAAGGCCGACGAAGGAAGAGTGCTCCTCGAGCTATATCGCGGTGTAAATCTCGAGAAGCTGAAGGACACTGTACAAGCGGCGCGGCGGTAGGAAACGATGGAGTGGTACGCGGCCTGATCACTCTCACTGATGGAGTGTTAACGGGGTCAGGCACAAAAGGTTCCAAATTGTCTGTAGATAACCTAAAGTATTTGTTTGATATTATTTAATTTATTGACTAATTTGACACTTGTTTAAAAATATACGGTATTTCTAATAAAATTAAAATTGCTGAAAATTGAAGTCCTTGACTTGAATAGCCTTACCACCGAACAAGAGGTGATGACGGCAGTTAAGCATGATTCTGGCGATGTTGCTACAGGTGACGTTAAAATATTACTATTCAAAGCTGATAAGCGGGAGCAAAGGAAAGCAGTCATTGAACTAGATGATCTAGCAGCTTAAAAACTGCTTGCTCGAGGGCGTATTAAGATTGGCTGGGTCTTTGGACGCATTAGGATGAGAGCCGAGGTACAGAAATACTAAGTGCCAAGGATATGGACATATCAGGAATAACTGTGCAGGTCCTGACCGCAGCAATAAGTGCTGGAAGTGTGGCGAAAGTGGGCAGAAGTCCAGGTAGCAATCGTTTGCGAGCAATACCAGAATAGAGTTCGCACAAACTGGTTCTCAGATCCGTCGGGAACTGCAGCAATATGGGTGGTCGATAACCATAAAGTACGCATCGATGCCCACGGCTCTGGAAATGGCTATGTCTGGATAAGAAGTCGAAATGTTACGTTCTTTAGTATGTATCTTTCACCGAACGATACGACCTCGGAGTTTCAATCCAAATTGAATGAACTAGAGGACTCTGCTCGTGATGTATCAGGAGAATTGGTGCTAGCCGGAGATTTCAATGCTCGTGCATTAGAATGGGGCATGCCACACTAAGATACCAGGGGGAGACATATACTGGAGGTGGCGTCAAGACTGAATTTATGCATGTTAAATGAGGATTCTACACCAACGTACCGAAGGCCAGGTTTTGGCAACTCCTTACCGGACATAACGTTGGTATCCGCACGGCTTGCATCATTGGCGAAAGACTGGAGAATGATGGAGGATTATACCGCTAGCGATCATAATTACATCAGCTTCAAATTGCACGACGGCGAGCGAGAAGTACAGCGATCAATGTATCGAAACCCATTGAGTTGGAACACTACCAAACCAAGTTAGACGGCGGAAAGCTCGTTGCATTTGTTGAGGCTATCCTTGCGAGCAGTCCACTGGCTTTGCAAGAGATTGCGAACGGAGTCGCGATTGAGGCGGCTGTTGACAGCATTACACGGCTAGTTTAACAAGCTGGCGATTCTTCTATGCCACGAAGAAAACAGTGAAACGGCAGGAAGCAGGATTACTGGTGGACGAATGACATCGCAGAGTTGAGAAGGAAAGCTCTGCAGCTTAGGCGAAGGGCGCAACGAGCACAAGGTAGAGAAGAAGCAATTGCCACAACGCGGCAAAGAAAGAGCTAAGCATGGCTATCCGTGCGAGCAAGGCGCAATGCTGGAGAGACATATGCAACGAGGTGGATAGCGATCCATGGGGCAGACGATATAAGCTTGCTACTCGAAAGCTGGGTTTATTGAGCACGCACGTCGCGTTGGATGCAGAAACAATGTCAAACATTGTTGATTCCCTCTTCCCAACACACTCATTGAGAGTAGAAAACGATAGTGAGAATGAAGTTGGAGAAATTTCCACATTTACCGAGGGGGAGTTCGCATATGCGGTGACCAGCCTCAAAAATTATAAGGCACCTGGGCATGACGGCATCCCAACGGAGGTAATGAAAGTGGTTGCTGGTAGATATCCGCAATTACTGCTCAAATTATACAATGGATGTTTAGCAGCAGGAGTATTTCCTTCACGGTGGAAGATGGCCCGTCTGGTGCTGATAAACAAAGGAAAATGTGGTGACCCCGACTCACCATCATCAAACAGGCCTCTCTGTATGCTGGATACAATGGAGAAGTTGCTGGAAAAGCTATTAAAGCCTAGGCTAGAAGATGCCATATCGGTTGCCGGTGGCTTGTCTCCGAGGCAATATGGTTTTCGGAAGGGACGATCAACTGTAAACGCAATAGAGGAAGCAATTAACGCAGTTAAAGAACCGAAAATGCTTGCCGCGCAGCGAGGCCTTTGGTGCTTCTAGCGACATTGTATGTGCGAAATGCTTTCAACTTGGCGAGATGGGAAGATATGATCGAGGCGCTACAATGATCTTTCGCTATCCCGAATTATCTTCTGCTAATGATTCGGGACTATTTGAGGAATCGAAGGCTGGTATATGAGACGTCTGACGGCAAAAAAGTGAAAGAAATTACTGCTGGAGTGGCCCAGGGCTCGATTCTTGGTCCCGACCTATGGAACACTATGTACGACAGCCTGTTGCGTCTAGAGATGCCTGACGAAGTATTCCTGGTTGGGTATGCAGACGATGTGGCTATTGTGATAACGTCTAGAAGCGCAGTTTTGGCTCAGTACAGATTAAATCAAGTGATGAGGAGGATAAACGATTGGGTGGATAAGCACGGGCTACAGTTGGCCACCTCAAAAACGGTGATCGTCATGCTCACTAGGCGGAGATTCACAACCATTATCCCTATGAAGGTTGGAGCAGAAGAGATAATGTCGAAAGAAATGACGAGATATCTGGAGATTACTTTAAACAATCGTCTAACTTACTGGGAGCATATCCGAAGAACTTGTGACCAAGCGTCAAAAGTGACTGTATCGCTTAGCAGATTATAATTACTTATAATGTCAACGGTGCAGTCAATCCTGTTGTATGGAGTTGAAATTTCGGCCGGTGCGATGGAGGCGCGGGGCACTAAGAATCGCATGCGCTTATCGCACAGTGTCCGAAGCTGCAGCCTTAGTTGTCGCCGGGGTCATCCCGATAGATCTGCTGGCGCTGGAGCATCGGGAGATCTTTCGGTTGAGCGCTGAATTTGGAAGAAAGGATTCTGCGGTGAGAGCACGCAGAATTACGCTTGCAGCATGGCAGGATCGATGGGATGGGTTGAATAGTGGTCGATGAACAGCCCGATTGATTCGGGACCTTGGTGCCTGGATTAATCGTGGCAACGGAAAGCTCGATGTTTTCACATGCCAGTTTTTTACTGGAAATGGCTATTTTGGGGCCTATCTGCATAAGATGGGAAAGCTGATGTCACCTCAATGTCGATATAGCCACTGACGTTGGGTCAGTGCTGCGGCAGAAGTGGAGCGATGGTTGTCTGGCGAACCCCTAACAAAGTAAGGGTAGAACGTAAATGAGGGCCCCAAAATGGGTAGCAGCGTGGACCAGACCGAAGTAATGCCAAAGCGGTTCCAGTCTGGGCTCTCCGTGGCATGTAGGAGACTTTTTGGTGAGTATAAACCTCACAGTGTCAAGTGAGGTCCATCATCACTTGGCGTTGGCTTTTTGAAAGTTTTAACTCGTACAATAAAAAAATAAAAATAAAAAACAAAAAAAAACATCGAAAAGTTGGAATATCCTGAAAGGAAAAATTAACTTGAAAAAAATTAGAGTCATGATTAAGGCATCCAATTTTTGATCAAAATTTAATTTCGGAATTTTCGAATTTGAATGTTCTCGATTCCGGAATTCTAGAAATGATTTATTTAAACAGTCTCTGATTAAAAATTAAAAATCAAAATTTTACAAAAACATCAAATTTCTTTTATATATTTTTAAAATTAATGATTAAAATCAAGTGTTCCCTGTTTTTCTCATTAAACCTAATGCATCGAGGCTTGTGTCGTTTAGGCTAGAATTTTTGTTGATGATATTTCCCACTACTAAATACGCTTAGCCTCTAAGGGCACTTCCATTTTGACAAAAATTAACGTCCTTTGATGATGCAAAAACGTGTAAAAACGAGCAAATTGGTCATTTCAATAATTTTGAACGTTTTGCAGTCCCAAAATTAATTAAAAAGACCAGCAATCGGTAATTTTCTAAGCGTTAAGTCAATAAAACGCTTCAATAATAATATGAATTGTTCTCATCAAATTTATAACTGGCATTGGATGACAAGGAGTTTCTGAATTTTTTTGTTTGAGTTCGAAACCAAATATAATCATGTGTATAGTTATTATATTAAGCACCTTTTTCAGTTTAAAAACTAAGAAACAACACAACACAATTGTCAATTAATTGATTGATTGATTTGAGTGTACGATTAAGACTAAGCAAGGTTCCCGGTAAGACGCCGGGTCCACCGTACACCCTTTTTACATATAACAAAACTGACGGAAAGGAAAGGCATGTTAGTAACAAAGAATCGACCCGGTTCCAGACACCTAATTAGTCGATAGTTAGTATTTTTTTTGTTAGTAATATAATACGATAAAATAGTTAACACAAGATAATACCATTTTTAAACTACATGTTCGCTGGATGCTTGTAATTTTTGGAAGCTGAGCGAGATTGTTCCGGTACTGCTGAACATCCAAATCGACATTTATTAATTATTCCTATCTACTCTTTTAAAAATAGATTAAAGCATTATTTAAACTCCGAACCCTTCATTCAATTATCTAAAATAAATTAAAAGTTAATCTTTAAGTACTACAATTAAATTAATATTGATATTTTGAACACCATATCCAATAATATAGATGAAAAATAAATAAAATCAATTTTCAAATAAAATAAATGAATAAAACTTAAATAACGCTGGTTCACCGAACACCCTTTTACGAATAACTAAATCGAGGGAAAGGGAACAGTATATTAGTAACAAAAAAAAATCAACCGAAGTAGTTGATAGTTAGTAATATGTAAACATACTAAATAAGTTAGCACAAGACAACACAATTTTTAAATACATGTTCAATTACTGTGTAAGCTCCCTTAAAGTTGATTCAATTGTTAGTATGTATTTACATTTTTTTCTAATATGTAATTACTTTTTCTAAAAACTGCTTTCCATCCTTGGCATCCTAAAGTCAATATCTATTACCCCTTATATAGTATATTTCCCACCACCTTCTAGAGCTGTCTAAATCTAATTATTAACTATCTAATTTATTTGATTTAATTCTATATTTCACCCAATACCCAAAACAGCTTCAAACATTCTCCACCGCGACATTTCCGCATTCTACTCCAAAAATACCAGTTTCGAGCCTTGCTCGCCGTCAAACCTCTGCAAACCACCAAAAATTGTCCGTGCTGCCTGCTGCTTCCCGTTGCCCCCGGCCGCTGCTCCTCCTCACCCCCGCCACCCCGTCGCACAATCCATTTGTTTCCGCACTTAGTCCCTCGTCCAAAATCAGTGCGCCGTTGCGCCGCCTACAAACCTTCAACCCCTCGCATCGGTCCACCATACCCCCCCCCCTCCCCCGTAGCCCGCGTAACATGACCAAACCGCCGCGAATATCACTGCATGAGTGACCCCCGTCCGCCAAGTGCCGCGCACAACCAGATCCAAAAATATCTTTTGATCGGGTTTGTTTAAATCTAGTTATGCACAACACCCAACGGACGATAATCACTCACACACTAATACCCACAGCAACCCAAACACACCACACAGGCTACAAAAGCGAAACATAATGAACCGACACGAAGAGCCGGAAACCCATAAACAACGCAACAACACACGGATTCCAAACGAAAAACCAAATACAAAAACAAACAGACTGTACGACAGGGCAGCAAAAATGAAACAGAACAACAACCGGGGAAAGCAACAACAAACAACACAAACAGCCTCTAGTAATCCGCAAAAAATTGACAAAGACCGAAGCTCGAAACTAGCACTTCCAAAACAAAACACAAAAATATCGCAATAAAGAAAACCAAAAACCACTCTAAGCACTAAACAAAATACAAAATTAAATCAAACAAACTAAGTGTGATATAAGCCACGGCCACCACAAATAATAATGTATTTACATTATTACGGAATGTAACTATCTAAGTTTAATTTTGTAGTATTATGAACTGCATTCTGAAATAACATTTATTATTTTATATTAATTTACTTATTTTTTGTTGGACCCGATTTTTATTCACTTCTGAAAATCGTAATTTTATTCATTTTTAATTTATTAATTTAAATACCACTTAAGAGTTATACAACAGTAGCTCAGAGACGACCTAACATAATAACTTTAATAAGTCTCAGCCACCCATTCTCGCAACCCGAAACTACTGTTCAGCCCAAACTACCATTATAAATAAGCATTTCCGAGAACGCTGTGCTGTAATGAATTACAACTAATGACCAAAATCAAAATGGCAAGACGTTAATTAGTTTCTGGATTATGAAGTCCGAGCTGAAGTGACTGTAAATCAAGAGAAGACAAAAATCAAAAACAACCCTATTTCTAAACTACCTTCATCCGCTGGATGCTTATTTTTCCGAAAATCCAGTCATGTTACTCACGTGTTTCTAATATAAAATAAATTTATCGATTATTTTATTACGGCATCATATTTAATAATCAACTGGTTCGTTTCCTATTCTATGAGACTTAAATCCTAATTTATTTCAAAATTAATTTAAAAATCAGCCCGAAAAATAAATTAAATTTAAATTAAATTAAATTAAATCAAATTAAATTAAATTAAACCAAAATTAATCAAATTCAAATTAAATTAAATTAGGCATCTTGTTGTTTTTGACAAAAATTTGTACATTTTAAGGTTGATTCATACCATCCGCTCCCTCACCCACATCATGACACGTACCGGCACAGACAAATATTGTTGAACAATGTATAAATTGGTGATATCTGACGGATAGTACAAATTGATGCTGCCTGACACGACACGTGCAGGAACCGAAAGGAACGGATAACATAAATCCATCTCTATGTAGATAGCTATGAATATGTATATATGAAATGAATGCTCCAAATAAAACCATCACCGAAACAAAAAACAAAAATTCCCGTTACCGAAGCAAATCATATAATAAAATATATAAAGGAAAAACAACAAAAATTGTTTGTACATGTTTTCTATATATTGCATACATATCATACACTAATAACCAAAAACATCTATAATTCCAAGACGAACTAGCTATACCAAATTTAAAGGTACAAAGTGACTAGGACTACTGGTCATAGTTTTGGTTGCGTACATATACGCATTCAATAAAAAAATTACCCAACACTAATATAATTTGTTTTGGGATTAAAAAACAAAAAATACATAAGAAACAACAACAATTTACATCACAGAATTATAGATATTTTGCTAATAACACACAAAATCCAATTATATTTATATACATAGATAAACAACAATAATATTAAAATTCTATAGGTATACAATTCCATACAATACACCTATTCCATGTATGAGAAACAAAACCTGCTAAAATTCTCTTTAGAAAGCCTGCTCATTTTGCTGATACGCAGATACATACTTATAAACCTCAACGTTGAGGCGTAGTAGTGACTACGAAAAACCATAGAAAAAAAATTTAAATTTATTTGTTTATCACTAACACCACACCACGTATAGGTCATACACACTACTAACGTCGACAATTTGAGCATTTTTTACTCTCTATTGTTTGCAAACCTACTAACCACACGCACGCCATGTATTTATTACACATACTGCTAACGCCGATGACATTTGAGCATTTTACTCTCTATTCTTAGCTTTGATCTAAAACAAAATTTAAAACATGTTTTTTTGTTTTTCTTAATGATATTGCCTTGCCGCATGATTTGTGTTGTTTTTTTGTAGAGAAATGTCAAAAAATCGGTCAAAAACAAACCCGGCAATATAAATGAGTGCCGTCAATATTGCACAATAAATTACAAAATCTTGAATAAAATTTGAGTATACATATTGTGTAATGTTATGACGTCACACAATTATATTGCGCAATTTAATTGTACGTGAATACCAGCCTTAAAGGGAATATTTCCGAATAAATTATTTCCGAACAATTCATGTAAATTATGTAACATCATACAAAATAAATAAAAATTCAAATTTTAAACAAAAAGATAAAATATGTAATTTAAATCTTCTTTTCGATTTACTAATTTGACAGATTCGTTTTTATTGTTTTTTTATGATACATTTTACTCTCTTTCAGTTTCGTAGTATGCGATTGTTTATGTTTTTTCTACACTGTATTCCAACATATACACGGTGACGTTTCGCTAATACAATCCCATGTTGAGGTATTTTTACAGCAATAGGATACAATACATTGGGCTTTCTAAAGAGAATTGTAGAATGTTTTGATGAGAAATATACCGTCGCGAACAAAACACCTGCAACCAATGCAACTAAATAATTCCAAGTAATATTGAAATTCAAAATAGCATTTAAAATATTTTTATATAATTTACTTATTTTAAAGTTATCACCTATAAATTACATTAACAGAAACTCATAGTACTTATACATTACAATGAAAATACGTATGGTCGTTATCCAACAGTTGCAAATGTTTTGCTCGCGACTGAATTTGTATCAGTCATAGGCGGATATTACATTATCACATTTATATAGTTATATAAATATAATTATATTTTTTTACAAAGGAAATACTGTTATATTTAGCTTGAAGAAGCTAAATATAACAGTATTTCCTTTGTAAACAAATATAATTATATTTATGTAATTATATAAATGTGATAATGTAATACCCGCCATACACAAAATAAACACTAACCATTCCCGAGCATGAGTAAAAAAATAAAAATAACAAAATATAAAAATTAAGACACCAAGAAGAACATTTTGATTTTATGTACAAACAAATAAAACCAAAATTCCTCTTACCGAAGCATATCATCATAACATAAAATATATAAAGAAACAACAACAAAAACATTTTTTGACACAATTCATATCACATATTCCAATACATATATGTGATATGAAAATACCTGTATAAATAACGATAGTCCCGTTATTCTGTTTTTTGCCACGTTTTTCACGTTTCCTAATTTACATTCATGTTCAATATATTCACTACACATGAAATTAAATAAACACAATCACACGCGAGGTTAATTACTTTAGGCAATAACTATTTTATTACGCGACACAAATAAAATTGCGAAAAACACATTTAAACCGAATTAATCACTCACGAAATGAATAATTCATTTAGTTTGATTAAATGAACTACTGTATTAATAACACAAACGAAATTACCACATATTATCTAAATCAATTAAAATTAAACTTGCTTTTGTAGCTAATTTCAATTTGTATAAAAATTAGTATCTTCATATAGTACATATACAGTCAGAAACATTCAGATGTATACGGCTGATATTTAGAGGGAAATTTAAAGATAAAGTTAAAAACCAAGCAGAAGATATCATATTTAAAATTTTATTTTTTATCAATAATGTTATCACATATACATACATATTGACTTCATATTTATGTATTTTTAAAATAAAAAAGGAAGAAAAAAAAAAAAAGTGTTTCGTTGATTTTAATTCGTCGTATACATCTGAATGTTTCTGACTGTATGTATATTTTAATTTTTTCTCTGCTCCAACACATACTTTTATCTAATCAGGCCTTACTTCACAACACAATTGTCAATTAATTATCAGAAAACTCAGAAATTAAATAAATTTATTAAAATAATTAAAATTCAATTAACTGATCTAATATTAGGGAAAAGATTTTAAGTTGTTTATTGTCAAAAATGGACTATGTGACCAACCAGGTGCCATTCGAAATGGCGGAAATTTCCGGGATGCATTTAAATTCACAATTCCTATCGGATGTTACATTCATTGTTAACGGTAAACAAATTTCCACTCACTGGAATTGATGAAGCGAAGTATAGTTTTTTTTAAATCAATTGGAGCAGACCTTGGGTGAAAAAAGGGTAATTCCGGTTTTGAATTCTGATTATAATGTGTTTTATCAGTTCGCACGGTTTATTTATACAGACATGTGTGACGTGTGACATCAACGAAGAAAATAGCGATGCATTGTTGAATTTAGCGAAAGAGTACGAGCTGGCCGAACTGGTTAATTGTGTTAAAAAATATAAAAATATTGAATTTGAAAGCTGCAACGAATCGTGTCAAATGAGAGAAATATCTAACAATTTTTTTAATTTCGAACTCCTATCGGATATTATATTTGTAGTCGAAGGTAAAGTGTTTTATGCTCATTCCTCATTCGTTAGAATTGACGAAGTGAAGCAGCGTATTTCAAGAGCAATTGGAGTCAACTATAGGTGAAAAAAAGCAAATTTTGATCAGCGATTATGGATATGAAACCTTTTTTCAATTCGTACGATTTATTGCCAAAATTGTTTTGAATTGTTCAAATTGGCAATTGTGTACAAAGTAATAAGAATAGCCAATTTGATGCAAAATTCACTTGAGTGCAATGATTTCGACCTGTTACAATTTTGTGGTTCAATAAATGACCCAAATGCTTTGTATGTTGCTGAAAGTAGATTACATGAAAATTTAAAACAAATATTGGCTTCAGAAGAATTTGTGTCGGTGTTGTGTAATTGGTTCGAATTGTGAACTTATTAAACAACCCTCGTATAATTTAAGTAGAACTTTTAAAACAACCATGTTAATAATTGTTACTGTAATTATGTTTGGTACATATTTTTTTTATTTTGTTTTTTAGAGAATTCCAGTAAATAATCCGGACAGTCGAGAATAAATTTTGAATAAAAAATCATTTAAAAGCAAACAGTTCTATATATTATAATTTTGCTAAATGATATAAGCTGTATAAATATGTACATACATATATTAAATTAAAATTGTTAAATAATAAAAATGTATATAAAGTAAATTCCGTGCTGGTGTTTTCTTTCCTAAATCTACTTAATTATAAACTTGTACAATCACAATAGTATTCTGATTATATCGAGATACTATCGATTAAAATTTAGTGATAGTTCAGTGCATGGCAAAAGACCGTGAAAGTTGTATATGACCAAAATTTGCGGTAGTGCTATACAACATCGGTTCCGATTGTCGTCAAAAATTCGCTAAATTAATTCGATTAGTACGATCGCCAACCATGTCGATCGAGGAGCTACAGGATATTGAAATTATACATCCAGATTTATTAACGAAAAATGATATTCTACATATAAGAGGTCAAAAGGTATACGGAAATGTTTATAAAAGCGCGATATTTAATCATACGCCACGATTAAAAGTTACCGATCTTGAAAAAAACTAATTTTCATAATAAAATATTCAATCAAACAAAATTTTTCGTTAGTACTGATATGGTTCTTACTGGATTTATTATTGGTAAATGCGATATTCGTAGGGGGAATAATTGGGAGAACCGGTTTAGCAATGTCAACGTCATGGTTTCACAAAATGCTGAAGTATCTGAAATAAAACAAACACTTGTAAATATTAACGTAAATAATCATAACCCGACATTTAAATCAAATTCTTACGGAAATTTAATATGTTTGGATTCATCAGTACTCATTCGGCCGGGCTTTACTTATATTATTGAGTCTATATATGATGTTTCTCCTTCTCGGAAAACGACAGTTGGTCACTCCTGAATAATTATTGTATTGCGGTGAATTGTGGAGTGATGAATGAGTTGCTTAATGGGTGTAAAATATTAACTATGAGAGAACAGAAAATCGTTCCCCTTTTGCTTGATAACAGTAATTGAAACTGGCCATATTGGAATTTGTTTAACCCTTTGAGCCCATGCGGTATTAGAATGAAACCACAAAGAAAACAATTTTTCTGCGGCATACAAGTGTTGATAAATTAAAACCATTTTTGTAAATGCGTAGATTACATTTCGTTTGTGGATAAAAATAATTAATTGCATATGCATCAATTTTATACAATAGGTCTAATTTGAGGTTACAAGATTAATTAAGAATTTGAATCAATTTACGTATTTTAGACTAATATTTTATTATAAATATGGCTGGTAAGTAAAGTTATGTATTTATTTTATACAAATTTAAATAAAATTTTATTATTTTCGTCCAGTAATATATTAAAATTACCGTTTTTTTTGTTTGGTTTCAAACGGAACCACTAGGAACATGGCGCATATTTGTTTTTTTATCAATAAAATACAGTCAAACCTGTTTTTGTGCGGTCTTTTTTTATGCGATTTTTTTTTATGCGCTTTTTTTGTGCGATTTTTTTTTGTATGCGATTTTTTTTGTGCGATTTTTTTTATGCGGTATATGAATATCGAGATTCTGTTCAGCCATTTTCATACCTATTGAATCAGCCAAGTTCATTAATCATTCAATCAGACAAGCTCAATATTCTTATATTCCAGCAAATTTCAATATGTAATTACCTATTATCTGGCACACAAAGAATAGGTATAATTTAGTTAAAAGAAATGTTTACTTCACAACCAACGAAATGCGTAGTAATAGCCACACTGATTGTTAACCTTGAACAATGAACATAAACTAAAAAAAATATACATAATGATGTAATAAAAAAGGAAATTTACCATTTTATTTTAAATTGAGAAATAAAATTTGTTTAAATGTTTCCATGTGCAATTTAATTTCGTAAAATGTTGACATATTTTCTAAGGGAGACTTTTTTTATGCGGTCCCTATCCACCGCATAAAAAAATGTTTTTTTAAATTTTTGTCCAAAATTACTTATTATAGCGATTTATGAAGTTTGTGAATATATTTTTTTTGTGCGGTTTTTTTTGTGCGGTCCCTATCTACCGCACAAAATCAGGTTTGACTGTAATTGCATTTTCTTATTTTATGTGTTATATTTATATATTCAATGTTTATAAATTAGGAAAAAAATATTTATTGAGCGATCAACAAAAACTGAATTCGAATGAAATCGAATGCATGCTGGCCGAAATACCATCGGACACAGACTCCATCGAATCAGATTCGGAATATGAAATTGATGACAACCCAGAAAATTTTGATTTACAAAGTATGGAAGTAATTTTAAAATCACCAAATATTCAATCCGACATTTTAGATGAAATAAGTGATTGGGAAGATGAGGATAACTTAACGCTATCTGAATTGAGTACGCGACTGCTAAACGATAATTATATTTGGTCAAAAGATACACAACACATTAATAATGTAATACATTTCACAGAGGATTACGAGCCAAATATTCCCGATGATGCAGAAAGCCCTACTGAAGTCTTTTTACAAATATTTCCGGAACATTTAATAGAAAATATTTGCTTCCAAACAAATCTATACGCAACTCAGAGAAATATAAATTCATCTCATTCATTTAGAAATACTACATCCGCCGAAATAAAACTTTTCTTTGCTATTAATATATTGATGAGCTTGAAAAGGCAGGCGAGTTATAAAGATTATTGGTCATCAGACCCTGAGATACGAGATACATTTATAACATCATTAATGCCAAGAGATCGGTTCAGTTGGTTATTATCCAATATTCATTTTAATGACAATTCGGCAATTCCTAAGGTAGGGTCTGAAAACTTCGATAAACTTTACAAAATCAGACCATTGTTAGACATTCTGGGACAAACATTTTTGGAATGTTACAAACCCGGTGTATCAATCTATTGATGAAAGTATGATAAAATTTAAAGGTCGTAGCACGTTAAAACAATTTATGCCTTTAAAACCAATAAAACGGGGGTACAAAGTATGGGTTGGAGCAGATAAAACAGGGTACGTAAGCCAGTTCCAAGTGTACACAGGCAAAATACCAGATGTTAACGAAAAATCTTTGGGTGCTCGTGTTGTAAAGGATTTAACAATCACTCTTGTTGGTAAACATCATCAAGTATATTTTGATAATTTTTTTAACTCTGTGAGCTTGCAAAGGGAATTATTGTCTCTTGGCATTTATAATTGCGGTACAGCAAGAAAAAATCAAAAACATTTGCCAACCGATCTACAATCGGATAAGAATATGGAGAGAGGATCCTATGACTGGAGAGTTACGCAAGACGGAATTACTATACTTAAAATGGATTGACAAAAAGCCGGTTTATTTTTTAAGCAACTTTCACAATCCTAAGGAGGTCACAACTGTGACTAGAAAGCGGAAAGAAGGAACGTCGCAGCAAGTAACATGCCCCACACTTGTTTCAGATTACAATCGGCATATGGGATATGTCGACAAGGCAGACATGTTCAAATGCTTGTATCAGATAAATCGAAAGTCTAAAAAAATGGTATTACCCGGATTTTTTGGCATTTTTTAGATTTGAGTATTGATAACGCTTTTATAATTTTTTCGCAACGGACTGCCGCTAAGTCCAATGACTCTAAATTTTTTTCGTAAATACATTGTTCGAGGGCTTATTGGGGCAACGAAAGATGTTAAAGAAACCGGCAGAAACCAGCAACATCTAACTGGAACCGAATCAGGACCAAGGTTCCGTTGGAGAGACGTTTCGATAAGGTATCGCATCTTCCTATGCATTCAACATCCAGACGTTGCAATCTCTTGCAGCTCATCTGGTAGGATTCGCAGAACACGGTGGACGTGTAATACTTGCGGTGTGGGACTATGTCTTACATCACAAAACAAATTGTTTTGCAAAATTTGATTGCAATTAAAAATACATAAATTGAATTATTTTGAAAATTACATTCAAATAAACATATAACAAATTAAATATTTATGTTATTTTTATTATACATTGTGTTCCTAGTGGTACTATAATGAAACCATACTCTCCAGCCGGTATTTTCAAATAATAGAAAATTATTTTTCTTAAGTAATGTCTTATTTAGTGGGCTTCTCATCAGTATTCAATAAAAAGTTCCTAAAAATTCAAAAAATTCGCAGCCCCGTCCTCAAAGGGTTAACGGTGGATGGAAAAAGTATAAAATACGTGGTTTTGTTTTCCGTTGGGTAGTCGGTCGTCAGTTTTTTTTTGTTTGAGTTGTGCTTAAGGCTTAAAAGAATTTATAGAATCAAAATAGAAAATAAATTTTGATCATTAAATCAGTTTTCTTAGAGACCGAAATTCAAATAAGTAGTGATAAACTGGTTTTAAATAAAAATATAACTTGAGTTGAAAGTATCTTGTTAATTATTAATAACTAATTATTAGAGATAATAGTGAATAAATAGTTTGTAAAATAAACAATTAAATTATTCGATTGTTAACAGTGATTGTAGAAAAAAAATCGAATATTCTGTGAATTAACCGGTTGACGGTTTTACTAGTGATACGAACTGATATTCCTACCTAATAGAATAAATCTTAAAATAGTTTTAGCATTATACAAATAACAGTGAATAACTAATAAATTAAACTAAATAAGTTTCGCTAAAGTTCAAATCCACACTGTACGTAAAAATTAGCACATTAACTTATTCTAGTTATAAAACCTCTAAAGCGAATTTAAATCTAATAAGTTTAATATAAAACTAAAATATAAATTATAATCGGTAAAATTAAGCATTATATTACTTCGATTCTTACGAACACGTTATGGTGTAGTCAATTAACACCGTAAATTGACCGTTATAAATGTACCAAGTACATATACAATTTTGGGATTATTCATCACAATGTCGACCAACGATTATATATTTCTTCCTGTTTTTTTAAATGAATTTCCAGAATTATCTTGTAATTTTTTTCCAGATTTATTAACGAAAAGTGATATTCTACATATAAGAGGCCAAAAGGTATACGGAAATGTTTATAAAAGCGCGATATTTAATCATACGCCACGATTAAAAGTTACCGATCTTGAAAAAAACTAATTTTCATAATAAAATATTCAATCAAACAAAATTTTTCGTTAGTACTGATATGGTTCTTACTGGATTTATTACTGGTAAATGCGATATTCGTAGGGGGGAATAATTGGGAGAACCGGTTTAGCAATGTCAACGTCATGGTTTCACGTCAAAATGCTGAAGTATCTGAAATAAAACAAACACTTGTAAATATTAACGTAAATAATCATAACCCGACATTTAAATCAAATTCTTACGGAAATTTAATATGTTTGGATTCATCAGTACTCATTCGGCCGGGTTTTACGTATATTATTGAGTTTATATGTACACTCAGAAAAAAATATTTTAACTAAGGCATGGTTAAATGCTTTTGGTTGTTTAAAACAAGAATTTTTAGTGAAAGGAACTAAGTAGCTTGGTTAAATGAGGTTGGTTACTTGGTTACTTGAAAGTTTAAAGAAATACCAAGTAAAAAAGTGGGTTTGTTTAATTTAACCAAAAAAAATTTAGTTAAAATAACAAAGTGATTAGTACAGTTAACAAAGTCAAGTTTTCCTTTGGTTAACCGATTTTTCCTAGAAAACTTATCATAGTAAACAAACTAAGTTTCAGTTATTTTTTGTTTTTTTTTCATATTTTGTATTTATTAAAAAAAAGTTGTGTTTTTTAGGAGGTTATTTTAATTAATTTAATTACAAAACCTTTGTTAAATAATCCGAGAGCAACAAATCAACAAATTAATTTTTTTGGCGATGGAAACTTCAATTTATGTATATGATCTAATTTCATCAAACAGCCATAATCGCGTCCCCTAATACCAATTCACCTTTACGTAAAACAAACTAAATAAATCTTTACATAAAATAAATGATTTTTTTATTGATTATGTATGTATTTGGTATATACAAAAAATAAACACAAATGCATTATAAACACGACATAAATAGGTGTCTTCATAAATTCATAATATCTAATAGTAATGACCGTGCCATCTTTAAGGATACATGGTAACTTATTTGCTTCACAATATAAACAAACTTCTGCAAATCGTAACCATTTCTAACATTAAAATATAGATCCATGATTTGGTCTTCCAAATTAAAATTTAAAAAGAAAAAATGCTTGGATAAAAGAATAAAATCGTAAATTTGAGATGGAACGTTTTTTTTATTTTTATTTGTTTGCTGTACATAGAAAAAGGTAATATTGCGTATGAAAACTTAAATTTAATTGGTTGGATTTGGTTGGTTATTACAAAGATTGTTGGACCGATCAGCGAAAAATAAACAAAACCAAAAAAGTGATAGCCCTTAAGTTTAAAATTACTTTAGTAACGGTTTGCGAAATTTAAATTTAACCAAATGTTAAGTAAAAAATTAAAAAGTTAACCAAGTTCATGGTTACATTAACTAAATAATATTTCTTTTTTGAAAAAAATAAACATAACTTGGTTAAATATTTGGTAAAATTTACCATGACTTAAGTTAAAATAATTATTTTACCAAAAACTTGGTTATATTTACAAATACTCAATTAAACCAAACAAACAAGTTGTTATTGTAAACCAAATATTTAGTTACACAAAAACGGGATTGAAATAAAAATCAATGCTACTACTAACTAGTCAGAATGTTTTAGTTTTTGCCGTGATAAGTTGTTATATAAAAAAGTAAAATAAAAGTGGTAACGGTGAAATAAAGCGTGTTAGATAGTTTTACAAGAGTATTCTTTAATTTGTGAAATTATGGCAAACATTTCAAAAGACGATGAAAAACTAAAACAATTTTTGAAAGGCTGTAAAATTTATACTCACGAGTTTTATACTGATTTAATTGTTATAAATTAATTTGAGTTATATTTATATACTCACACATATGTACCTACTCAGTTTCAAAGTAACCGCGTGCTAAAATTGAGTGAAAGTTTGCTTTTGTCGATATTTAAAATAATGCAATGTTCTAATTGAAATAATAATATAATTCAATATCTAATTGTTTCATTTAAAAATTTATAATTTAATAATTCATTTTTAACTAAAATTCTGTTTAATTCAAATAAATTGAGCTGAAAAGTAAATTCACGTTCGGTTCAAAGTTAATAATATTAAGTTAGTCCCCGAAGAAATATGTTAGGATAAAATAACAAACATGGTTATTCGTGATATTTTTGTAATATAAATTACGCATTGATAGGAGAATATTAAAATATTATCTTTGTGCTGCTCTTTTTAGAACTGAGTATATAGTATAGAGAGTAAATATAAATTAATTGAATAAATGTTACAGACCGCGGAATAAACTACGAAAATATAATTTTTTTATCGGAAGCCAGTATTGATAAATTACTTAACCTTTATGTGATTGACAAATTTTACATCATATCCTAAGTGGCTGAGGTACATTTGTACCTTCATCCGTTTTGTATGGGAAATGCACTATTTTCGTGATTTTTTTCGTTTACATAATATGACTTCGATTAGATAGCAAGTTAAACACCTGCATTATGGAAATGGGATTTCATATTATATTCAAATTAGGTAAAACAACGGTAATTAAAACGGAGGTTATTGGTTTTTTATATTGTTATTGTTTTTGCATTTGTGCAATACTATAATCGAATCATTTATAATCGATAATTTGGTATGAGCGAATATATGTATGTAAGTAAATTGTTTCGTGAATTTATATATCCTGTGCAATATCAAAAGTCGCAAGTAAATATGGACGAATTATCTCAGGCCGCATTCGCACGGTAAGTTTGATCATTTTTCTAATCCACCAGTTTCGAAACCAGCTTTTGGTATTACTTCTTTTGTTTTATTCGGTATTTTTACAGACTAAGTTATGATCAACAACAAGCCTATTTGTCTCGCTTATTCGATGAGGTAGCACCGGCGATGAAATGGACCTTGAAGATAACGGCTCAGAAGATGAATGGGTCCTTCCGCGTCATTCAGGTGTTCAGACTGTTGATTAATTATCGGACGTTGAAGATGCTTACAATGCATCTGATATTGAAATAGAGCTCCATGACGAACATGCTTCCGATGAATACGAGCCAAATGAAGATAATGAGGCAGACGAAGAAATTTTAGATGGAAGCGTATCTTCAATTCCCGGTTTTATTGCTAAAGATGGTACGGTATGGACGCAAATACCGCCGACTGTTACTCGGGTACAAAAACAGAATATTTTCCGCCATAAACAAGGACCAGTCTCTTCAACAAAATTTTTGTCTGTTGAAGATACATTCAAATGTATATTTTTGGAGGTGATGGTAGATATTATTGTACGCGAATCAAATCGGAAAGCTCTCAAAACCTTTGAAGAATGGAACGCTAATAATCCCGGAAAACCTGCTAAATCCTGGAAGAGTTTGACCTCAAAGGAGTTTTACGCCTATATTGGAATGCTAATTACAATGGGTTTACATCATTCTAATTCGGAGCACCACAGCGTTTTGTGGCGTGTAGATTCTTATCCACTATACAGAGCGACCATGTCGATCGATCGATTTCGTAGCATATGCCGATTTATTCGGTTTGACAACGATGTCAGCCGTCCTCAACGCTTGGAGACAGATAAAGCAGCTGCTACCTGTGATATCTGGCTGCTGTTAAATGCTAATTTATCATCACACTACACGGCATCGGATTGTGTGACCGTGGATGAGCAACTATTTCCCTATCGAGGCAGAACACGGTTCACACAATATATACCATCCAAGCCGGCAAAATATGGTTTAAAAATATTTTGGGTTTGTGACGCAAAGAACTCATACCCCATTACCGGTCAATTGTACATGGGAAAAGGACCTGGTGGACCAGAAAGGGATCAAGGACAGCGAATTGTACACGATTTGTGCCATCAATTTAAAGGTTCTGGGAGGAATGTTACAATGGACAATTTCTTTTCCGCACTACCCTTAGCGCGTTTGTTGCTATCGTGGCAGTTGACAATGGTAGGCACTCTAGAACAAAACAAAACTTGCATCCCAAGGGAATTCAAGAAATGTGCAAGTAAGGAAGAATATTCATCCCAGTTTGGGTTCAGCGATGATGGGAAAGTGAGCATTTGCTCGTACGTTCCAAAAAGGAATCGCATTGTAACCTTGTTGTCTACGATGCATACTACAAATAAAAGGAGGGGTCGATAACATGGATAAGATGGTGACGTATTATACGACAAAACGTAAGACGCTTCGGTGGCCGCAGGCTATGTTCTACAATATAGTGGATGTCGCCGCTTTCTCTGCATTTATACTATACAGCCAAAACAACCCCGAAAGTGCCAAATCTTCACAAAGTCGACGCATTTTTCTGCAGGATCTAGGCAAACACTTGGCCATGCCGGCTATTGAAGATCGTGCGAAAAACCCGAAAATTGTAGCTCATTTTTCCACTAAATCGGGAGTAGAGTGCATGTTAGGCCATCCTGTAATTGCTTTTACTCAACCATCTGCATCTTCGTCTAAAACTGGAAGTTCTCATATAGGAAGTTGCTTTGTTTGTCGGTCGACCTCATCATTTCAAAGAAAAACTCGAAAATGCTGCTCGATCTGCAAACGGCCAATTTGTAACGAACACGCAGAAACAATTACAAAATGTAACCAGTGTTCACTTTAAATTGGAAATAATACATTTTTGAACTAAAATTGTTGTTTTTTTATTTTATTTGTTTCATCTTTCTTTTTCTTGGTTGCGCTCGTGGAGTTTTCACCGAAAATATACATAGGTACAAATGTACCTTTGTCACCCGTTTAAGGGGTATTATTTGATTTTGCGGAATAACTAAATAATTCTGTTCTACACTTTGGTTGAAAATAATTAAAAACGACTTAAAAAATGTCAAAAGAGGCTAAATAAAATCATCAAGCATACAGCCCAAAGTGAAACTAAAAAAATATTAGATTGAAAACGAAAAAGGTACAATTGTACCTTGTCACGTACATAAAGGTTAAAAACGATCTCGGACGGCTTGTTACTTTTGAGTATAATATTCGTTTGCTTCGAACCGCAAACTACTCACACCAGCGTCAAACAAAACTGGTAAGTAACTGTGCAATATACAAAACATTTAATTTATAATAATAATAATATTTTTTGTAGGAAAATTGCTTGAGAAAGTTATCATTAAACCTTTAAAAATATTTTTTTATTTTACTAAAGATGTGTAATCGTATTAGTTAATCATTTAAATAATTATGTTTCTCATTTAAAAAAATATCACGGGTGCACTGTTCATTCAAAATTAATTTGTAATGTGGAAGATTGTTCACAAATGTTTGGTAATTTGTATAATTTCAAGCGGCATTTACAACGGCATAATCTTATTTGTAATAATAACCCGTTTGTCGATTCTAATAATAGAAAAAAGGCTAATGATAGTATTGACATTCACGAAACTATAGAAATTGCGAACTGCCGTTTAGAACATAAAAATCCTAATAGCAATTCAGCAGAAACAGGTTCTATTATAAATTTCAGTAGGATTACTAGCACTGATAATAATAATTCTATCTCAGCAGCAGCCCATTTTTTACTATCCTTACACAGTAAATGTAATTTTTCTCGAAAAGATGTAATATTTATTCAGAGTTTTGTACAGGGTGTAATTAATACTGTTTTAAAAAACGAAAACGTTAGTAACACAAATATTTTTAATTTATTTGGTAACGTAAATACAGAACACACTTTAATAAAATATATGTACGACAAAAATTTATATTCGTCGGCATTTGAATTTTCTATAAATAAACAAGTGGTAGAAACTTATCAAAAAGGTATTATTTTTCCTTTAGATTTTCAATTTAAGAAGTTTTTTGAAAAAAAGTTAAACTTAGAGGCCCACTTAAATAAAATAAACACATTGAACAACGAAATTGGATATATATCACATTTTCTTCAAGGAAGACTATGGAAAAAAAATGTGAAATGTATCCTAATAAAATGCTGTTGCCATATTTTTTCTACGTTGATAATTTTGAAATCAACAACCCTCTAGGTTATCATGGAGGAAATTGATATTCAAATAGCTGCACTCGTAAGATCTTCATTTTAAAACAATTTGGAAACAGTTTGTGTTTATTTACATTAACTACACAGCTTAAGAAATTGGAAACAGATGGCTTACTTACAGACACAAAAAATGGTCAAATTAGATTGCATTTTATCTTAGGATTAGTATTAGGAGACAATTTAGGTTTAAACTGTGTGCTCGGATTTAGCAAGGGTGGTTGTCCTCATATTACTGTCGCTTTTGTAAGTCCAATAAAAATGAAAATATTAATCTAGCTGTAGAAATTACTAATAAAATTCGTACAGTAGAGAACTATCAAACAGATGTTAATATTCAAGATGCTTCTCTGACCGGAATACGCGAAGAATCTATTTGGAACCAGTTACCTTCTTTTCATGTCACAGAAAACTATGCATGCGATATCATGCACGATTTATTTGAGGGAATATGTCATTATAATATAATCACAAATTTTGTTAAATTTCATTGAAAAGAAATATTTTACGTTGGAGTATCTGAACAAACTTAAAAATACTTTTCCGTATCTGGTGAAACAGAGATTGGTAACATTTCTAACGAAATTAAAATAAACCATTTAAAAAATAAAAAGCTGAATGTTGCTTGATGCTACGGACGAAGTATGGATTTTTTTTTACTGATTTCGTTGAACTGTTAGATTTATTGATGTCACCAAAATTTAATGACGATCTGCTTCTTAAGCTCAAAGTCAAAATCGAAAATCACAATGTAGCCAATGTTCGAATTTTCAAAGATACATTGAAACCAAAATTTCATTAGAAATATGAATAGCAGGGTTAATATTACTTTATGCTTATGTTTAAAATTCTAGCTAAAATTCGCATTTGATTTAATATGTGACCCTTAATTGGACACTAATGCAAATAGTTTAGATAATATTCAAGCCTCTATTGATAAAAAATTTATTACTGATTTTGGTTTTGAATTAAATGATCTAAAATTTTATAGTAAAATAATTTACAAAGGAACTGTTTATAAAAAAAACATGTACATATATTCTAACTTCTAAAATCTCTTAATCAACAAATATAACTTTATAAAATACACTCAATATTTTTGAATAATAACGATAATCTGCCGTATGTAGTTAGTTATAAATATTCGGTATTGTATTTAAAACATTTCGTTGCCTACAAAATTGTCTCTAGAAGTGAAACCGAATTTGTATTACCCATTAATTATTTTAATAGTCCACCCCTACATGAATACAAAGTACATACAAGAAACGAAAGTTATCAGGCCTAAAATTTTTTTCTAAATAGCAATCGAATAAAATTTAAATTAAATTTTTATTTTATGTGATTTTTTTTTACTATTGTGTTAACTGTAATTTTAACAATTTTTATTATTTGAAATGTTTTTTAATATAAATAAAATTAATCATGTTTATAGAACAAAGTGCATCCGTGAAATAATTTATTAATTTTGGTAACTAACTAATTTTGTATAGAATTTCAACCTAGATATGGGGCATTTGTATTTAAATCTCACATGTTTTTGTCCCCAAGCATTTTTTTTGTCCCCTTAGCATTTTACAGATAATTTTTAACGGGTATAAGTTAAGTACTTGATCACAATACAGACATTTATGAAAATGTATTTTTTTAAATTATTTTGGGCTTTTATTTTACAAAAAAACGAGTTTTTTTGTCATGAACGTTACTTTACTTATTTTAGATAAATTGTGAAATTCAAAAATATAAATTTAATTTATCGACGTTTATGCACATTGGTGATATGTCTACTTCCAAATGGTATATTAATCTTTTGTATTTTCAAATTAATAATTTTAAAAATAACGTAATATCGTATTTTAGGTAACGTTCATGACAGAAAAATTAAAAATAGCCCAAAATATTATTTAAAAAAATGCAAAACACAAATCTGCTCACTCCAGATTTAAAAGAAACAGAAATATGATTTAAAAATTATATTTAAAATTTTTTTTTATTTCAAAAATTAATTAAATTATGTTTCAAAAATAATATTTTAATTTTTTTTGTGTGAGATTTAAATGCAAATGCCCCATATATAAAAAACAAAGTCGGGTTAGTTACACCATTTATAACTCAAGAACGGCTGGACCAATTTTTATGATTTTTGATTTGTTGGATTTGTCTCCATCCCGAATAGCAGAATAACTATTAAAACATCTGAAAAATTCACGAAAAAAAATTTATGAAGAAAATTCATTTTCTCATATATTTTGTATGGAATGGCTTTTTTGATGATATCTCGAGAACGGATTGACTGATTTCGATGAATTTTCTTTTTTTGTTAATTTTTAATTAATACATAATTAATTATATACATATATAATTTTTTTATCGTTTCTTTTATTTGATAATTTTTAATTTTCACGAAATCACGCACAACCACTTTTTCAAAAAATAAAAACTAAATGGTTTGTTTACATAGAAAAAATACCAACCATATATTATTTGTCTATAGTCATCTGTCCGCAACTCTCCACGCTTGAGAAAGCGGATTTTATATGGGTTGTTGTTGTTTCCATTAGTTTCTGGTCTAAGTGCGCCGCGATTTATCAGCATTTGTTTTCGAGTTTTCACCATTTTTCATTCAGTTTTATACGGTTATTACATTTGTATTCGATTTAATTAATTCTTTTCAAACGAGTTGTTCTGAAATTCATCAGCGAAAAGTGATTTCAAAGAGGTGAGTTCAGTTTGATGAATTGGACATTGTGGAAGCATCGACAATCAATCAATCGGTAATTTTGGACGGCGTGTTTGATTTTCCAGGCTGATTCGTTCGAAATTCTGTAGAATTCTATTTTCGCTCGTGATTTTCAAACGGTAAGTTGCCTTAGAAGATGTTCACTTTGTGAGGTTATCACATGTAATTGTGCGCGCATCGATAAGTGCTTCATTATGTAGTTTTGAATTGTGTAATTAATTTTCCATAGTGTTATTTACAATGCCGCGAGCCAGAAGATCTAATCTTTCACAACGTTCAACTGCTGCTCCCCCGAACAAACATCAAGTGATCGGCCGATATCACAGCACGTGTCTTCAAAAAAAAATCCGGTCGCTGATGCATTACTAAGCATCGCCCTTTGAGGATACTCGATGCTGGATGTATGCCATTGAATGGCAAAAACGAGGCTTGCCGCATGCAAACATTCTTATTTGGTTAGTCGAAAAAATTCGACCAGACCAAATAGATGACATCATAATGTGCTGAGATTCCTGTCCCAAAACCATCCAGACCTGCATAATGTTGTAATCATGAACATGATTCACGGTCCGTGTGGCGCCATTAACCCTCAATCACCGTGCATTTTTGACGGCAAGTATTCCAAGCGTTATCCACGAAATTTGACAATGCTAACTATCACTCGTAACGATGGTTATCCACTGTATCGGCGTCGATCACCCGATGAAAACGGTAGAACTATCACAACGAAAGTGAAAGGAAAAGATTTCGTGGTTGACAACTCTTGGATTGTTCCGTATTCGCCACTTCTTTCCAGAACATTCAAGGCGCATTGTAACGTGGAGTATTGCAATTCAGTGAAGTCTATCAAATACATCTGCGACTATGTCACGAAATGCTGCCGAATTGCTCATTCAGCGTTTAAATTGCCGTTAAACCTTCAAACGACTGAACAACCGACATGCAATATTGCGAAACACTCAGCAATAGCCAAAGTTTTGGTAGCAAGTAGAATCATCATCTGGGATGAATGCACAATGGCGCTCAAACGCGCATTGGAAGCACTCAATCGAACTATGAAAGATTTGCCAAAGACTCAAGATGTTGTAACAGATTCGTTAGTGGACTATTGAACCTGTCACAGAAATTAATCACGCAGAGGCTCTGGGGCGGTCATCCGTAGCCGGCTAAAGCTCAGGGTATTGGGGTGGGGGTTTCCCAGAGCATACGTGAAACTTGATAGACCGCATTCAGGAAAAAAAGGCAACATAAGGAAAGAAACGGGATTCCAAAACAAGGACCACCCAACAACGAAACTGTGACTCACATTCCTACCGCATCCCCCAACCATGCTCTTAGCCACTCATCCTTCTCATCTCACCTTAAGCTCAAGAAAAAAAAATAACACAAAAGAAACAAAGAACAGAGCAAAAGGCTCAGCGAAAGAAAAATATTCATAAAAACACCGAAGCAAAGAACGAAGGAAGAGAGGGCTGAAAAAAATAGTTATGTAATAAAGGAAATATAAAACATGCAATGAGCGACCTCAGCAAATATGCAGGCGCAAAACACAAGAAAAAAAAAATATAAACTTAATATAAATTCGCGCACGGAGTGAGCAAAAAAAATTCACAAATATTACAGTCAGACAGCTGTTAAAGAAAATGAAATGGCTCAGATAAAAAGTACTGATAGTTGTACACAATAAATTCCTTAAACAATATTTACTAACTTCAGAAAAATTAATTGACAAACAAAATTAAATGATTACTGACTGATTCTACGTTAAAGAAAAAAAACTAAAAAAATTGAAACAATTATAAAAATGAAAAAAAATCAAAATATATACATAACTTAAAAACCAACAAACGGTTTAGTTGTTCTCTCCCAGCTGCTCACCATGATGACCTTCTTTAAATGACGTCAACCAACAATTTTCGCCACACCATATAATTTCAAAAGCGGCTTCCTGGATACAAGGTAAATACGTGGATTCTCAAATAACAGTCCACGCTTAATTTAATTTCGGTCCAATTTGGTTAGAATCACGTACTTAGCGGACAACAAAACGACCAACTTTCTTTATGGCCAAAACTTTTTTGCTTAATCAATAATTAAACAGCAAGAAAACGTTGCACTGGAACAAGGCGTGTACTATGACCAAAACTTTGTAAGCCAAAATATATAACAGCTTATAAATAAATGCCACGCTTAACTGGAACGATGCGCAACTGGAACAACGTACATAAAATGCGCCACTGGAACAACGGGCCAAACAGTTATATTTGGCCGCCAAGACAATGACCAAAATTTCGAGAAATTATCTGTACCACAATTAACTGATCAAAACAAAACACAATTATTGTCTGTGGTTTTTTCTTCTTTATGTATTTAATTTTTAAGTTTTTTTTTATTCACTATCACAATATTTATTTGTTTTAATATTATTGTTTGGGTTTTTGTTTTTATTGTTAAATATTTCATATCTTACAATTTTATAAAATAACTATCACTAACTTTTTCACGATATTCTTCTCACAGTTAGGATGTATAACAATCCCGTACATATTATGTATAATAAAAAATAAAAAAAAATACCCGACTTTATCAAAATAACAAAAATATAGAATCCAATATTGATCCTTAACGTTTGAGCACAAAAACTTGACTGTCCAAATCATACGATCGCGAATTTTCTTTTTTTTCGGTAATTGTTTCTTTTTTCTCTTGTTACATTGTTATTATTGTCACCACATCTCTACTCTTCCCCTTTCTGCAACCATATTATCAAAACTTGCCATTTGCACTTTTCACATAAAAGTAGATGAAAGGGCATAATTTTCCAGCTGTTTAATTGGATTCTATTTACAAATAGGTATTCCCTGCAAAACTATTCTTTCTTATTGTAAAACTTACAATAAAATCGATGTTAGTATCAGAACTAGCCATAACTTGGACAGTTTGCGAAACAAAACTGGCTATTTTTTTCTTTATAACAAAACTATCCATATTTTCCTTTATTTATAAATTGATTTTAATTTTTGTTTTCAAAACTAGCCTTAATATTCATTTACTTTTGGCGCGAATTTTTGACAGTTTACTTGTAAATTTTTAGTTGTTGAAGTGTTTTCAACATGAACAGACGTTGTGATACTCTTGTGTGTTCTTTTTAGAATTTAATTAAATAATTGAACTGTGATATATAATTAATCCAAATGGACGAGATTGAGCCTAATTTAGTCCAATTAAGCACCAAAGGAAAGGGCCGAAAAAAACTTAAAAATATCGATTCTTGGACAGCGAAAAAGACTCAAAAGGCAAGGTAAGTAGAAATACGTGTTGAAATTGGGATAGTTTAACAAACAATTTAATTTCATATAGACATTCCAAGAAAAAGACACCATCTCTGCCTAACTGTAATCATAATAGTGTATCGAAACGCTGTGCCACACTTACAATTCGGGATATAAACCATTTCAACACAATTTTTTATCAGGATCCTAATAAAATAAAGCAGGATTGTTTTATTTTAAAATATACGACAAGCTGTTTACCAAAGAAAATGAAGGCTGGTAAGAAAAGTTGTAGCTCAAAATTCTTTATAAAAAAATCAGTGTTAACGCCAGGAAGTAAGACAAACAGAATACCAGTGTGTCGGCAAACATTCCTACAAGTTTTGGATATATCCAAAGACAGAGTGCAGAGAATTTGCAAACGGCATTTACTGACTGGAGCCCTACCAAAAGAAAACAGGGGTGGTGATAGGATAAAAAATAAGTTTATCGAAAAGCACGACTCAGTACTACATTTTATTCAAACCCTTACTACTGTGGATAGCCATTATTGCAGGGAGAAAAATAAAACGCGTCAGTATGTTTCCTCGGACTTAAATATTACGAAAATATGGAAGCTCTATAACACCTCTGTTGAGGATGAAAAGCTAAAGGTAAAACAATCATATTTTCGAAAAATCTTTACCATTAATTTCAACGTTGGTTTCGGTACACCTGCCACAGATGCTTGTTCACTTTGTATTAAGTTGAAAGAACAGATTAAACATGCAAATGGTACCGAGAAAGTAAATTTTATTACCGAGAAGCGCATTCATAATTTGAGAGCATCAGCGTTTTACGATATCCTAAGGAACAATGATCCTACAATACTGAAGTTATCGTACGACTGCCAGAAAAACTTGCCACTTCCTAAAGTTCCCGACCAGGCAGCGTATTACTTGCGCCAATTATATATATATATAATTTTACAGTATGTTTAGGATCATCAAAAGATCAGCAGACACAAGATAACACATTTATATACTATTGGAAGGAAAGTGATTCTCCTAAGGGGGCGAATCAAATTTCATCAGCTGTCTATGATTGTTTGACAAAAAAAATAACATTATCTCAGGAAGTTAAAGAGATTCACTTGATCGCTGATGGTTGTGGAGGTCAGAATAAAAATTCTGGAATAATCGCAATGGCAACATACTGGCTAAAACATAATGCTCCGGAACACGTGAAGCAAGTTGTACTTGTGTTTCCTGTGGTTGGGCATTCGTATCTACATACCTTCAGATCGAATTTTCGGCAGAATTGAAAAGATTCTTAAAAAAATGGATACTATCATACTACCAGAAGAATATATAGACGTATTCAAGCAGCACGGGACGGTAACAAAGCTCGGGCAAAACGAGAGCAATATTTATGATTGGATGAGTATGGCTAGAACCAATTTTAAATCTTTATGTGGTTGGCATTTCAAAATTAATACTTCTAAGAGGATTATTATGCGACGAACTTCTCGGAAAAACGGTGTGGTGGTTAAAGGAGAGCCAAATTACCGAGCTGACATTGGGGTATTTAAAGGAATCTGCAAGAAAACAATATCTACTACTGGAATAATAGAAATTCAGCCAAAGGCTAATCTGAAGAGTGAAAAATTGAATGACGTCGATAAGCTGTTGAAAAAACATTTTGGCAAAAGTTGGCGACTTCAAGATAACTTAAAATACTATAAAGATGTTATTGACAATTTTGATTGCACTCAACTTGTCCATCAAGTCAGTGATATTGAGGAGTTACACCAAGAGATCGAAATTACTGTCTAATAATAAAGTTTTTGTTATTAGTATATGTACCTGAATTGAAATTAAAATGCTTTTATTTGTGATTTATATTTTAAGTTAAAATATATTGTTATGTATGAATTATTATTAATAAAAAGATTTTATTTTTGAATACCAAAATTATATTGATTTGTTTTCAAAATGCGCCATAACAAATTTAATGTATATCAAAACAAGCCATAATCGAAATTTAATATCAAAACTAGCCATATGAAAAATTAAATTGCTTTTACTAAGCTTAGTTTAGATTTTGTATCAAATTTAATCGCTTGATTTAAATTTATATGGTGTGGTCAATCTGATTCAGCTAATATAATTTATTTTTGCATACGGCAGTTTAAATTAAATGTTTTTTACGTTTTACTCGAAATGTAAAAACATGCCTATGGCCAGTTTTGATAATTAGGTCCTCAGATGTTCTAACAAAATGGCAACAGACTTTGATTTTTAGAATAAACGAAATGATGCAAAATGCAGACTGCATAATGTCAAATTTGATAGAGCAATGGACCCTTGCCGCCCCGGTGGCACAGTTGTTAGCATGCTTGCTTTAAGCTCCGGAGGTCCCGGGTTCGATTCCCGGCGGGTGATGAAAAAATCACGGCTGGTTTAATGTAAGGATCAATGAACTAATCACTCATTATCCGTTGTAAAAATGATTACGAAACTTCAAAAATGAAGCGGCCAAATCCCTCCATGGGATGTAGCGCCAGCGAAAAAAAAAAAAAAAAAAAAATGGACCCTTTACCAACACGCATAGGCTCCTGAATTGGTAAGAACACATATGCTTTAAAATAATTGGTTGGATTTTAACTTATATATAACTAATTTTTCAGATCACAATAGATTTTTATAATTAATTTACAACCACAAATAATATTTACACGAATTGGGATAATTTTATTCAAAAAATCCCGAAAATCTATTACAATTACATTAAAGATCCAAATCAAAAATCGGTTCTTAACGAATTATTGTCTAATAAGGATAAACTTAATATCGGTACGTATATTGAAAAAAACTAATTTTCATAATAAAATATTCAATCAAACAAAATTTTTCGTTAGTACTGATATGGTTCTTACTGGATTTATTATTGGTAAATGCGATATTCGTAGGGGGAATAATTATTGGGAGAACCGGTTTAGCAATGTCAACGTCATAGTTTCACGTCAAAATGCTGAAGTATCTGAAATAAAACAAACACTTGTAAATATTAACGTAAATAATCATAATCCGACATTTAAATTAAATTCTTACGGAAATTTGATATGTTTGGGTTCATCAGTACTCATTCGGCCGGGTTTTACTTATATTATTGAGTTTATATATGATGTTTCTCCTTCTCGAAAAACAACAGTTGGTCACCCCTGAATAAATATTGTATTGCGGTGAATTGTAGACTGATGAATGAGTTGCTTAGTGAGTGTAAAATATTAACTAGGAGAGAACAGAAAACATAATACAAACAAATATTTCCCCTTTTGCTTGATAACAATAATTGAAACTGGCCATATTGGAATTTGTTTAACGGGGGATGGAAAAAGTATAAAATACATACGTGGTTTTATTTTCCGTTGGGTAGTCGGTTGTTAGTTTTTGTTTTGTTTGAGTTGTGGTTAAGCTTAAAAGAATTTCTAGTATCAAAATACAAAATAAATTTTGATCATTAAATTAGTTTTCTTTGAGACCGAAATTTAAATAAGTGGTGATAAGCTGGTTTTAAATAAAAATATTACTTGAGTTCAAAATAAATTATTATTTAATTTTATTAAATTAATAACTGATTGTAGAAAAACTCGAATATTCTGTGAATTAACCGGTTGACGGCTTTATTTGTGGTACGAACTGATATTCCTACCTAATCGAATAAATCATAAAATAGTTTTATCGTTATACAAATAACAGTGAATAACTAATAAATTAAACTAAATAAGTTTCGCTAAAGTTCAAATCCAAGCTGTACATAAAAATTAGCACATTAACTTATTCTAGTTATAAAACCTCAAAAGTAATGAATTCAAATAAATAAATGTCGTTAAAGCTAAAATACAGACCTAGCACAAAACCTAGTACATTAACCCATAAAAACCGTAGAATAAGTGGTTAAAATAAAAAGTGAACAATAAAGTGTAGTACAATTGTATTAAATCTAATAAGTTTAATATAAAAATAAAATATAAATTATATTCTTACGAATATAATATGGTGTACGTCAATTAACACCGTAAGTTGACCGTTCTAAATGTACCAAGAACATATACAATTTTGGGATTATTCATCACAATGACGACGAATGATTATATCTTTCTTCCTGTTTTTTTTAATGAATTTCTAGAATTATCTTGCAATTTTTTTGGTCTCTTTAATTAAAAGTCTAGTGTTAGTATTGATCTTTGTTCCCTTAGCTTTCTGGACTAACCCGTAACTAACCTTAGTGATAGTTCTGATAAATTAGATTATAATTTATTTTCTTTTTGATTCTTGCTGTCTAAACGACTTTCATTTTCACTATTTCAGTCGGCCGATGAAGTCTCGAAGTAAGTATTAACTTTTGTGTTAATGATCTGGGGAAATTCATGCAGACAATAATAATTCAAGTATTGGTGGCCTCTCGCCCTCTCTAGTGTTCCGTAAATTACTACGTTTTTATAGAGTACATGACACAATAGCAATAGTCAACATTTGTTCAATTATTATCATTTATGGAAAAGATATAAATAATTCTTTACGCTTTCAGTGAGAAGAATATTGTAAAATTTTAATAACTTTTAAAAATCGTAAAGCTAAGATTGAAATTTGTTCATTTGTATATTTAAATCTTTCATTTGTTATTTAATTTAAATCTTATTAAAAATCTGTAAAAAAGAAGTCGGAAAAGTTAAATGCTGATCTAAATGAATGAGTTAACTAAATTTTGAAAAGACGGTAAGCTTGGTAATCTTCTGTCTACAACAAAAAAAAAATTGAACAAAATATTCATCAGATTTGTAGTAGGACTTAACCCGGATAATTTATCTGGACTAAGAGTTTACTTAAGAACCAACGATTTTTTTAAATGTATATCTAAATTGAGAAATAAATATAAAGAAGTTAATTAAATTTCGCTGTAATCTGTGTAGATCTATAAAAAAAGACAAAGCTTCCAAATAAACATGAACACTGATTTTTTTGTACATTTTATCATTTTGATAATTAATCGATTTAAAAACACAGTTTTCCTGTTTAAAATGTTGAAGTATGTAATTAGTATCTTCTATACTATATCTACTATTCTATTTTGTGAACAGAAAAAAAAATTAAACAGAACGATAGCTAACCAAACGGTTCTTTCTAATTATGTAATCATACATAAAAATTGTTCTGAGTGTTTTTGAGTACCATTAACTCCGTTTATTTCTAATATGTAGATTGATAACAGGACAGAAAATATGCTAATGAAAGAACGAGCGTTTAAATTTTTCACTCTTTTATCGATCTTTATAAACATTTTCGCTCTAGCTCCCAATAATATATTTTTTCGCTAGGCGTTTACGTTCTTACCCTTTAATGATAAAAACCAAAAACAAATTATTTCGCCCTTTCAAAGTGATTTAAATTTTTACTTTTTATATTGCTCAAACAGGGAGCGTAAAAGCACAGAATATATATAAACAGAACAATATCTTCTATAGCGCTTTAGTCCTAAGCTGGTGAACAAATATTTTCGTTATTGTTTTTTTCGACTGATTTTGATTTAGAAAAGATAGAAAATCATTTTAAATGCAATCAATGAAACAAAACAAAATTACAAAAATGTTTGTACCCACCTCTTTCTATTGATAAATAAAACTCAGTACAATTTTAAAACGAAAGAGAAATCTTTACACTTTATAATGTGCTTAAAAGAGATAGACATTCGTGAATAATTTTTGATTTTGGTCTAGTTAGCTTTGCGAAACTTTAAAATCATATCAAAGAAATAACAAAAAGAAAACTAGCAACTCCCATAAGGTTGTGTATGAGTTTGTGTAGCATTTCTAATTTATTTGTATTGGTCCTTTGTTTATTTGTTGATATGATTTTAAAGTTTCGCAAAGCTAACTAGACCAAAATCAAAAATTATTCACGAATGTCTATCTCTTTTAAGCACATTATAAAGTGTAACGATTTCTCTTTCGTTATAAAATTGTACTGAGTTTTATTTATCAATAGAAAGAGGTGGGTACAAACATTTTTGTAATTTTTTTTGTTTCATTGATTGCATATAAAATGATTTTTCTATCTTTTCTAAATCAAAATCAATCGAAAAAAACAATAACGAAAATATTTGTTCACCAGCTTAGGACTAAAGCGCTATAGAAGATATTGTTCTGTTTATATATATTCTGTGGTAAAAGTTAAAAATATTGCTCCCAATCTATACTACAAGAGCGATTGAAGAAAATATATTAGGAAGCGATATTTTTTGTAAGACACGAATTACTCTTTGAAGTTTGAATATCATTAAATAAAACAATTTCAATAAATAATATTTAGATAAATTTCTGGAATATGGTTAACTAGGATGGAACTTATCTATTTTTGAACGGATTTTATTATTTTTATTATGTCTACTTGGCCACATTCTAGAACTTTATCTAAAACTCATTTTAGAATCCCATTTCATCGCGCATGTCAAATTTCAGTATAATCGGTTAAAAAATATTCAAGTTCCATATAGTTGGCCATATTCTGGATTTTATCCAAAAATAATTTTAGAATCCGATTTTCAAGGCACATGCCGAATTCCATCACAATTGTGTTAAGGAATAGTCAAGTTATATCCTAGTTTCCCTTATTCCAGAAAGACCAGAACAGTAGATATTTTTAAATATGTATATATCAGTTCCGCAAAAAAAAATAAACAGGGTTTCTATAAAGAGAATTTTAGAAGGCTCTGGATGTAACAAAAGCCAGAGCAATATATGTAATAATAATGCCGTTTTTGTTCATCAGAGCAGAGCGTATTTCTTTTCAGTATTGCTCAATAACAAAGAGCGAAAATATGATAATACAAATGCAACAGCGGCAGAGCAAAAGTCTTATAATAAAAATAATTCTCTTGTTCTTTAGAGCAATATTTTTTTTTTACAATATCGCTCCTTATGAAGAGTTTTTTAACATTTTTGTATTATCGCTCTTGAAAAAAATGAAGAGCGAAATGCCATCCCTTTTTAAACTTTGGAAAGAACAAAGAACGGAAACGTGCGATAGACAGTTTTTGAAACGTGTCTCAATTTAAAATGATTATGAAATGAGTATACAGAGTTGGTTTAAGTGAAAAATGAAAGGGTTCAGAATGCTACACATTTTAAAAAAATCAACTATATATCTAGTAAGTTTTTAATTAAGTTTATTAAAGAATTCGCGCGAAATGTTCAGCTCACAGTTCAGAGGTATTTTTTTGCTTTTTTTATCCATTTTTTTTTTTTAATCAGACGATTTTTTACCCATCAAATTTTGTACATAATTTATTTTCATGGTGATTTAAGTGGCACAAAATATACGGATGAAATATTCTCAAATTTTGAATCAGATATAAGCCGTGCAATTAATAATAGATAACTTATTTATTTTCCTAGGAAAAGGATGTTATGCTTTCTGGATTTGAGTACAAAATATTTTGATTACTTTAATCCAAATCCAATCTTTTCGTCTTTCTTGTGGTTTTTGTTTTGTTTAGTGAGGTCTGGACCGGACCTTAGTAATATCAAATTATTAAAAAATAATTCCAAACAGTATCTAAATAATTGACTGGTGCCAAGAACGACCAATGTCGCATTCTGAGTTAGCTGACGAGCCGGACGGCATTTCAGAATTTCAAGCATACGAGCGCAGAGTGAGGAACTTGATTGCTTGCGCAAACCTATCTTACTAAGATGTTTCTATCATAAAATAATATGTTCCAGAGTTTAAATTTAAACTATAAAACATAAAAAATTAAAATTCAGTTAGAATAACTGAATTTAAATTTAAAGTAATCTAACTTACAGATACTTGAGTAATCGGGCAAGGCTTCAGAGAAAGAAGAGTCCAATCAACATGTTACAGAGAAACAAGAGTCCAATCATCATTCGTATTCTGTCCGCTGAACAAGCAATATCATATTACACATAATACAAATTAAAATAAAATTATAATATAATAATACAACAATAAAACTGTCTTGTGCCATTAAAATTGTTCACCTTGCAAAATTGTGCGATTTTTTTTGCTCTTCAACATTAAAGACAATAACTAAATTGTTTTGGACGTAATCCTACAATGTATTTGCAAGTTAGTGTCTTGCATTTAATTATGTCGCTTTATAGTTACTAAAAAAAGTAAAAATATTACATAAGTTATCATTGAAACTTGTGCTATTCTTTTATTATAAAGTGTTACGTTTCAACATATCCAGTTTGGTTTCACATAAATATAAAATATTAACATTTAAAACAGTACGAGTATATGGATATTACAGTTGGTGAAGTGAACGTTCTTATTACCATCCGTTAATAATTTTAATGTAACAAAATAACAATAATATACAATTAAAATAATACTGGTGATATTCTTCTATTCATAAATAATATCTATTATAAAATTTGATCATGTTTAAGTGCCGTCTATGTCACTAAAAAACTAGTTTGACCCTACAGCTATCTTGTGTTCATTTATGTGTTGTGTTGTATTTAAACGTAATTATTTGACTGTAATAATATAATAACTAAAGCCAATATACTAAGTGTTTTTGAACAATTTATTCGTACGTATTGAATGTTTCAAAATATTGTGTTATTCACATAATAAACATAAAATAGACTATTACCATTCAATTCAGTATAAAGGTGTAATTACAAAACAAAACATTTGGCATAATAGCTGTGTTACGGTTTATAGTGGCTGGAATAATAAATATAATGTTAAACCTTGTGCGTCAATTCTAAAGTTAAGTTTTATTGTATGATAGCTTGTGAATATTTTTGTACATACTATTTAAAGTAATTACACGAAGACAATAATTTTAAAGCATTAAATCTGATATAGGTGATTCTAAGTTAGCTTGTACCAAGTCAATATCCTCGTTAACTGTCTATATTCTTCAATAAAGTTTGCTATGAGTTCGTGTAAAGTTTGTAATGAGAAGGTCATTAGAAACAATAAAAGTGATAACATAAGGTACTTCCAATGGAACAGTTTTTTTCACATCAGTAGTGGTCAAATATCGCAAATAATTTTGGTTGAGTATTTAAAGGCTGATAAGTTTAATTGGAAATGTATGGATTGCATTAATGCTGAGTCACCGGCTGTACAAACTAAGCCGGGAGTTAACTCAATTCTTTTAGCTATGAAAGCAGACATAGATGCGCTAAATCATAAACATATTGAGTTTGTTCGGCAGCAAGCAAGTTTTTCGAACTCGTTGTCTTTCATCGGCGAAAAAATAGTTAATCTTATTGAATTGGAAAAAAGTAACTCTTAACGAACAAAATATCAAGCTACTACAGTCTCAGGTGTAGAATTGCAATTCCGTGAATGAAACACTGTCAAAACAAAACACATTGCTTAGAGGTGAACTATCGGTGGTGAATACTCGTGTGGATCAACTTGAGCGTCATTGCTATTTTTCGAATCTACAAATATATGGAGTTCCAGAAACTACAAACGAAAATTTAGTACATCATCTCATTGCAGTATTTCATTACGCAGGTGCTAATGATCTGGTTAAAGCTGACATTAAGCATGCGTTTCGGACAAAAACAAGAAATAATATCAGGCCTATCACAGTTGAATTTTTTTCAAAATTTAAAAAGGAATATGCACTTAAATGTTATAAAATAAAATAAAAATTCAATGCTTCAGATATTGGCTTCCATGTTGATTCGAAAGTTTTTATTGTTGAGCACCTCGCTCCAGCTAAGAAAAAATTGTTGTATGAAGTCAAACAACTGCTACAAAACCAGGAGGCCATCAATCCCAACAAATATATTTGGATCTCGCACGCACTGGAAAAAATCCTTTGTTATTACTATTAGTAAATAAAGAACTTTAGTTACTAATTTTTCGTCTCAGTAACAAAAATGTATTTATTGTCACAAAAAATCTTCTCTATTTTATAAAAATCATGAGTTATCACAAATAAATGGGTTATCTCAAATTTTTAGTTAAATTTAATTAATAAATTACTAAATTAGTAAATATAAATAAAATTATATTTACTACAAACAATAATTATTTTGTTGATAACAAACCACAAGTTTCTGTTGTTAATAAATATTTTGTGTGCAGAACAGAACTTTTAGTTTATTAAAGAAAGAAAATTATTTGATATACAGTCAATCAAAAAAGTTTACATACACTTAAAGTTGTTTAGTTCAAGGTCTCCTTAATTGTTACTAGTTTTACCGGTTTGAAAAATAAAAATGAAATTTGTTTTTCTTGTATATTGGCATGAATATTCTAGAAATAGAAACATTTTATCTTTAGAAATAAGGAATTCCCCGGATAAAAATAAAATAAAACGTAAAATTTTAGTCAAAAAAATTTTCATACAGTTTTAAAAGTGTTGCGTATTGAACAAGAGCGAACTGAGTATTTGTTTTTTTTTTTTTTATTATTACGATAATAAATAGTAAGTGTATTTAATTTTATAAGTCATATTGAATCTATTTGATATTAACGGTTATTATTTTAGAAATATGGGAAAAGGTGCAGAAATTCCGTTAAAAGAAAGAAAACTTATCATAAAACTATTCATGGAAAAAAAATCTCTTAGAGAAATTGGACCTATCATAGGGAGAAGTCATGCCAGTGTGCAATCTATCATTAAAACCTATGGAAATACTGGAACGTTGGAAAGAAAGCAACGAAGCGGTCGTCCTAAGATATTTTCCTCAAGAGAACAGCAAGATATCATTAAAACTGTAAAAAAAGAACCCAAAATTTCTGCTCCAAATATTGCTGAACAAATGCAAGATTCATTTGGGAAAAAATGCAATCCTCAAACAATTCGCAATATTCTTAATAGGCTGGTTTTCATGGTCGATCACCCCGAAGAAAACCTCTTATATCAAAGAAAAAGAAAATAAAACGGCTTAACTTTGCAAATTGTCATATTAGCAAGTCAAATGAATTTTGGAGTAATGTAGTGTTCTCTGATGAAAGTAGGGTTGCCAGACGTCCCGCTTTCGGCGGGATTGTCCCGCTAAACTATAGTTTTACCGCTGTCCCGCTTTATCTACTTATATAATAATTATCTACTTATAAATAATTGCTTTAAAAAAATCAAACGTTTCTCATAGCATTAAATTGTTCTTTGAAAATAAATTGGCTGTTGCATTGCACCAATCAAAGCTCTGGAAAAAACTGTTGGTATGGGAGTTGAAACTTTTGAAGTAATGTTCCAAGTGCGAGAGACACTGAATATTAGATGTGAACATGAGTTTTATGGCTTGAATTTGAATCCAAAAGGATGTATTTTAAAATGTGATAATATAAACGAAGTTCAACGTTTCAAAATCGAAGCGAGAAATCACTTTCCGTTTCGATTACATATTTAGTGAAGTGGTTTAATTTTGAGGACAGCGTATTTAAATATATACACTATACAGCCTTTGTCATTTAAATCATCTGTTCCATCATTTTTAGACTTCGAAAATATTATTGAAAAATTTAAAATTCAAAATATAGACATCGATGTATTATTTGAAGAATGTCTGAAACTTAAAAATTTTGCCACCAGTAATGATGAATTTTCAAACGATAAAAAATGGGTAAAGTTTTTTAGTAGTTGTTCTGAATGTAAAAACTTAAAAAAAAATTGTATGTTTCTGTTTGTATACCACATTCAAATGGTACATCTGAAATAGTTTGTGGAATACCGCTTGGAGAAAAGAAAGACAAACACTTTCAATAGAAAATTTGGAGGCTGAATTAATGATTACAGAGAATTTTAAAATGTCTTGTTAGCAATTTAGAAATTTTTTGCAGACCGAAGAAGAAATTCTTATTTTAAGAAATGCCATGTCAAGTGATAAATACAACTGAGCGCTTTATATTTAATCGTCCGTGTATACACTTGGTCTTTTAAGGAACAGTCGAAATGTGAAACTCAAATTTCCCTCACATGAATAGACGGCGGGCGTCGGTTACCTCCCCTAAAAAATCTGAGTAGTAGTGGGCACTAAAGGCCGAAATGACGCCGAGGTCTGGCAGTTTACTTGCAAACGCCAGCCAGTGCAAGTCATGTCCGTTCCCTAAAAGGGTCAGTGTACACACGACGTCAGTATTTTCGAAGGTAAATGAAAAAAGTTTTTTTGCGTTTCTCGTAGTTTTTCAGTTTTTTCATGGCTAAAATAAATGTTTTATGTAATTTGATGCTGTTTTGGCTATTTTTTACGGACTTGTGGCGGTTCACCCATGAACCACTACAATATTCATTCATAATATTCCTCCGGCACAAACATGAGCTCGCCGCGCATTGCGTGCCTCCGGTGTCATCCGGTACACATTTTTATTGTACGTCTTCTGCCGGGACCAATCAAAAACACGAAAACAATAAAAACACACAAACAAGAAAAGTTAAAACAAAATAAAATTTATTCAGTCTCGTCTCAAATTTATAAACGACAGCACGTTGGTCCATAGTGTTGCCTTTCGGCCATATTTTTAGTTTCGCGTTTTGATGGTGTTAAATAATAAAATATAAAATTGTTCAAAATAATAAATTATACATTAAATTAATTTACAAAAACTAATTCTGTTTGCAGTTGGAAGGAAAACAAAAAAACGTACATATTTTTGTGCATCGAAATGTATTCTTGTGGATCGTTCGAAACGCCGCGCCGGTTTGCGATAATCATCGAACGCATTTTTATCACAATTGCGCACTGTAAATTCTTTTTTTGTCGCTAATTATTATTAGTATTTTATAATTTTTGTATTTGTAACAATAAACACTCATTTTGTGCCAAATAATTACCGTTCCGTTTATTATGACATGCCTGAATCCGTAAACTATTCCTCACTTTCAGGTGCTTAAATAATTCAACTTTTTGGAGCCCACGCCAAAGACACTATATTTTTTTGAAAGCTTATAGTCTAAGCTACAAAAGTCTATAACCGTATTTTTTAAATATTTTTTTAGTATAGTTACGAATTTTGTAACAAAATGAAATTTTATCCCCTTTTTCGAAAATTCTTCAATTTTTATTACCATCGGTTTTAAACTTTGGATTTTGGCAACTTCTGAGCCATATAGAAGACACTTCAAGAAGTAAAAAATATAGTGTACACACGCAGGGTTAAACATGTATTTCTTACTATAGTTTATAAATTTTTGTTTTTGCAATAATGAATTATGTGATACAACGCATTTCTATCTTAATATTTGTAATTTTGAATTTTATTACAAAAACATGTTTATTTTTTATTTTTAGCTGGTATTTTTGTAACTCCTTTATTGAACCTGAATATTTATTTTGCAAAATATTATTTTATCCCGCTGACTTATTTGAAAAATATGGCAACCCTAGATGAAAGTAAGTATAACATCTTTGGTAGTGATGGACACTCAATGGAGACAAGCGAATACGGAATTCAATAAGGAGAATATTATACCCACCGTGAAACACGGTGGTGGTAGCTTGATGGTATGGGGGTGTATAAGTGCTGGGGTGTGGGTAATTTGGTTTTTATCCCTAGTACGATGGACAAAAATGTTTATCTTAATATTTTAAAGACGAATTTAATGGATAGTGTAGTGAAAATGGGTCTTAATAAACGTCAATTTACATTTCAACAGGATAACGATCCAAAACATATAGCGAAAACTGTAAAATAATGGCTGATTTTCAATATTCCAAACCAGTTGCACTCACCCCCGCAGTCACCAGACTGTAATCCCATCGAGCACTTATGGGATTTACTGGAACGTCGCATAAGAAAACATAATATAACGTCTGAACAGTTATTAAAAGAGGCTTTGTTAAAGGAATGGGGAAAAATAACTCCACAAGAAACGTCGAACTTGGTTTTTAGCATGACAAATCGATTGGCAGCTGTTATAAAGGCGAGAGGCAATCAAACAAAATATTAATTGGTTTTATTTGACTTAAAAAGCTCGATGTACAATTTAATATTTAATATGTGTATGAACACTTTTTTGACGTAATTTTTGTAATATTATTGATTTATTTATTTATTTTCACTAAAATCGTTGAATTTTCTGAATGTTATCGTAATTCGTAATGTGTGTATAATAGTTTTAAAAATAAGGTACAAACATTGCAATAAGTTAACCTTACCTAGCACTTAAATTACAAACAAAACTTCTCGACAATTTTAGGTGTTTGAAAACTTTTTGATTGACTGTATATTATTGAGTTAATATATGATGTTTCTCCTTCTCGAAAAACGACAGTTTATCGCATGACGGTTAACACTGAAAAAAATCCTGTGTTATTAGTAAATAAAGAACTTTAGGTACTAATTTTTCGTCCCAGTAACAAAAATGTATTTATTGTCACAAAAAAATCTTCTCTATTTTATACAAATCATGAGTTATCACAAATAAATGGGTTATCTCAAATTTTTAGTTAAATTTAATTAATAAATTACTAAATTAGTAAATATAAATAAAATTATATTTACTACAAACAATAATTATTTTGTTGATAACAAACCACAAGTTTCTGTTGTAAATAAATATTTTGCGTGCAGAACAAAATTTTTAGTTTATTAAAGAAAGAAAAAAAATGTTTCTGTAATAGTACTAAAACAAAAGAGAAAAAGTCTGCCGTTATTTTAGAATGAAATTTAGTTAAGGCCGGTATTCACGTCAATTAAATTGCGCAATATAATTGTGTTACGCCCAATATTGCACAATAAAATTCAAACATTTTGAATAAAAATTGAGTATATTGTGCAATATAATGACGTCACACAATTATACTGCGCAATTTAATTGAACGTGAATACCGGCCTTTACAATAATAGCTGATTTACATTCAACGACATCCGATGTCTGCAAAAAAGATGAAACACAACATAGGAAAAACTACAAAGATAAAAAGAGAAAAATAATCATCTGCTTAAAGCGAGAACCATAGTTAGAATAAGAAAAATAAAAAAAATAACTTAAGAGAGCGGGAAAGGGGATTTGTGTGCATTTGACCATACTTGAAATAAAAAACTTAAAAATTGTTTCGATGGGTTCGTTAAATTTTAGCCGTCACTTAAAAAACTTAAAACGAGCGAAATTTTTCGTGTAAGCTTAAGAAAAATAAAAAAAAGACAAAAAGCAACAACAAACAAATAATAATTTTTGACGTGAACAGAAGCTTGTCTGCTTGTAATAATTTTTTTTCTTAATTTAACAAGTTTTAAATAAAAATAAATCAAAAATACAATTTATAAATTAATCAAATAGATAAGAACTAAATTTACTAATTCATATATTATGCATGTACACAAATCTAACACTAAAATACCGCAAATATTATAAATTAAACTCGTAAAAAAATTAAATTAATCTACCAAACTATCTGATCCTATCTTTAAATTAATAATCCTAAGTAATTCTAGTATTTTAATTTATAAATTAACTTATTAACTATTTATCCAAAAACCCAAACATAACCTATAAAAAATTGAATATAAGAATTAAACTTTAACTAAAAATAACTGAATTTGAAAAAACTATATACATATATTTTTACTAAGTATCCTATCTATCGTTATTAATAAAATCTAAACTTTTAATTAATCTAATTAATTTTCCACAAAAATAAACAAAAAATCACAAAAATAAAATCGCTGTAAACTTAAGAACTTAAGCAAACTATGGTCGAACTGTCAAAATGAAATAAAAAAAATTAGGTTTCGTTCAGTTTCTTATTTTTTTTATTCCAAGTATGGTTAGGCCTTAAAAAAGTCAATTGAAACCCGAGAAACAAACCCAAAAGTCGTCGTCTGCTTTTTTTTGCAGATGTCGAGTTTCATCTTTTTTCTGTAAAATCGTCGATGCGTGAATAAATAACTATAATAAGGTTACATAAACAAGAAAATCAATCATTTGTATTAGTTTATGAAATTTTTTGTTTAAATTTATTTTTTAATGTGTAAAGAAAACGATTTTTTGATTTGACTTCTGCATCTGCAAAAATCTTTGAATGTAAACCAGTCTTAACAAAATATTTATTTCACAAATAAAAAACAGAGATAGGCATACATCGTTTCCGTTCTCTCTTTTTATTCGTTTTGGTGCCGTTGAGCCGTTGTGTGTTCATTTATATTCGGGATATTGGCGCAAAACGTTATTTTTTATAGCGCACAGTGGTACAACCATTTTATTTTAATTAAATTGAGTTGTTTTGTGCAAGCGAAAGCGAAGGCAACATATGTAAATTAATTTGTTTAAATAATTAAAATAGATTTAATATAATTTTAATTTGTTTAAATAATTTTTGTTGCGATGAGTTAATACTTTATAATTATGTTTATTTTTATTTTAAATATTTAGTGCATTTCGTTTTGTTTAAGATAAAAACACGTGTCTCAATTACATACAATACGCAGTCTATTTTAATTAATTTTACAATTTGGTGTTAGTTCTTCGTATCTATTTACATATACATAGTTTGTTATAACTACAATATATAACGTTTTTTTTTATTGTATTGCGTTAAAATGAAATGTTTTAAGTGTTTTAAATTATATAACAATTTGAAAGATTTGATATCGCTTTATCATAAAATTCATAAATTAACGACCTATGATACTTATCGTTGTTTTGAAGAAAATTGTTCTAGTTCTCTCCAAAACGTAAAACCTTTTCGTAGACATGCCATAGTGAAACATTTTAAAGAAAATAAATTAGAATATGGTGTACATAAATCCACTGGTCATCCACATCTCAAACCTTTATCTGAATCTTTTATTTCTTTTGCACATTCTCAAGTGATTATCGAAATCCTGATGTCAATAGTGAACCAAAAATGGAATTTAATTGTAATACTGCAATGGAAATGATAGAAAATAAAGCATGCAGATTTCTATTAAGCCTTCATATAAAAATAACTTAAATAAAAAAGATGTGATTGAAATACAAAACGGAGTTCAAAACGCAATATTAAAACCTGTTTTAGATTCTTTAAATAAATGTTTAAATAAGAATATGAGTTTCGAATTTAAAAAACTAGTCAAAGTTTGCGAAAACCCGTTTTGTAAGTTTGATACAGAGTATTAAGTTCACCAAATATTTAGAATCGAGTGATTTAACAGAAAGCCCAAAGCAATTTACAATTAATAAGGACATCACGGAAGTTTATAGAAACGGTGAAATAATTATCGATGAATTACATTCTGTCGGCATACTGTTACCGCTTCAATTTTAATTCCGAAAAGTATTTGAACGCCATGATAATTTACTAAAGTCCTTGAATAGATTGGACCTCGTGTCTACTAAAAGACAAACAGTTTCAAATTTTACGCAAGGAAAATTGTGGCAAGAAAAAATAAATAAATATCCCAACAGTCTGTTCCATATTTCTTATTTGTTGATGAATTTGGAATTAATAATCCTTTAGGTTCACACTCGAAAGATAAAACAGTTGCAAATTTCTATTACTCGTTCCCAATTCTTGAAAGTTCGTCTAAATTAAAAAAATTTTTCGATGGCGTTAAAATCTTTGGTAAATGAATTAAAATATTTAGAAGAAGAAGGTTTAGGATTGAAACTAGTCAGGGGACAAAAGAGGTTCGATTTCTGTTAAGATTAATTTTAGGAGATAATTTAGGTTTGAATGCAGTTTTAGATTTCAACAGTTCCTTTTCTTCAAATTAGTTTTGAAGGCTCTGTCGAGAAAATAAAACAAACACAAAACAGTTAGGAGAAGAAAACAGTAGTAATTTACGAAACGAAATTAACTACAAACTTAATGTTGAAGTAAACGAGCCATGTTCGACTGGTATACAGCAAGAATCTATTTTTAACCAAATTCAGAGTTTCAACGTTTCAACTAACTTTGCTGTCAAATAAGCTTTGTTGTGTTTGCTAATAATTTAGTTTATATTAAAAAAAATATCTCGTTAGACTTTTTACGTTCATTCACGTAAACAAAACTTCAACTATGGTTATTTAGAATGTAAAAATATTTCTCCACCACTTTCTCAGAAAAACATTAAAAATGTTCATCCAAAAATGTGCGCTCGTGAAATGATGACTTTTCTGCATTGTTTGCCTCTTATGGTAGGTGATAAAATTTCTGACAATAATGAAGTTTGGACATTTTTATTAAACCTAATAGATATAAATGATATTTTACTACAATAAGTTATGAATTTTCGAACGCGAATATTTTACTTTTAAAAGACAAAATTAAAACTCACATTATGGAATTCCAGCGACTATTCAATGTCTCTCTAAAACCCAAGTTCCATTTTTTAACGCATTATCCAAGCGTAATAGAATATTCTGGTCCACCGCGTCATTTTTGGAGCATGAGATACGAAGGAAAACAGAATTTAAACTGTACAAAAATTCTACACATCAAGAAAACAGGTTTCATTATTTCGCCAGTTCTATATTATGCAATGATTTGACACATCAACCTGTTCAGTTTGAAACAACTAATATTATTATCAGTAAATACAGCAGTTATATATCACATAGCCTTAATATTTGCAGTGAGGATTTTCTCTGTATTTCAAATATTGAATATGATGGAACGATGTTCAAAACCAGGTTTTGCCTTACTGAAGATAAATGCGATGGCAGTCTACTGAGCTTTTATAAAATTCTAGAAGTAGTAATACTTTTCAAAACAAAAGTTAAATTCTTATGCGTCAAATTAGAAATAACGGGTTACATTTCATACCATAGAGGTTACTTTGTAGACCTAGAATCTGACAGTGTAAATCTAGTCGATATTGATAAGCTTAGCAGTCCCCCTATTGAGATATCAAAGCTTTCAAATGGTTCATAAATTATAAGGCCTAAACAATTATATAAATTCAACCGATTTTAAAATCATAATTTGTTTAAATTAATTGTTTGTTTAATTTTACCTGAAATAGAGTTTTAAATTGAATTATAGTTAAGTTATATTGAAAAATTGTTTTACGATGGAGGCCACTGAAATTAATGATATTCAAAAATCACAAAGTATGCTAAACCTAAAACAAATCGATTCATCAAATTAAAGTGATTTGGAACGGCAAGAAATTACTTATTACTTAATGGTACCACCGGATAATACCAGTTCAACTTTTACTACTGAGCAATCAGAACTCCAGAATTTACTAGAACAGTGGAATTTAATGCAGTTATATCGTAGCTTAGATGGTAAGTAAAAGTCACCGAAGTTTCATTTGAATTTTTTCTAAATATTATTAATAAAAAATTCTAGATGAAAAGATGTACCTTAAGCAAATTAAATGTCTAAAAATTTGCCATATTGAAAAACTTTTGGACGTTCAATGGCAAGATGGTCAAGGGTTAACTACTAACAACATCTAGTTCTTCAACAACGGTTTCATCATGGTTAACAAATACGAGTATGCCGGTATTGCCGATGTCATCCAGATCAAATAAAAATTGTTCAAGTGCCAACCTTAGTGAAATATTGGCAAATTATACTCAAGGAGAAATGCTCAAGGCATGCTACGAATCAAAGAAGGAGTTCAACGAACCAAACCGTCGTTGACTATTGGTTGACATTACTTAGATTATTTTTTAAAAAATAGTCTTCCATACTTACACTTATTACATTAATTTGTATTTATAATTTTCAGACGGTTTATTAGCATAAACGAAAAAATTTGGCCCCTTCAGGGCGCCTCTACACAAAATACCACAATAAAAGAAACATTTATAAAAATTCGGGACTACCAATTTTCAAATAAGAAAATCCAAAGAGTTGTGAACGACATTGCTACCAAAAAAGTAGAACCTCCTGCGGTTGAATCCATTGATGGTCATTTACGAAACATTAAATTTAATTTATTGACGGAAGATGAGCTATTTTATCATTGGGCCTCTACTACATGTTATCGTATTAACGGAATTAAAAATTCCAAGAACACCAGTGATTGTATTGCAGATTGGCCACAATTCCGAAATTCTAATGGATTTAAATTGGTAATTTTGTTAATTTTTTTGTTAAATTTAAAGACTATGATTTAGCTTAATTTTGAATCATATATTTTCAGATTGACATAGATTTCGAAGGGATATCGAAAAATATAAAATTTTGGACCAATACGAATTATCATATACGAATATCATAAGAATATTTGAACGGGATTTAAAGATGTTGGACCTGTTAAGCTTCTCAATGAAATCAAGCAGAATAATAATATTTGCAAAAGTAAGTATATCTTTCAATGATTCAAATAAATAAACCCTTTCTATCTTAGTTACAATGCGAATATTTTCAGATGGAAAGGTTACTGCTATACTTTTTTTGTTGCATGCCGTATTGAAACCGACTACTGCTAGATGTGCCAAATCAGAAAATGGATCGAAACAGTACACCAAGATTTCAATATTACAGTCACAAGAAACTTTCATTAACATTTCTGATTCGACAAATGAGATAAATAATTTTATTGCAGCGAAAAAGGAAAATCATCAACGGATTCAGCCATTTATCTTCGTAGAAGGAACTATCATTAACCCTAAATCAATATATGTATGTATATTTTGATGATATAAAATATGGTACCCCGAAAATTCTACGAAACACAATTCTACTAAACCACAATTCATATAACAACAATTCATAGTAACACAATTTTATGAAAAAACAATTCTTCGTAATAACAATTCATCTAAAAACAATGGTGGTTTGGCGTCTATTGGAAGGGGCTCCGTAACCTTCCAGTAGGCGCAAGTGTACATACTGCCTCCTCGCGGCACCACTGGTAACTAAAACCATTAGGCAGAATGTGGCCTTTTGGGGCAGGCTAAAGTATGGCGCTAAAGGAGAAAACCTTGACAAAAAACCCTAATCTAAGGTGGAACAGCATATACCGAAGGATGAATGGCTGATAGGTTAATTAGTTTATATATGCGGACTCTGGATACCAGGCACCCTCCAGTTTTATTTAGCCTTCCTGTAGTAAAGCTGGGTGATCTACAGGCGTCGTTTTTATTCCCAGCAACTCGCAAGAGTTAAATCAAAACGGTAGACGAGGCACGGGAAGGAATACACGGGAGTGGGTCTGCCCTCTCGAAGTCCTTGAGTCCCAATGCTACCGCTTTTCTAGCAGAAGTAAATGTTATTACATCTAGGAGGGAGAGTAATGAGCCCAAATAGTATGTATTACGTACCGATCGGCAGTATTATCAGGTTCATTAAGAGCCTGAATGAACGGATAATTAAGTAGGGCTTGATGTACTAAACATCTTTTAGGTCGCAGTGCGAGGTGGCGTAACGCCCACATGGCCCTCAAATAATAATAATAATAATCTAAAAACAATTCATTGAAAAACAGTTATTTTACACTACGAAGACTAAAGGAAATTGAATGCATATTGATCAACAAAACATATCAATTTTTTACGCAGCTTTACTATGCAGCACGTGAAAATTATTAGAAATAACACTCATTTTTTAAATTTATTATTAAAAAATTAATTTGTTTATAACAATATAAACATTTCTTAGCCAAAATCAAATACAATTTTTTTTTTAAATTTATTCGCCGCACCATTTTGAATTTCAACTCTACTCAACTCAGGTATTTTCGTTGAGTTCAAATTAACTCAACGAAAATCCAACTCAATCCCGTTTCCATGAACGCTAACCTAGGTTCAACCTATAGGTTGAACTCTACCTGGAAACAAAGCAATATTGTAATATCTAGTGAAGAATAACCAAGTTACGTTCTAGTTTTGTGATATAATCCGCAATATAGTTTCTCGCACGTCGGCGAAGAAACTACAAGTTTTACGTACAACAAAGTTCGCGTTCGCGATTAATTTCTGTCGGGCGACAAGTGGAGTTGAAACAAAATTGTGTAACCGAAATTAAAATTCTGTGTGTTATTCATAATACGGGAACTATCCTAAAACACCACAACTGGTGGAAACGGAGTTTAATAGAATCCCGTAATTTAATAAAGACACAAACGACGTCTTTATAGGTTTTGGCATGGTCATACACTCCAATCAATCAACTGACTTAATTTCAAATACCTAGTTTCAATACGAATGTGAAGTAGTGATGTTCGAACTGAGTCGAACCGAATACTTTTAACCTGATACCCAAAAGGTTCGAAATATCAATTGAGTACTTTTAAAAGTATCAGGTTAAAAGTATCAACTAATACATTCGATGCTCAAAAATGGATACAAATACAATGGAATAACCAAACAGTTGGTTTGGTATTGGTATGGCTTATTTCCTCATATAATTTGTTTTGCGAGAAAGAGTGAATTGTATACCCACTAATAATATGTTAGGATGTTTCTACTGAAAAATAGAGATAAATAGCTATGCACACTATATCAACATAATATTATATATTAATATATTCATCTCTCAATTTTAATATTATATACGTAAATGCTTCTCATTCTCACAAATAATATTATATCAATGCGAATGCACCAAAAGAGTTCAAACATATGTACATATATGAGTTTACGTTATTTTGTTTCACATTGAGATGATACTTATACCGAATTGATACTTTTGATCGAATACCGAATAGATACTTTGTATATTGGATGAACTGAGTGACACAGCATTCACAATGAAAAATTTGCATTCCAGGTTTGTATGAATTTTCAACTTGACGAATACAAATTTTTGCTCGTTATGTTGGAAATTCATACAAACCTGTAAATCAAAAGTAAAAAGTGTTTGCATTGTGAATGCTGTGTGAGCTTCGTTAAAGTATGGAATCTCTACTTTTTAACGAATTGATATTGATATTCGAATTGATATTGATACTTGAATATATTGATAATTAAAGGTATAATTTTGATTTGATTCGTTGATATTTGATGGTGATCTACCCATTTCGTTGATGGTGTTTTTACCCGTTTTTGTGATTTTTTCAGATTCTTTTGTGTGCTTATGTTTGTGCTTGAGATTTTATAATCTTTCAGATATTTGTGACTTATCCAATAGTTATTGAATCTGCTTTATTAAATTTTAAAACTTTTTATCGGTTAAATTTTAATTATCTTCTAATTATTTTTGTGAATTTTTCTGCTATGGTTTTAAATGTTTCTTATTTTTTCTTTTCTTAACTTGTGTAAATACTAGTGTATAGTGTAAATAATTCATATTTTAAGCTTAATTTTTAGGGTAGCATAGATTTTGTTGTAAATATTATTAGATAAGTTTTATTTTAGTTATAACTAACAAATACCATAGCATATTTGAAATTTATCACAAAAATGGCTTCGAGAAAACGAAGTAAAGTTTGGCTTCATTTCACTCCTGTGAATGAGATACAAGCAAAGTGTGACCTTTGCAAAGGCTTGTATTCATACAGAGGTGGTGCCACGACCAATCTAAAACGCCATTTAGAATCGCGACATCCTACAGTACTACAAAAAGTAGTAGTGCCTACAAACAGAGACGTTAATTATGACTCTAATTCGGTGGAATTATCACAACCAATCGCTTCAACAAGCAGTTCAGGCCCAAGTATGGCAACGCAAAATGTAATTGTTGCAGCGCCTGAGATTTCGGAACACATACCGGGACCATCATGCTCCACTCAAAGAGCTAAAGGTACATTGCAACAGGGCAAACTAACTCAGTATATAACACGGCCTTCATCAATATCGCGACAAAAACGATTAAATAATGAATTATTAAAATTCATAATTAAAGATTTTCAACCGTTCTCTGTCGTTGAGGATCAAGGCTTTAAAAATTTTACAAAAGCCTTAGATCCAACATACGAGTTACCATCAAGGTCAATGTTAACGAAATCATTGCTGCCTCAACACTTTGAAAAATGTCAGAATAATGTTGCTCAATTCATAAACCAGGCTGCTAGTGTAGCCATAACCACTGACACGTGGACATCAATTAATACTGACAGTTACATGGCAATCACTGGCCATATTATAACGGAAGAGTGGACCATGGGCAGTGTTTTATTGGAATGTACCGATGTGTCATCTTCCAGACACACAGGGGATTTCCTAAAAGACACATTGCTAAGCTGCTTCCAAAAATATGGAATTAAAAAAAAAATCAGTGCCATTGTTACTGATAACGCTGCCAACATTTCGGCGGCTATTACCTTAACAAACTTGCCACATGTTCGCTGCTTTGCCCATTCACTGAACCTTATTGTTCAAGATGGGGTTAAGGAAATTTCGGATATACAGAAGAAAGTCAAATTGATCGTAGAACATTTTCATCGCAGTACTGCATCAACTAACAAACTCAAGCAACTACAAATTCAAATGAGTGGAACAACTACGCCACTCAAATTAATAAACGATGTAGTCACTCGGTGGAACTCAACATTCCACATGTTCGAAAGGTGAGTCTAGCCTAAATTCCATTTCAAAAATATTTTAAATTCTGTTTTTTACAGATAGTGTTTATTGCAAGAGCCAGTTCAAGCTGCCATAGCTTTGCTCCATGCTGAGCACCTAGTAATGTTGACACAGTCAGAAATATCAGCTTTGGAAGAAATTTGCCTGATATTAAAACCGTTTGATGGCTTAACAACGGAACTAAGTGCTGAAAACAGTGTCACGATTTCTAAAATAATAGTGATAATGGAGGGTATAAAGCACTATTTAAATAATTTGAGAGGAACCCTTGTTTGTGATTCCGCAAAAACTCTTCTGGATGTTATACAGAAAAAGATATCGGAGCGTTTTCAAAACGCTGATAAAAATTATGTTATGCAACTCTCCACGTACCTTGATCCAAGGTTTAAAAATAAATTTTTTTCAGAATCGACAGCTAAAACAGTCAAAGAACGTGTTGTGAAATTAATTTCCGATATAATACAAAAAGAGCAAGGTACGGTGGACGTTCAGGAGGAAGAAGTAGTTGACGAAGAAACTCCAAATTCAATTTGGAGTTTCTTTGAGGCGCAAAATCCACAAAGAGATAAAAGTTCCCCAACAGCTATGGCGATAATTGAACTGCGGCAATACAATGAGGAGGCGCTCATATCAAGAAAGGATGATCCTTTGAAATGGTGGCATAGTAGAAGTATGATCTACCCTCATTTGGCATTAATTGCTAAAAGGCTTCTCGCAATACCAGCATCGTCTGTATCGTCTGAGAGAATTTTCTCAAAAACTGGGCTTATTTTGTCGGAACGAAGGAACCGAATTAAACCAAAAAATTTAAATCAAATTGTGTTTTTAAACGCAAACTTTAAATTTTGTGATGCATCATAAATAATGGTACCTAATTGATATTTTTTTATTTATATAATGCTTTATTTATTTTATTTTAAAGTTACACTTTATAATTTATGTAGTGCAATATGAATTTGTAATGAACTATATTATGTACTTTATTTATTTGAAATTAATTGTTATAAATAAACGTGGTTATGGCAGTATTCTATTTTTCCTGGCAAATAGGGAAAGGAAAATATATTTCATTAATTTAGTTTGCTTTTAACTTTTCGTCACAAAAAGCTACATACTACTCGTATTTTCGTAATTAAAAAATAAACACATTTTCTCTACCCAATTCCCTCAACAGAATAAAGCCACGATACGTATTTTATTTCTATAGTGATAATTATAAATATGTAGTTGTTTTGTAGTACACCGTATATGTTGTTGGCAAACATCCTGCGACGATTCCTAAGGCTGCCGATACTAATTTTTTCGATTCATGTATTTACTACGCACAGAGTATACAACATGATGCAAACGCAATTTGGTGTTATATTCATTACATCGTGGTATCTGGTTTTCTTAACGTACATTTGTTCCTGGCCAATATCCTGATATGATGCCCAGACGGCACGCACACTACTGATAGTTAATTTTACATCCAGACGATTAATTTACTCTTTCGATCGCACCGTATCCACATCATAAGGCAAAGGCAATATTTTGGTGTTTCATTCACGACACAATTGAAATTCTAACAAAACCTAAAATTATGTAAAATAAAAAGATTGATCAACGTTTTATTATTAATTACGATTTACGAACACGAAACAAAATACATACATATATGTTGGTTTTAGGATTAGATATACGTGCATACATTACTACATTATGTTGTAGTACATTTTACACAAAACAAATACATGTATTTAAGTAATTTTTATGAAATGCCCGAATTTTTATTTTTATCACTACAGCAATATTATAAAATATTTTATTATTTTCAGCCGACAAAAATTATTTTCTAATCTTCTATTAATATTTTGGTTGTAATGTTTACCTTTTTGAGTTTCTGCCTGTCAGTAATTGTTTGACAGTTAAGGTAAATAATAGAAATGAGAGAGACAAGGATAGTTATAGCGATTTTTTATATACATACGTATATTTGTTATATGTACAAGGATTTTGTTTGGCTGAATAATTTGGATGTATTAATGTAATGTATACGGTAACGAATACGATGTCATGTTGAATTGTTGTCTCTTTTATATTCATTGGCTTTGTCTTTACATGAATACAACTACTATGTTGTGTACTTGTGTAGCTGTAACATCAATAAATTTCTAACCTGATACTTTCGGTTTCGGTATATTGATATTGATATCGGATATCGGTAACTATTGTTGAACGTTTGGGTTTAATATTGAAATATTTTTTCCTTTATGGCTGATTTTTATTTCGTATCGATTAATATAAAATTAATAAATTATTAATTACCTACATATTTAAAATTATTAAATCTTAATGTTTTACATTAGCCGCTTTTGGGTATTAAATTCATGTCTAGTCACAAAAAGTATCAATTGGTTAAAAGTATCAGGTTAAAAGTATCAGGTAGTTCGTTCGAATGTATCAATTGATATTGATACTCAAAAGTATCAAATAAACCCATCACTAATGTGAAGTTTTCGACAAATAACAAAATATTTATATGCATTAGTGCGCTGATATATAGCAGGTAAAAAACTTTTTATTAGTAAAACATCAAAGGAAACTTCTGGGACATTAATTAATGCACGCATTAATTTAGAGATACAACATTATAAGAAATGTTAGTTCGAGTTATTTTAATTTGTTATTGTAAGTGAAATATTCATGATCCTTTGATAAATTTCTGAATTCAGCGTTGGCTAGTAATGAAGAATAGGCAGCTCCCAGAGATTTCTCTGGGATGTGTCTATGGCAAGTAGGTAGACAAAGGAGTGTTCTTTGAAATCAAAATATGTAGTTAGATTAAAAAACTACGGGCAATTATCATTTGTTATTGGGTATGAATAGTTCACATTTCTGTAATAAATTTAAACGGATTTCAGTGGTTCACTGTATTGAACATTGGCCAGCTCACTGAGAAAAAGTTTCATTTGTTTCAGTTTTGCCCCACTACTCTAATGTCGTTTTTCACAAATAAAATTCTTTTTTCAACAAGTTTTTTCCCGAAAAATTTTCCATTTTTCCTTTTTCTTCACTTTAATGGTTGCGTTTTATGCAAATAAAGACAATTCTCTAAAGAGCACATCAAGCCGCGTGTAGCGATTTTTGTCTTATTAAAATGCCTTTATTTGTTTTCGATGTATAACTAAAAAACCAAGCACAGCAACTAAAAATCTGTTATACATATGGAAAAAATAATTCAATTATGTAATTTAAAGGGCATATTTTTTTTGTTTAAATATTAAATTTGATATAAGGTCTCATTTAATATTTCTCTTTAGTTTTCTGTTTTTTGTAAAAAGCGAAAATTATTGTGTGTGCATTTAAGCTGTTTTTTGTTGTGAGATAATTTCAAACTTTGTTTTTATAATTTAATTGATTTTAATAACTTTTGACTTTGGCAATCACTTGGACATTCTATTTTACGGATCATATTTTTGAAAATTTTTGTATTTCGGCTAATAAATACATTTTCTATCGGACTTTTGCTATCTAACGGACATTTTTTTTTTCTTCTAGGAGTTTTGATATTTTGTTTTGCAGTTAATTTATAAATTATTTTGTTTTATTATTGTTTTCTGTTTATTTGATAATAGGGTATTTAGTGTTAGGCTTAATTAATTTTAGTTTTATACTTAGTTCATAGTTTTGTGTTTCAAATTTTAATTTAGCAAGCGGAATAATATTTTTGGTTTGTTAAATATTCTGAACTTATTAAAAATTTTCGTTTTTTTTATTGGTTACATATTTTATTTATATTTTTATAAATAAAATGAAATATAATCATAAGAAACGCAAAAGCACAATTAGTGCTGATTCCATTTATGATTCTTTAATTAAATTAAATGAAGATCCTCTAAATTTTAAGTTTTCTCGATTTAAAACACCAGGTATGGATAAACTGTGCAAAATGATGCGAATTTACAGTAACCGTAATAATTTTTTCAAATTGTATGACTCTTGGCATAGCAACAAAACATATTTCGAAAATCGGGCTTCTTCCCAAAACATTGAAATAAAAACGGTAGAAGACTTAAATATTGAAAGTTCATGTTTCAACGAAACTGAATTCGCTGAAATTAATTTTGATTTAATTGATCAAAGTAATAGAGATGCATCCAACGGTATTTTGTTGGAGTTCGTAGACCAAACAAAAGAACCATTGTCTAAAGCTTATAACACTAGCTGTAATATTGAACAATTTATTCCTGGAGTAATAACTGGTAGTAAAAAACAAACACCTGAAAACAAAAACACAAAACGATTAAATTCAGAATAGTCACTAAAATAATCTGTTAAATTTTCCTAAAACCATCTTTCGTTAACCAACGGTGAAATACGAGATTTAATCTGTTGAATTTTAGTCCAAAAAAAATATCCATGCGTCTGCAAAGACGGTTTGCATAACCAGAATTATAAATTTGAAATAGTGAACAAAATAAAAGAAATGCGGATGTTTGCCAAAGGGCCAGAAAATGAAATTATTCACTCTTCTGAAAAAGTATTCCGACAGTACTTAGTTAGACCTAGTAACTACTTACTTAGACCTAGTAAGCGCTACTGATTTAGAGTTTTACAAAAATGGCAATACACAAGAAATGACCACACCTAATGTCTTACGAAAAATAAAATCTGAATTTTACAAAAAAGACGATCTAGTTCGGGATTGTGATTTAGTTGATATATTTTTCCAATGCTGTATATACAGCCTTTAGAAAATAAATATATTTATTCAGTTACAGAACCATTACAGGTTGAACTAATAAGGAAGCAACAAGTGGCACTTTTGCAACACGATGGAATTAAAGCGATTCATTTCGATGCAACTGGTGGTATCGTGAAAATCCCCACTTGTCATAAAGAACACAAGTACAAACGAATTTTGTATTATGCTTGTGTGGTTAAAATTAATTTTAATATCATTCCTATTGCGGAGTTTACAACTTGCCAACATGATGCATGGTCTATTGGAAAATTTCTAGTAGACTTAAAGAAGGAAATGAATACACTAAAACAACTAAAAGGGCACTATTTTATTGTGGATTGGTCATGGGCCTTAATAAACGCCATTACAAGAACCTTCAATAATCTTAGTATTTGGGAGTACATTGAAGTGAATTTTAATTTTTTAGAGAAAGGCGCCAGTCTGAAAAAACCTAATATACCTATATTTATCTGCTGTTCGCACTTTGTGAATATTATCACTATGCAAATAAAGAAAAAACTCCCACATATATCCGCAGAACACCGAAATCTGATTTTAGACTTTTTCTGTGCCATTTTATGCGCCAAAACAATTGATTGTGTCGATTAATTATTCAAACTGCTATGCTTTATAATGTGTTCGCCGAAAATTACGCGAAGCAGCAAAAATGCGTATGAAACTTTTATGGCAACACTTGGATAAATTTACAGCGATAACTATGCCGACTCTGAAAGTAGTAAGCCCGAAGCAACTTTAACCTCGAATATTAATGTGTGGCCAGAAGATACCGCAAATCCCTTTTTCGTAAAATATAAACGTATTTATCTTGAAATAATTAGTCAAATAGAACGAGAACGTGGAACAAAGCCAAATAAATTTTATTGTGACGATTTTATCCAATTCATAATTAAAAAATATTTTTCTTTTATAATTTTGTGGGCCAATTTTTTTTCAAATATGTTTGGTGTTAAGGGAAATACTTCCAATGCGATAGTTGAAAACTGGTTCCACGCGGAAAAAAATCAATATTTAAAAAATAAACGCATGAAAATTGGACGCGTTGTAAGCATTCTTAAATTTAAATGTGAGCAAAAATTAAAGTCGATCAAAATGCCAGAACCCTTAGTATCAACTCCACGTAATAGCAAACGAAAATATCTTCCTGACAACATACTCAATGAAGAACATTGGAATAAGAAATCAAGACCTTCTACTCAGTCTCCAAAACATTTTCGCAACTAAGTCCAAAAGCAAAAACACATTCTAGGCTTCGACGTTCAGCGGCTACCCATTTTGAAGAATGGGGTTTCGAAACTTTACGGAGAAGAAACTATAACCGTGACGAACACTTGTGGGTTCGATTCTCTTACTGAGGTTTTAGTTGCTTTTGGTATCGACAATGGGTTTTTAAAAATACAATTTAATCAAATCAACAACGATTTTTTTTAAATTTGTTTCATCTATAATATCGACTAACAATATAACGTCTGAAACGTATTGCGAATAAATATAATTTTTGACGTATTTAACGGTATAAACTGCGTTGAAAAATTTGAAAATTCAACTGAACTGAATGCCGAATGTCAAATTACATACTATTTGATAAATAAAATGATACCCCAACCTACGGCGGTTTACCAGAAATGTACTGAGGAAAATGTGGTACGCCTTCGTAATTCACTCAGCTGCTACTTACCTTTTACATTTTTACTGTCAATGAAAATAGTTTGCGCAACGTTCAAAGATCTCTGTCATTCGGATCATTAACATGTTCCAGTTGTGGGGAAAATTTAACAGTGGAGAAAATCATAAGCAATTATGGCATAACAATAGCAGACGTTCAGTCGTACAATAACGAAACCTATAACATTAAAATTTGCGATATTGAAGGCAATATTAAATTGAACAATGAAGAGTTTCTGTTAAAAGCTATAATAAATTATAATACTTCGCTAAAACACTACACTGCAATTATAAAAAGGCCCATAATGATTGGGAAATTTATGACGATCTAACAAAATTTCCTGTGTCAAAAACTGACCAGCTTCTAGTAAATCCTGCAATTTTATTTTATTGCAAGAAATAAATAATAAATTTGATAAGACAACAAACCATAAAAAAATTCTTTATAAGTAAGCATTTACCTAGCAAATCGAGTAATATTTTTAAAAATCACTTTGAAGTTTTCGGATATCACAGTGTTGCAATCCAACACTACATCTTAAAATAATCGATGGCATCTCTCATCGAATTGCAGAGGAACACTTGATGATCCAGAATTGCACCTGAAATATAAAAACAAAACATCAGTAAAATTAAAATCAATCACAACACAACAAACACAATTTATAAATTTATCCTTGAACTTGAACTTCATTATTTTCCATTTGTTGTCATGTTCATCTGAAATCAAACAGTAAAATCAATTATTTTAAACTCTTATAATTATATTATGTTTAATCACTTAACTTATTAAATTGTTAATTATTATTGCACATATTCCATTAAATTCGGGTAGCCTAAAAATTATAATAATCAATTTATTAATTTAACTAAATTCAATTAAATTTAAATTATAAAATTTCTTACCATTTTGTATTATCGTACAGAAATATGTATCATTTGACATTTAATTGAATTACCTTTTATGAGGTTTGTTTGTATTTGAGTAGCTCAATTAGAATAAATTAGTACATTTTACGTTTATAGATTAAAATCTTATTAAGAAGCTTAAACCCTCTATTAGAAATTAAATGAATCAAAACTATTGTAAACTACTTCTTAAAGCTAAAATAAATTATAATCATTCTATTATTCTTCAACTGTGGAAGCGACAACACATAAATTTATTAAATAAATATAATATTGTCAACACTTCAAGAATTTTTAATTATATACAAAATCACAAGCCTAAATTGGAAAATTAACAACAACAATTTCGTTTGGCTTGTCGAAGTAAATATTGCGAGGCAAATTTCAGACATTTTATTTGCCGTTCCTTTTTCTTTGGATTCATTTCGGTGCAATAATTTCTACAACGTTTGGCTTGCAATTAAACACACAGAATGTGAGCTTTTCGAACTCAATAACAAATGACAACTATCCGTAGTTTTTTAATCCAAATATTTTTGATTTGAAAACATCTTTAGCGAGGGTAGGTCAAAAACTACACGTAAAAAAAAAAATCGGGGTGGGCTGTGTCGTCTACAGGAGTCACGGCCATATGAGTTTTTCGTGATAACGTTTATAAGATGTTGAGATTAATTATTCTAATTTAATATAAAGTATCCGCTACAGTTTTTTTACTCACAAATTGAGATTAGAACTGCTCCGATCATATGACGAGTTCTCTCGTTACTTAAAACTTTTGTGGATACTAATTATTTTAATTTAAAATAAATTAATCACCACCGTTTCTTTAAGCAAAAATTGACACTACAATTACTACTATTTATGAGCTTTTCTCTCGCCACAGTGGTTCCACAAACACAAAATGCACCAAACTCGCGTACTATATAGTTCGAATTACAATTTCCGTCAGACAAAACCAACAAATATATTTATACAAGCCGTATTGTATCTATGACAAAATCTGTGTGAGCTGGCCGATCTTCTATACAGTGAACCACTGAAATCCATTTAAATTTATTACAGAAATGTAAACTATTCATACCCAATAACAAATGACAATTGCCCGTAGTTTTTTAATCGAACTATTTTGATTTCAAAGAACACTTTTCAGTCTATCTACTTGCCATAGATACATCCCAGAAAAATCTCTGTGAGCTGGCCAATCCTAAATATAGAACCATTGAAATCCGTTTAATATGTACAAAATTATTTAACTACAAAATTGTCCGTTCACACTTTCTGAATATTTTGTGAATTTGTTTTACTTTTCCTACAATTTTTGAAATTGAAATTTCCCAGGTGGTAATTTTTTGAACGATTTTACCAAATTTTACTGCCATCACTGAGTATTGACTATTTGTGTAGTAAGCTTTTATTTTAATTTCACTAGAATGGTGAATTTATGAATTTTTTTTCAAAATTTTGGTTTAAATTAATCAATTATTACAAGAAAATGAAAACGATTGACTTAAACGACATTCATAATTATGTATGTTGAAATTTAAACATTTATGAAAATTCTTCAGAAATCATAATTAAGAACTTGTAACGTTTTCATTTAAAAATTTGTCTTAAGTGATTTCCCATATGTTTTGTGTGTTTTACTATGAAAGCTTTGGTTTTTCCTCGTTTCTTGCTTTGCATAATCTAGGTTACTTTGCTGAAACCCATTTCCGTGGGTTTGTGGCTCTTTTTGCTGTTTCCACAATCAAAAAAATGTAATATATCGAATTAAAAAATTCGATTGACACTATTTTATTGACTATCTACTCTGATATTCTCTACTGATTATTGTATTATTGTAATTTAATTATTTTTATTTGTTATTTTATGTGTTTGAGATAGTGTCCTAATTTAAAATTTCCCTACATTGCTTTTACCGACTGTTTCACCAATACATACATATTTTTTTGTTAATTTAACAAATTTTGTATACATACCTACACAATTTTGTAAATTTTCGTTTTTGTCGAAAACTTCATACCCGCGTTTTAATTCATGTTTTTTACAATGTTTTAGTCACTATAAAGTATAAATCTCTTACTTATAAATATCTCCACAAACATTCTCTGACGACAAATTATATCAAATTTGCAACAATATTTAAATATTATCATAAATCGATAATATTACAAAACTGATGACATAATAATCATTATTTTTACGAAATGTTTTTGATTCTATTGGGATATACCCATATATCGGATTACCAGATAGGTCAATATATGAAATATGTAATAATTAATGAAATGCTTTTACTGATTATATTGCTAATAAAATAAACTTCAAAAATTTAATAATTACATAATTTTCATCGCTAGAGCAGGTTCTGGTATATTTTTTAAGTACACAAACGGAACCTAACCATAATAAATAAATAAAATAATTTTGGGTTTAAATATTTAAATTTTAAAAGCTTTTGTCTGCGAACACAAAATGATTATGTGCTTAATTCAAATAATAAATAATTTTATTATCAAAAAATTATAATCTAATATTTAGAATTATGCATCTATGGAGCTCTATATGTACACATATGTATAAATTCATTGGACAATTATCAAATTCATTTGTTTTAACAAAATTAAAATTAAAATAATATAATAACGAAATGGTGCTGATAACAGAATAATAATTACGTAGATTTGCCGGACAAACAAAATATTTTTAACTATTAATTATTATTATTATTTTTTTTATATAGTTAAACATGTTAACTGCCAGTTATTGTATTTGGATATCAAGAATACAATTTCAAATTGCTGTATGTATGTATGTACACAGTTATATTATGCTAAAATTTAAAAACTTGAAAATAATTGTTTACACAATACACAATTTAATAAATTAAATATTCGTATATGTTGCTTCAAGAAAGACGAGACGACCATCTTATTTAGTTACTCTAAATAACGACTACATATTTTGTTGTACATCTTTCGAAAGATGGTAATTAATTACAAAAGATGATATTCATTTATTAAGATAAGAATATATAAAATATTGTGTGTATATCACATTCCAAAGTCATACAAAACAAAAAGAGGGGGGAAAAGGATTGTTTATGTAAATATATATAGTATATTCGAAATTAATTAAATTTTCGATAATTAATTTATGATAATGAAAAATATGTCCTTGTTAAGACAATGATATTAAAATTATAATAAATAATTCAGGATATTGTTTGAATTATTATGTTTATATGAGCTTGTATGATATTCATTCAAGACTGAAAAACTAATTTTTACATTGATATTTATGGTTTCAGTTTGCCGTTCGTACGTTCGTGTTTGCATGAATAAATCAAACTTAATTTCTACACTAAACGTTCGAGCAATCCAAAGGGAAGAGCCATATTAATTTGGATGTTACTCTGATGAGGATGTTCGGATATATATATATATATATATATATATATATATATATATATATATATATATATATATATATATATATATATAACGCATTTTCTTGACTAACTCTCTAAAATTGGTAGACAATAAAAAACTTATTGAAGTGAAACTTTGTTACCTATGATTCTTAAATAATATAACAAGTGAAGAAAACGAGTCATTGGAATAGGAAGGAAATTTGCTGCCTGAGCATCATAGCAAAGTCTGCAATCACTTGAGTATTGCAATTGCTATTGTTTTCTAACGTGTTTTTTCGCGCTATTATATTCAGTTGAAGCAATACTTCAACTGAAGATGATGTTTGTTGGCATCGAAATCGATTTTGATTCGAAAGGAAAAAAATTATAAAAATTTCACTATAAGAAATCACGGCTATACGGCTTCAGTAACTCTTACGGGCACGTGGGAGGTCGCTTCGCTCCCCCCCCCTCCCGCTTAGCCCTCCGAGGGGGCTTTAGATTTGAACTTCGGAGGACGTAGGAGCCGCACTGCGTGCCGCACGAGCGGATTATATAGAATCTATTAATGACACCTACTAAACAACAAAATAATTGCACTATTTTGTTATGCAAGATTTTGTAATTGAAAGATTTTGTAGTTGCAACATTTTGTAATTGCAATATATAGATTCTATATAATCCGCTCGTACGTGCGACACGCAGTGCGACATGTTTGCTGATCCCGGCTCCTACGTCCCTCGAAGTTCAAATCTAAAGCCCTCGGAGGGCTATGCGGGGGGGGGGGCGATGCGACCTCCCGCGTGCCCGTGAGAGTTACCGAAGCCGTTAGCCTCTATAATTTTAAGTTAAATTATTCGATGTCATTTTTCTTCAATTTATTTTCCTTAGAATAGAGAAAAAAATGTACTGGAAATTGTTAAGCAAAATTATAAAAACTATTGGAAAATTCCGTTTAGCCAAATTCAATTGAAAAATTCTGTAGCTCTTTAGACTCGATCGATTTTCTTAAAATTGCCTGCCAGTGCAGATATATTATGACCCCAGGTACCCAAAAATTAGGATCCCGCATTGGTCACAAGGGGGTCCGTCCATACGATACAGTGAAAAAACTGAAAAATTCAGTTTGGCCATATTTATTTGAAAAATTCTGTAACTCTTTAGACCCTATCGATTTTCTTAAATTGCCTGTGTGGATCTATTATGACCCCAGGTATCCAAAAATCAGGATCCTACATTGGTTACAAGGGGGTCCGTCTATAAGATAAAGTGAAAGAACTGAAAAATTCAATTTGACGAAATTTATTTGAAAAATTCTGTAGCTCTTTAGACAAGATCGATTTTCTTAAGATTGCCTGTGACCATACGTTATGGCCCCAGGTATCCAAAAATCAGGATCCTATATTGGTTACAGATGGGTCCGTCCACTCCATACGATACAGTGAAAAAACTGAAAAATTCAATTTTAACCAAATTTATTTGAAAAATTCTGTAACTCTTTAGACCCTATCGATTTTCTTAAATTGCCTGTGTGGATGTATTATGACCCCAGGTATCCAAAAATCAGGATCCCACATTGGTTATAAGGGGGTCCATACGATACAGTGAAAAAACTGAAAAATTCAGTTTGGCCAAATTTATTAAAAATTCTGTAGCTCTTTAGACTCGATCGATTTTCTTAAGATTACCTGTATGGATGTGTTATGACCCCAGGTATCCAAAAATCAGGGTCACATATTGGTTACGATGAATACTATACAATGAAAAACTGAAAAATTCAGTTTGACCAAATTTATTTGAAAAATTCTGTGCAGCATGGAATACAAATGTGTGAAGTTCGCTGGATCACACCTACTAGGTGCCTGTCCCAGGAATGAATACAAATCATTCCCAGTGAAATGCGGCAACTGTGGCGGAGGACACGTGGCCAGCTTCTTTGAATGTCTAGAGAGGCAGAAAAAACTCGGTAAGGTAATTAAACCTAATCCAAGTGTAAATGTAAACAATGTTCAACCTAAAATTTTACATTTAACTGTGTTAAAAAAGATGTCTCTTACGCTGACTTTCTCAAACCCAAACCGAGCCAAGGGCCTTCAGCCCTTTACGTACCACATTCTTCTGAGCCATCCGGAGCGAGTAGTGTTCGGGTGTGAGTTTTTTGCAAAGTCGCAAGAACTTTTAGGGATGAGCTTTTCAAGCATTTCATTGAAACAAGATCTAGAACGTTGCCAACCAAAAGGCAGCGTCCTCAATTTCATTGTATACTTCCTGCAATGAAATTTATCACCCTAAATTGCAATAGCCTAATCATTATTGCCCGTCGCCAGGAGCTATCGATATTCCTAAACTAACATAAATCTAGCATAGTGTGCCTAACCGAGATCACCATCCACTTCCCCTCTAAGCGGGGGATACAGTACTTGACCTGGCCTTAGCAAAGGTAGTGGACATCGACGAAGACATCATGGTGCTGCACGAGTTTTGCTCCGGTCATATATTCCAGTAGTCTTTCATGCCTCGGTTCGGTTCGATCTGTTCCAAAGCCCAGACGGTGTCAGAATATTGGACTACAAAAACACAGACTGGTCCTACTATAGACATTATATTTACCACAAAGTTGCTCCCCTCAACGAACAGCCAATCGATTCAACGGAGGAAATCGACCGAAGAGTTGACAAGCTCACAAAAATCATGGGCATAGCCACGGATAAATATGTGCCACCTATGGAGAGCAGGACAAGACCGCTGCCTGCTCATATAGTCCAGCTGATTAAACTCAGGAACTATTATAGAAACAAACACCGTTACTGACCGACACTATACACCAATAAATTAATTAACCGAACCACGAGGCTTGTGCACGAGAAACTCGCCAGTTTCGCCAAGAACAAAAAAATGATAAGCTCAGCAACGTAGACCCAGACAAGTCAAACATATATAAATACATAAGAACTATCAAACCAACGAAAAAACTAAACATAGTGCTAGACGGCCCGATGGCCCGGTCATCGATCCTGCAATAATTGCTAATAATGCAGCGGTCTACTACCAAACAATATTCAGCGGTAGGCCCCGTACTGAGGATCAAGGATTAATAGACCAGACGGACGGGTTCATTGCAAATCAAAAATTTCCTTTTGCGATATATCCCGAAGTGACTAATATCGCCGACTAATCACACATCTACCAATCTCGGCTATCGTACATCTTGTGCAAATAACAAATGCCATTCTGGTTTATGCATATTTTCCCAAATGTTGGAAGCTCTCCAAGGTGGTACCAATTCCCAAAACCGACAAACCAGGCACCTCGGAAAACACGAGGCCAATAAGCCTCTTGTGCGGACTCAGTAAACTAGTGGAAAGAGTGATAAACCGTAGGCTCTGGTCGGCGGTTCAGCACTTGATCCCGGTGGAGGGTGGAGCAGTTTGGCTTTGTTTGACATAGGTCGACAACGGACGCAATGATGTGTCTCCTGATTGACCTGAAACGAGCCAAGTCACGTCGCAAGATCACAGCGAGAGCATTCTTGGACATCCAGAAAGCGTTTGATTCGGTATGGCACAAGGTCCATATATACTAACCAAATGTGGGATTAATCCGGCGCTCATCACACTACTCAATTCGTACCTAGAAGAAAGGAAGTTCTTTGTCTGCGTGAACAATAGGCACAACTTTGAAACCAAACAAATCGCAGCGGAAGTGCCTCAGGGGTCAGTGCTGGGACTATTACTATACATATTTTTTATGTACGACAAACCTGTCCCTTTTGTGTGTGTTTGTTTGTTAATAACTTTTCTTCTCGTATCTTACGTGAATTACAAAATAGTGATGGAATGTGCAAGTGCGGAGTGTGTTAGCAAGGGGAGACACGAAATAATTGATGTAGCTTGTGGAGGTTTCTGTAACAGGAAATACCACAGGAAATGTGTGCAATTATCCGAATGTGACACTACATTAGTACTAAAAAATAAAATGGATTAAAGTTATTTGTGATGGTTGTGCTAATAAATACGGGATAATAAAAACGGATTATGAAAACATGCAAAAAGTTCTTGAGAATCAAAAAGCCGATATTGTTAATTTAGTTGATAAACGGCATGTGATGGACGGCATGAATAAAATGTTGGATGATAAAATGGAGGAGGTTGTACGAAAGGTGATTGGTGGGTTAAAAGGTGAGATGGAAGTGGTTAAAGAACATGTGAGGTTAGGAGGTGACGGTAATTGTAAGAAAAGTTATGCGGATGTCTTGAAAGTGCGAAAGGATATTCCAGTGCTCATTATTAAGCCGAAGGAAGGTGAGATGGAAACCTCTTCGGATAATACTAGAGAGAGGCTGAAGGAGGCAGTGGACGTTGTGAGCTTGGGAATCGTAGTTGAATAGGTGCAGAGCATAAGTAAAGGAGGGGTAGTAGTTGAATGTAGAGGGCAGGAAGATGTGCAGAAATTGAAAGAGATGGCGGAAGTATCCATGGAAAATAAGTTCATGTTAGAGATACCGAGAGCTAAAAACCCTATGGTGAAGTTGCAGCAAGTCAAGGAAGATGCTGATGTGAACCAGGCAGAGCTGGTGGAAGCCATAGTGACTCAAAATAGGCTGGATAGGGAGAAGGATGGTTTTTGCTTAAGAGTAGTGAAGGTGGTGGAGAATAAACGGTTTCGGGATATAGACTTGGTTCTGGAAGTTGATCCGGGTACGCACAAATGGATGTTGAATAAGGGAGTGGTATACTGCAAGTGGAGCTGTGCGAAGGTAAAAGACTACGTGTTTGTGAGAAGGTGCTATAATTGTGTGAGTCTAAGGCATTTGGCCAGAGATTGTCCCATGAAAGGGAAGTCATTGTGTTGGAAGTGTGGTAAGGAGGATTACCTTGCGAGAAATTGTGACGGGGAGCCTAAGTGCGTAAACTGTGCGGAGGCGGCGGTGAAAAGGAATCTTAATGTTGATTACAAACACTCAGCATGGGATGATAAGTATCCAGTATATTTGGAGAGAATAAGAAGAGTGGTGAAAAGGACGGCGAATTCAGATTGATGGGGGGATGGGGTGATAGGTGGGCATCTAAAGCTTGTTAATACGGCAAGCATATTAAGTAGTTTGAATGAAATTGTAGAGGTTGAGAGAATGCCGCTGTCTGCACCTATCACTCAACCTGCATTACCGATTTCTGCTGGAGTGAACTATAATGACACATTATCCATTTATTATCACAACTCTAGCGGTATTCGTTCAAAATCACATGAACTGTATTTATCGGTTGGAAAATACTATGATGTCATTTGTGTCGCGGAAACATGGCTGATGCGTTTGCACAATTCTGCAGAGTATTTCCCTCCGGACTACCAAGTCGACGTGATCATTATTCGGAGAGTGAATCGCTGGCGAGAGGTGGTGGACTTCTGATAGCGGTCTAAGGATATACGTGCCGATATTATTGTCCTGGAGAGTAATGGGCTGGAGATTTTAGCTGTTAAACTTGCTTTCAAGCGTAAGCTGTTGTTGATAGTAAGTGTTTATATTCCATGTGGGTCCTCAGCTTATATGTACGGAGAGTTGTCTGCGTGTTTCTCAAACCAACTTGCAGCTGTGGCTGCGTAATTCGGTTCTATGGTGATTTTGGGTGATTTTAACCTGCCGAAAATAACATGGCGTGACGATTTAATCTCAGGCCTCGTGATGGATTCTATCTGTTCTCTTGGACTAAGACAGATTAACAACATTGAGAACCAGAGCGGCAATATCCTTGATCTAGTGTTCATACCAGTGGAATTACATGGCACAATCATTGCTTGTGATGATCTAGGCAGTTCTTCGAGTATTTTTCATACACCATTACATATCCAATTAACTTTTGAGAGTTGGGTTAATGTTAACGTTAATTTTAATTCTAGTGAGTCTTTCAACTTTAAAAAGGGAGACTATGCTGCTTTAAATGAGTTTCTGGACAATATTAATTGGGATCAATATAAGATTTTTAGTTTGGACGCTTATATTGATCAGTTTTATAAAATAATGAACTCTGCAATTGAACAATTTATTCCTCGGTCGCCGGTAGTTTTGTCAACACGGGAGCCGTGGTTTAATCGTCGCCTGTCAGGCTTAAAAAATTAGAATTCTAAAGCTCATAAAAGGTATAAATTGAATTCATCCGTCGTAAATTATGAGATATTTAGAGCTCTTAGAGCTCAATTTAAAGTGTTAAATCGTTTCTTGTATAATTCATATATTGTTGAGATTGAATCGAATATTAGAATCAATCCTAAATGTTTCTGGACCTATGTTGATTCGAAGCAGAGCTGTAGAGGTATTTCCTCTCAAATGTCTTTCAATTCTGTGACTGTAAGTGATCCACATAGAATCTATGACATGTTTGCAGAATTTTTTGAAAATGTGTATGTATATCGCATCTTCAACTGATGATTTCGACTTTGATTTTAGTAATAATTCTAACATTCATATTCAGTTTAGCGCCGATGACATTCTGCAGGCATTATTGAATGTTAGTGTGAGTATGAGTAGTGGCCCGGACAAAATTCATCCTATTATGTTAAACGAATATGCTTATGGTTTGATTCAACCGCTGACGTACCTCTTCAATTTGAGTTTGGCGAATGGAATATTTCCTTCAATTTGGAAATCCAGTTTCATTAAGCCAATTTTCAAGAGTGGACGGAGATCAAATATTGAAAATTACCGAGGCATTTCAATCTTATCGGCTATTCCTAAATTATTTGAATCGATGATCAAAGACCGAATCTTTTACTTAATAAAAAATTCCATTTCTGAAAACCAGCATCGGTTTTACCCGGGACGATCAACTGTAACTAATCTGGTTCTGCTCGCAAATTTTTTGACTTTGGCATTAGAAGGTGGTGACAGTGTCGAAGTTGTATTTACTGATTTTAGTAAGGGGCATTCGACAAAATTGACCATGTCTTACTTGTAAAGAAGCTAGAACAACTCAAGTGCGACGTTCTTCCTTTAAAATGGGTTTTGTCTTATTTAACGAACCGTACTCAAAAAGTTCTTTTAAATAATATTTTATCTAGGGATATAAATGTTTTGTCTGGTGTTCCACAAGGTAGTCATCTAGGGCCTCTTTTGTTCATTGCATTCATAGACGATGTGAAGCGGTGCTTCAAACATTGTGAGTTTTTGATTTATGCTGATGATGTAAAAGTATTTTGCAAGATTAAAAATGAGGGTGACCTGTTAAATCTGCAACAAGAATTAAATATTTTCTGTGAATGGTGTAACCTTCCTTAATAAGCTTTGCCTAAACGTTTCAAAATGTAAAGTTATGAACTTTTCAAGAAGACGAGATGGCTGTGATAATAGCTTATTTTTAAATGGAGTTATGATTGATCGGGTCCATTCTTTTATAGATTTAGGTGTCTTATTTTCTCGAAATTTATCGTTTATAGACCATATTGATAGATGTATCAGCAGGGCTAATCCAATGTTAGGGTTTTTATTCCGTTTCTCAAAAGATTTTCATGATCCGTATACTCTAAAAGTCCTCTTTGTGTCATTAGTTCGTTCACACTTGGAATATGCCTCAATTGTCTTGAATCCGTACTATAACAATTCCTCTAGCCGTGTAGAATCAATTCAGAAGCGATTTCTGATGTTTGCTTTAAGGCGTCTCCCTCGGGAGGCAAACGCTCCTAGGTATGTGCTACCGCCATATTTGGGCCGTTGCCTACTACTGAATATTAAACCATTGTCCATCCATAGGCAAATTTCATGCGCACTTTTCGCGCGCGACGTTATAATGGGCCGAATTGATAGTTCACAACTACTGTCGTTGTATTCATTACGCATTCCCGTGCGATCACTCAGGCACCGAGGCATTGAGATTAGTCTCCGCTTCCATCGTTCGAATGTTTCTGCTGTGTTCGATTTTAATTTGTCCAGAAACGAATTTAAAAGTGTTGTTAAGAAATTTTTATTAAGCTAATTTGAATTATATTTGTATTGATTTCATTTTAACTTTTTTATAACTACCAGATGAACAATGGTACTGTTGGCTAATAAATAAATAAATTTAAAAAGGCGATGGATGTCTCCATTAATGGCGAGAACATCACGGTGTTAAGAGAGGAAAAGTATCTAGGCGTCACACTGTCCAGTCCCTCAATTCCAACAGCCACATTAAATCAATCAGTAAACAATCAGCTAATGCCTTCAGAATCCTCTATCCGATACTGAACCGTAACAGTGTGCTGCCGGATACCCGCCGGATTACGACTTCGACTTTCTGTTTCCATGACATGGCTCAATTAAATTATATCGGTTACTTCTCGGCTATAATGTTGTCTAATCGGCTAAAAAAACTGCTTGCCTTACCATGCGACTTCCTAAACAGCATCACTCACCAATACTGAACAGATCGACATGTTCACGCTTATACACGTTATTGCGCTTAGCATTGTAATCTAGGATTAAGGTAGTGTTAAGATAGTTCGTAAGTTGTAAATATTGTAAATAATAGTTTTAAGATAACACACAATAAAGCGTCGCTTCTTGCAAGTTTACATTTTTACACAATTATCTTATTTTTTAGAGAATCAGCACCTTGGAAGAAAAAGCCCCTGACACGGTCGAAAATATTTACTTATTTATGTACATGTTATTGGTTGGTTACTCGGTATAAGAAAAAATTGTACAACATTGCATTAACATTGATTGAATATGATGTTTGCGAAAACGTCTGCAGAATATTGTTTTCTCCCAGGGCAAGAGACGAGAACCCGTTTTCGCGTGCTGCTCGTATTTTGTTATTGTTTTTTTTTTTATTTAAAATTGGAGAGAGAGAAAAAAAGAAGCCTCGATAAGAAACCCAAGCGTCGGCTTAACCGATTTAAAATTCCAATTTTAACTGCGCTAATGCATATATAAATAATTGAGCAACCCGGATTGAGATATCCGGAGACGGAGTCGGTCAATTCCACATTCCTCTTTTAAAAATACGAAAATAGCAGCTCTGAGAATTCCGCTCTTATTTCTTCCTTCGTAATAGGGTTTTACAGTCCGTTATACATCGTACAAAAAACTAACCCCTGTTAACAGTTGATGTTGTTGTATTTTAGACTTGGGTGCGGTTGCTTGTTAACCGACTTTAGCTCAGCGTTAATAGTGGATTCAATGGTTCCCAAGTCTACAACAACCTAGATCTAAACCGCTAAAATAAAATTAAAGATTATGTTGAAAAAAAATATACAAAACGAAAAAAACGGTATATCTGTCATAACGCCTCGTTTTTTATTTCTTTTCCCAACATCCGTCTATTTTATTTTCTGGACCCATTTTTTTAAATTCATTCTTCAATGAATTTAATTTTGCCAAGAAAAAAAAATAATACCGGTTTTTTATTTTTTTGGTATAACAGGGGTTTGCAAAATCATGTTTCACCTTGTTTAGGATTTTATTTAAAATATTCAAAATACTTAAATAACTTTAGCCTAATTTAAGTATTTCGCAATACCTATCCAGAGTGTGTTTGGTTGATTACCAAAGAAATTGAGAAAATTTGCACCAACCAAACATTAAATCTTAATTATTTTAGATCCGAAATGGTAAAACAACAATGGAGACATTTTTTACTGATGCTTCCTACGTTCCTTTGTTTGAATTTAACATACAGGAAATAATAGGAAAATTTCTTTACTAAATCCATTTTAAGAATTTAATTTTTTTTGCTCTGTTTGTGATTTGTGAAAATAATTTGATGGTACTTTTGTGTTGTTGTTGTTTGATAAGTTGCTAAGAATTTGTTTGAGTTTCATTTTGGAAAATTCATTGTTGGAATTTTTCAAACGAAACTCAAACAAATTATCAACAATTTTACTGAAATAAAAAAAAAAAAAATCATATCATCACAATAAAACGGAAATATTAAGAATGCCTCGTTTAATAAGAATAATCAAAATTTATTGGTGGAATTGCTTCCTAGTATAACTTTTAATAATAAGGCGATGTATCCATGAGGAAAATCCCACATATTTTAGAATAAAATACGTAAGTGGGCTAACAGGTTTCTTGGAATTGCTGCAAAATTTGAAATATTTTGGGTTGATTTTAGTTTCGAATTTACCCCTCCCTGCATAAACACAAATTATTGTAACATTACATCATTCATTACATTACACTGTCTTATATTTTTCTGTCGTGATAGATTAATTTGTATCATAAAATTTGAGGTGATGTTGTCAACGTTGACAATCATTCTTTTTTGAGATATAAATTTGGGCCAACTTCACAAAGATAACCCATGGTGTAATGTTTTGGAACTGTCCTTCCAACCTCATAAATGTATACGGTAATTTTCGTATAATTTATGCTCTCAGTATGAAGATTATAAATAGAAAACAAAATAACAATATTAATGATAATAAAGATCGAGAATCGACGGATTTATTAAGATTTTTAAATATTTAAAATTTAAAATTTGAGTTTGAAAGGGGGGCCCATATTGGCGGTAGTGGTTTTGGAAGATGGACACTTGTTAGGTATTTTTAAAACTTTTAATCTATTTTTTAATTTATAATTAGTTTGTTAAGAACCAATTAACCATTTTTTACTCTAATTTGAATTAATTCGTGTAATTTGTAATATGCAATCGATTCTAAAATCATTTTGATGTGTTTTGAAGAAGAGGATTGTTTTTTCCGCAGAGCGGCAGCTACCTCTTGCAAGTGATTATCCTGCTCACGACCCATGATTGTCGACATACGATCTAATAGTCGATAATAGCGTTTGATTCACTCGCTAAGAGGCAGTCTTCTGAGAGGAGTTACCAGGAGTGCAACTTGAGAAACTCCGAACTTCACTAATAGTTCCTTAAACAGATTTCACGTGAGCTGATTTCCATTGTCGGAGGTGATAACCTCCGGAACAGAGAACAGCAGAAAAATCTCATTTTCCGAAAAGGTGCATAACAAAAACTAGAACAAATTTTGAATAGTGGTCCAGAACTATGGCATACAGGAATTTCCACGTTTCGAACATGGATAAGGACCCAGGAAATCTAAGAACATTCTCTGAAACGGACCAGACGGCGCTACAGGATGGGAGAACCGGCCGGGTGGAGAAATTCACAGGTTTGTTCATTTTACACATATTACTAATTTTGCACATAGTAACATACCACTTTACTTGATGTTGCTTCTGAAGCCAATAAAATTATCGTTATAGTCTTTCAAGAGTTTTGCTGCTGGCGAGGTGTGCTGAAGTGGAGGAATGTGGGCCTGCTCAATCAATTCAGCGGTTATGGTAGAAGGCACAACCAGTTTAAAGGCAGGGATATCGGTGTCCAGATACTGAATTCCATAAGAAGAAACGATCAAAATTTTTTTTATTCTGGACTTTAATGTTATCGCAATCCTTCATTTTATTTACATTGTTAATTTGCACTAGATACTCTGGGTCACTAAACGGTTTAGAGTTATGGAGCACCGTCACCATAATGGGAGTAAGCAACACATATAGCTCCATAGATGGAGCTACCGAGGCTGCAGATAAAATAGGAGGTGCAAACGAATTTTAAATTGGGCACCAGGATAAATAATGTTCTTATCTTCGGAGACATCACTACAAAGACAAAGTATCAGGTATCACATTCACCGAAAAATGGTCTTTACTGAATTTTAAAACTGATTTTTACAAATGAACGAAATTTATTTAAAGTAAATGAATCGCCATCACCATTCGCTAGTAATCCGCATTATTTAGTTGTGCAATATAAACTATTCTTCAACAATGGTTACCCATGGGTAACTGCCGTGTGTATGACATTCAAGAAACGTAATACATCGAGCTCTAGAAGTATTCGGAGATGGATGTGGTCCTGATGGCATTCCAGCTTCATTGTTAAAGGATTTCATGAAGTTGACAGTTCCGCTGTGTCTTCTCTTTAATCAATCTTTAAAACAAGCAATATTTCCAAAGAAATGAGAAGTAAGCATAGTAACACCAGTTTTCAAAACAGGAGCAAGAAATGATGTCTCTTGTTACAGAAGAATTACATCAATATCTTCTATCCTCCTTCTATCCTATTTGAACTGGTAGTATGCAACTCATTCAGATCATTGGTTCCTCGATTCATCCCACAGTATCAACATGCAGTTTTATACCCAAAAGATCAACATCAATAAATCTTATTGAATTTACCAGCTACACCATTACAGAAATTGAAAAGCATAAGCAAGTTGATGTGGTGAATATTATCTTTGCGAAAGCCTTTGACTCCATCAGTCATTGTAAAACGTTGAAACAGTTATACAGATTCGGTTTTTCTAAACAGTTTGTTGCATCTTGCATGGTTTGAATCATATTTGAGTAACCGTATTCAGTATATTGAGCTTAATGATATCAGATCGGAATTAATTCATGCTACCTCAGGAGTACCACAAGGTTCATAATTTTCATCAACGACATTACTGAAGTAATACAGCATTCTAGGGTATTAATGTTTGCAAATGATCTCAAAATCTTTAAGACAGTAGAAAACATCGACGATACAAATAAGCTACAAGAAGACATCGACAAGTGTTAGTGTAACCTTCTCAGTTCCAATATCAACAAGTGTACGAGTTTATCGTTCCATCGGAAAGTTAAGCCTGTTATACAACAATATCAAATTAATGTGCATACTTTTACTAAAAGTATTCGTAAATAAAGACATAGGGGTTACTTTGGTATAAAACATGTGATTTACTAAGCACATTGAGCAATCCGTTGCTAGAGCTAATACCATTAAGCGTTGGACGAGAGATATGCTGTCTCAATTTGAATATGCTGTCAATGGCTGATGTCCTTTTAACGATGAACATATCCATAATATTAAGAATAGTATCCAAAAAAAGCTTATACGCTATATAACGTGGAAAAATGTATGGGGTTATGACCTAAATTTACCGTTCCACGTTAACCTAAAGCGATTTCCACCATATCTTAGTGGATGCAAATCCTATCAAATGGCAACATTGGAAAATAGACGAGAGCTTTTAAAGTGTTCGTTTGTTGGAAATATTTTACTAGATCAAATCGATGCACCGTCTCTACTGGAATCAATTAAAATAAAGGCACCGAGTAGAAATTTAAGATGTCAGGAGTTCCTTCATCTGTATAAACACAGAACAAGAACCAGTAAATGGGATGTCGAAGAGTTTTAATAAAATTGACCATCTGTTCGACTTTTACGTAAGCAAAGATAGCTAAAAACGTAGGTTGAAGTAACATTTTGCTCCGACCTAACAATATTTCAATTTGTCGACTTTTTATCTGAAAATAAATAAATCATTCTGTGACATTAACCAACAACAACGAAGCTCATTTTCACCTCGGAGGCTATATGTCAACAGGCAAAATTATCGCATTTGGGGCTCAGAAAATATACACGTGGAGATCCACAATGGAAAAGCCGATGCATCCACAACTAGTGACTGTTTGCTGTGAATTTTGGACCGGCGGCATCATTGGTCCAATTTTTTTTCGAAAATGAACAAGGAGCCGTTCTTACAGTCAATGAGGGCGTTACCGAGCATTGATTAACGAGTTTTTGTTACCCAAAATTCAAGAGGAGGCCACATACGACATTTGGTTTCAACAGGACAGCGCAACTTGCCACACAGCAAACGAAACAATCGGTCTTTTGCATACTGTCTTCGGGGATCGAATAATCAGCCGTAACGGAGCTGCGATTTGACTCCGTTGGACTTTTTTTTTTTTTGGGGAGCAGTTAAGGATAACTGTTACGCTAACCATCCAGAGACTATCCAAGACTTGAAAGATCAAATCGAAGTTGCATTGATGAGATAGGAGCCCATACAATAAAAATGTTCTAAAAAATTGGGTTTGACAGAATGGGTTGCTGTATGTAAAGCCAGCCATGGAAGTCATTTGAATGAAATTGTGTTCCATACTTACTGGCAATGTATACTCTTTCTAATAAAACAAACCGCTATGAAAAATATTCGTTCGTCATTGAATCTAGATCCAAATTTAATTGCAAACGCTAGGTGGATCACCCTTACGTTGTCAAAATAAAATGCTTGTCAGAAAGTTTTCTTTTTTCTTTTTATTGATGCAATTAATTTTATAATTAATTTCGAAACATTTTTAATAAAAAATTAAATGTGGTCTTTAATAAAAAGCTGAACATTAATATTTGGATACCGCATAAACTTATGTTGAAATTTCTTTCGACCCAATAATTTATGTCGTACGATTTTACCACTGCAATTACAACCAAGAAGAACTTAATTGACCTAGTTTTAGAATATGTAATTCATTTTTCGTCTGCAAGCACTTCAGTTTTCTTTTAGATAATCGAATCTCACTTTTTAGTTTACTCATCCAATCAAACTGATTTAGACTTTTTTTGTGATAATAAAACCAAAATGTAGGTATTATTCTAGGAAAATATGTTATTTCAACTCTTCTTTATTTTCATTCTCCCATTCTTATAGTTGTAAAACTATTTTATTCAGTTTAAAAAATTGGTTTTTGACTTCACCATTTTATTTTCTACAGATTTTCTTTAATCTCGAAAAAGGACAAAAAAAATGGAAAAGCATAAAAAAATTCAATTAAGTACAGTTGCACTGGAACCGTAATAAAGTTAAGAAACAAGTTTTAAAATAAACTTTAAATTAAAGAAAATGATTGATTTAGAGATGGTGAATTAATTTAAGCTCGGATTTATATTTTGTAATTGAATTTTCTTATATAATATGGCGACAAAACTGTACTAGCTATTATTTATGTGTTTTAATGTTGGATTATAATGTTGCTGCGATACAGATCTTTCGAATAGTTAAAGCTCCATATAATTCTATTTTGTTTTGTTTCTTTCTTAGTAAAAAAAGGTATAAACTTACAAATCATTGTATGTATAAAGAAGACTATACATATGGTAGTATGCACATCCTATCAGATATTTTTGTCAGTGATACAATAATAACATCAACAGAGCACAAACTCGTTGACATACAAATTCCAATTAAAACTAAATGATTTTTGTTATAGCTACACTTCAGCAAACATCACCTTCCTGGAATGAAGTATTTTAAACACATTGAAACAGAAAGGTTTATGCTTTGTACGTATTTCAATTTATGGAAAAGCAAAATGAAAATATTATTGACAACATAAAATCGGAAAAAATCTATCGACAAAAAAATTAAAAAAAAAAACTTAATGTTAAAAACTATCAAACCTTCATCATACATCAATTTTATTTCACATGTTAAAAATATTTTCAATTCGATTACACGTCTCTTGTGCAAGTATGGTATTTTCCAGTATTCAGAGAAAAATATCGACAAATAGCTATTTACATAGTTGTCAATTGATTTGTTGACATCTGTGCTGATATTTTTGAAAAACTATGTTGACTATTAAATTTTTATCACTATAAATAATTTTAATTAGGTTATAGAAAAATGTCATGGTATATGTACGGAAATGTGGTGGTGACGTTTGATTTCCATCCTTAATCCATGAACTGTATACCATGTAATGAGTAGGGTTCTAAGACAATAAACTGTCGGCTACATATTAGGAAGGAATTATGAAGAATTTAGACCACCTTTTCACTCAAGTTTTGAACAAATAAAAACTAATTAAACTTACAGCTTAAAGAGCGTCCCTTATATAAATTAAATTTCGTTTTGACTTAAAATCGACCAGCAAAATTTTTATTTTTTTATTCAAATTTAATTATTTATGGTGGGCAAACATTTGCGGAGAGTACTGCATGCAATGAGATATAAAGACTATATAAAAAAAATATAAAATTAATTATATTCAAACATTAAATTATTCTGGTATATTCCAAATTGATAAATATTTTACGAAGAGGAGAAATTGTTAAGAGTTGCAATTGGACGCGGTCCATCAATTGTAAATCCAGATGAATTTGTCATTGAATATCTGGCTCGTGGTAAGGCTGGAAAGTCTAACCAAATTAGGCGCTTTAAAGGATCCATTCGGAAATGAGCGCGCTAAAGTCCAATTCGTGAATTGAAGAACTGTAATATTGTAATAGAGGGAGTCCCTGAATGGGTTGGTAATGTTAAAATTGACGAACTTCCGGATCCTCCGTAAGGTGGAAGTACGAATAGTGCAAGTTACACGAGGACTGGATAGATTACTTTACAGTACCAGGTAGAAGTCCAAGGGGTAGTAGTAGCAACAAGGTCGGGATCTTATTGCTGCCAGTACATATATTTTATGTTTAGTACAAAACTCGATGAAAGGGAAAGATTAACTGGGTGATAGCATAAGTAAAATTAAAGAATCCGAAAAGAGGAACCAAGAGCACCACTTCGGGAGATGAATCCGAGAAAATAACTCAACCATCAGCAACTAAAGACCGAACACCTCCATCAACAAATGCACGTACGATGATGATGATCCAAATATCCGGGAAAACTTGGCTCACTCTTCTGCTATTGTGAGATCCAAAGTCGATCTTACCAAGTCTCAAAAGTTAATCCAGGGATAGCCACTTAAGCTGCTTTAGAACGTGCACATCGAATTCCCTGGTGACATTAGTCCAAAAGTGAGCACGGTCGGGAAACTCCGAATATATACCTAGATGTCCGTAGGCTAATGAAGTGAAGATCCGGGATGCGTATGCGTTGCCCTTTAATGGTCTCTTGAACTGGCTGGATCGAACTATATTTATTTACAGCATCGACTTGCAAGATTCTGCTGCGGTTCGTTCGTCTATTTGAAGAAAAGAGGCTACCTGGTCAAGCAATTTGATTGTTCATCAAAGTTTTCGGACGTTATGAGGAGGATTCCGAAGTCAGCGGAATCTCCCGATAAGATGACCTCCTCATAACGTCCGATAACTTTGATGAACAATCAAATTGCTTGACCAGGTAGCGCTCTTTTCTTCAAACAGCAGAACGAACCGTGAGGTTAGAAAATAATAAGTTCCTGTTGAATGAGATACGCTGTCTAAGGTATGTGGCAGGCGACGGTTGTCTTCGGGTTGACCCAGATAAGAAAAAATCCAATAATGCATATTTCCGTCCCCCACACCCTGAAAAAGTTCCATCGATTCAAGGTTTCACTATCTACAGCTCCAGTTCTAATGCATCTGAGCTTTGATCAGTGATTTTACACCCTATGCGATGCAAATAAAACTGAGATTGAAAGCGGGCTCTTTCAGGTTCGTGATGATATTGGCAAGCACCCTATCATATATATGTCTCAGAAACTTATCGCAGCACAGCGGAACCGAACTAGATCCATAACCGACTAACTCCATAACCGAACTAGAATATCTATCCGCTGTGCTCGGCGTAAAAAAGTTTCGGGCATATGTTAATGGTACGAGGTACTCGTTTACCATCATGGCTCATTGGTCAAAAGTGGTTCTGGAAGACTTGCTACACTGTCTCTAAAATTATAAGCCTTCACGTTCGACAACCATCAAAAGCTTCAATGGAGTATCTAAAGCTTTCATGGACAGCATACAATCAGCTTCGGAGAATCCAACTTTGCATGCAAACCTCGATGATCCAAAAATTTAAGGCAAAAGTACGTCAATCTTCAAATCGTTCGAATCGTTCCGATAATAGTTTCACTGACGTCCAGTATGGAAACTTTATAAACCGCAGTCGTTCACTGGTAAACTTATCGTTAGAAAGATTGCAGCGACTTTACTTTTGGCATTTACTTTTACTTAATTGTAAGGTGTGTAAGCAAACCAAGGCACCGAATCGAGCTCTGCAACAACCAACGGGGAAGTAAATTCTTGGTGTACGCCCAATGCATAGACTGTATATAGACTTTATAGAGCCATATTCAAGGTCAAAAAACGAACATGCCAATTTGTGAAGCCATTGAGAAATTCACTAGCAACTTGTATATGTAAGTTTCTCGAAGAAGAAACATTTCCGGTTTTTTCTATTCCTGAGTCTTATAACATCCGATAATGCCACTCAGTTTAACTCGCTGTGAAAATCTGTTAAATAAATATGGCGTGAGTTATATTGTGACACCAAAATATTCCTCCCAGTGCAACGCATCGTAATATAAATCATGAGTCTACCCAATACTCTCCGCACTGCTTGATATTTGGACAACACCTGACCTCTCATTGGAACGAGTATAAATTGGTGCTTGAATTAAACCTAGTATCTTATGGATAATTCAGCGTTAAATCCAAACCGAGCCGCCTATGTTTGTGTTAGCAAAATAAGTTGCGAAATGGATATACATATAACCTGAGGAGCCGCAATCGTGAAATATGTGAGGGTCAGACATAAATCACCAACACTTTTTTATACAGGGTTGTTTGCTGGATAATAATTGGTTTCAATACCATCCGTTCAACAGATCGAAACAAAGTGAAATTAATTTACTAGCTGTTTTAACTTTGTACACTTTTGCGAATTGTGCCTCACTAGTTTGGTAATTTGGTTAACTGTGCTCTGACTTCTTTTCGTAGATTTTAGCGCTACTCAAAACTATACCTAAAGAAAAAAGAGCTCACAATAGTCCAAATTCAGCTTAAATAAAAATCGACAAATCAATTAGAATTTAAATGGAAATTTTATAAAAATTTGTTGTGAATCGTGAATTGTGATTTCTGTGATCGCTTTTGGTTCACATTAGAAAATCAGAGCAACGAGAGTTTCGAGGTATTCACCTCAATATGAGCGTGATAAAAAAAAGGCTCTTATAGTCAATTGATAAACGACCAAAATAGTCGTCAATATTTATATTACACTCTAGGTTGTTAGGTATTACTACTACAAATAGCTTAATTTAATTATCTCCAATATCAATGCTACCTAAGGCGCGTTCGTTTCAGCTGAATTAACTGATGTAGTAGCTACATCTAAAGTATCTGAAGTGAAACGACTATTCGATTCGCAACGTTTCACTTCAGTTAAAAATTGAGCAACTGAATTAACTGAAGAGGTATTTTGCTCGCGTAGATACCTATGACGAACTTTTCTTTAATTTTTTTTTTTTTATTTGTTTTTTTTTTGACATTTTGAATTTGGTTTATGCAGTTAGTGTTGTGATCAGTAATTATAAATATTAATTAAAAATTATTTAAAACCTATAAGTAAAACCAATTTTATAAAATATTGTTTGTCTATATTTTGTTTCTGCCATTTATCTGAAGTGAAGAGTGTCAATCGAACAGTTTCTCCTCTTCAGTAGCTTAGTTAAGTGAAGAGAAACTCAATTATGTGAAGAGAAGAGTTATACTCTTCAGTTGAAACGAACACGCCTCTATTGACGATTGGAGACGTGATTTTAGACAGTGGGTACGATAGTTAGTTTTATTTCCGATAGATACATTTTATATGTATTTCTTATGGACAAGGTACTGGGTGAAAAACTTTATTTTATTTCCGATAGGTATCGCATTTTGTACTTTTCCAATCGCCAATAGTTACTACATAGTTTTTTCGGAATGATATCGCTAGTAGCTCAAAAGTATATTTAAAGTTGCCCAATATATTCTCAAATTTCCCAACACAAGCCCATTTAGTGTGTATAAATATAATGTTGATAATAGAAATTTATTAGCATATACACACTTGGGCAGACTTATGCTGGATCTACACTTTCAAATAATTTCCACAAGCCTATTGATGCAAGCAAATTTTCACAAATAAATTAATAATTAACTTAATTAACATAAGCTAACTAGCTCACTGCGATTTGTACAATTTCAGTTGAACGATTTTTGTACTCTCTGATTCTGATGACAAAGTGTCATAATAAAATTAACTTGAATTCAAAAACTTCTTTTTTATAAAATCATGCTGGGTTTCGAACGAAACCTGATATTTCCGCAAGTTATTTCAACATGTCCACTGTATAGTGGTTCAATAACCATACACAGACAGAAAAAGCTTTACATGGATCATGCATACCAATTCATAAATGAATGAAATAGAAATTTTTGTCTTTTTATGCATAAAATTCATTATTTAAGAATAACAATCATGAACCATAAATAAATGTCAGTGAATGCTTATTCATAATCTAATCCATTCGCTCATAACATTAAAATAAAAAAATAAAAATTTTAACCAAGTCTATAGTTCATAATACAGCCTGTTTTTTTTGAGTATTTTTGATTTTAGTGAATATAATTCGCTAAGTCAGTGCGTTCTGCTTGATACTTAAGGTATTAAGCTAGAATTGTATTATTGTAGTTTGGTCGTAGCTACCTGATGAGTGATGAGTAGACCTTAATAAGTAGGCCAACATTATTGAACTCAATTAAGGAGAGTCCTCTCATTTTTGGATAGTCGACACATTTGTATTGACTCTGGGGAAAAGGGGCGGGTGGGCGCCGGAAAGGGGGAGGGAGAGTAAGGTTATTTCTACTTTTGCCAATAGATACATTATGGTGATCAGTGTTACCACTTTACTGCAATAGTAGTAGATCTGCTACATTTCTATACTTGTAAAATTTCAGTACGTACTATTTGATTTCTGCTACTTTTAATGTACTTTTTAATTCAATCAGATTTTTCTATATTTCGAAATTCGAATCGGCTTTAAATAGTAGAAAGAAATCCATATGCATTGCTTATTGGGTATTTATATCTTTTTTTTTGTTTGTTTATTTCTATGTTTTTTTGTGATCAGCTTCAGTTCAGTGTGTGGCCTGTCGTGTCGGTGTGGTGTGATGTGTGAATCACCGTGTGATAAAAAACTGGTTACATTGTATAATTCAAATTCATTTTCGTGTTTGGTATTTTGTTAATGGTGGTTTTTGCTTAATTTTTTTTCTATTATAAAATAATTTATATCTTATTTAAATGCTTGTTGGTTATTGTTTTAATAGGTAAGTTTAGAATAATTTTTTAATGCACATTTGTTAATTGAATATACATAATTTTCAGCCAAGTAACAAAAACGTGAAATATTAGTTATAGGTTATGTGTGTACAATCAATTTTATCATTTTGTGAATCAATTTTAATAATAGTGTGATTTGTGCGGTGTAAAATAATATTATTCAATTAAATCAAATAAAACTCAACAATTTCACCAAATAAATTGCTGTTTCCAAGACCACCGATAAATTGTGCAAAATTTTGTTTAAACTGAAAAGGAAAAACGGTTAGTTAAATATTTGAGGTTTTGTACGCGTAACCAATTTTAACAATAGTGTGATTTTCATATTTGAAATCCAGGATTATTCGGCTGTCGTATTAATAATAGATAGAAATATATCAATATCAACTCAATTTAACAGGCACCCATAAAATTATGTATATAATCAACACCAGTGCTAATCATTTACTAATCATTGTTTCTTGTTCAATGGGATCACTTGGAATTATTGAAGAATGAAAAGATATTTTCAACCTATTCAAAAAAATAGGTAAGTCGATATTAAATGTTAAGGTTATTTAAAATTTTTTCTTACTAAAGTGTCACTTTTGCGTTTATTTTAGAAACCCAGAACCATCGAGCTCTGGTTCTTATGTTAGTCAAACTCAACCTGGAAATAAACAAACATGCGATGTTGATCACACTGAAACATCTGATTCGGAAACATCAGATGATCAATCACTTGCATTTCAGTCAAAGAAAAAAAAGTATACCCAGAAATATAAGAATGTTTGGGAAAATAAATTTTCTTGGCTTACCCATGTGAATGGCGAAGCATTTTGCAAAATTTGTATAAGGACAATGGTAAATAATCTAACCCATTTTAAAAGACACGATAATTCCTCGAATCATACAGAAAAGATGAAAAATGCTAATGATTTACAAACAATTGACCATAATTTTTAAATCAACGTGTTAAGAAAAAGAACACGGTGGAAATTATGTGTGTAATTTACTGTTTACAACATAATTTGCCGTTTCGAATAATGGATTGCTTAACAAAATTAATTTTAAATGTCTCATCAAATTCAATACCGGCTCAACAGCTTAAATGCGGTCGCACCAAGGCCACCGAATATGTAAATGTCATAATTGGTCCATTTGCTGCCAACAAACTCAGTATGATATTTTACGTCAACAGTTATTTTCCATTATAACCGACGAGACAACGGATCTATCTTCAAATAAGCAATTAGTTCTAATCGTACGCTATTTTAGTGAGATAAAAGGTAAAGTGGTAGATGAATTTTTTGGAATGATATAGCTTGAAATATCGACAGCATCTGAAATCTTTGAAAGTATAAAGAAGCACTTTCTAAAATATAATATTAACCTCCAAAATATAATTGGCCTAGCAACAGACAATGCATCGGTAATGACTGGAGCCATTGGAGGAGTTAAAGCTCTGCTTCAAGAGGTTAACCGTGACATTTTTTTCCTTGGTTGTACATGCCATTCGCTAGCCTTATGTGTCAATCACTCCCTTAAGTATTTTCCCGAGACTATAGAAAAAAATATAAAGGAAATTTATAACCATTTTTCGCATAGTCCAAAGAGACTAGTTTACTAAATTTCAAGAACATTTCAATTTAAAACATCACAAAATATTAAGGATGTGTAAAAGGCGTTGTCTATCACTCGAGCCAGTAATTTCTATGTAGAATTTTAGAGCAGTGGCAGGCATTGAAGCACTACTTCATCCTTTACTGCTTCGAGATAAAAGAATCAAAAGATCCAAACGCTCAAAGAATTCTCGACTTTTTATCGAACAATGAATCTAAACTGTATTTAATATTTCTGTCTTATATTTTAAAAAAAACCAATCATCTAAATAAAATATTTCAATCCGAGCAACCGGAAATCCATAACTTATATCCACAAGTTCATGGTATTTATAAAGAAATTTTAAAAAATTTTATCATTTTAGATAAAATTGACTTAAACGTTGACCTAAATGATAAAAATAATTTGTTACCAATTAATTTAATGTTTTTTTCAGTACAATTTCAGGAATTGGAAGAATCTTTTCCCGAAGAAGATAAAATTAAAATTTTAATAATTAAGCAAAATATTGTAAAATTTTATAAAGAGCTTTGTTCCCAGATCAAAAAACGTTTCCAATTAGAAGACACAAAGTTGGAAGTTTTAAAATATTGTAATGTAGATGAAATCATTTCTGGTAGTATGCCATCTATTCGTCCATTACTAGTAAGTTTCCCTTTTCATAAAAAATCCATTATTACAATAGAAACACTTAACGATCAATGGCGTGCTATGATTGGGAATAAAGAAATCCTAACCAGAATTGATTTTTCCAATTCGAATACGATTGAGAACTGGCAAAACATTAAAAGTTTGAAAAATCATTTAGGTTGTCTAATGTTTGCTGAATTAGCAGATTATATTCTGTGTCTACTTTCTTTGCCGCACAGCAGTGCAGCCGCAAAAAGAGCGTTTTCCCATTTGAATTTAATAAAAAACCAAAAAACTAATAGACTCGCAAACAGAACAATTGAAAATATAATGTTTGCAAGATTACTAATTAGAGAACTTTGCGATACAGATATATATTGTCCTGAAGACGAGTTATTGAAATTTGCATCAAAGTATAAATTTGTAGACGGGGTATTTCAACTCATTTGAAAATTAATTAGTTTTTAAAGTGATAATTTGTGATTTGATTGACTGAATTCCTAAGACTAAAAATATTTATTTATTTTATTTACTATTCATACATAATTTTTTATAATTTTTATATATTTTTATTTTTATGATTTTTTATATTTAAACATAAATTTGTTGGTAAATGAATAAAAGTATACAATTTTATGTGTAAGGCCTGTATTAGACTATAAAAGATCTTTGACAAAGATATTTGATAAAATATATTTGTCAAAGGCTTTTGATAGTGTAATATGCATATTTTATAAATTTTTTTGTTTTATCAAATTTCTTTTATTATACTTAGCTTCTTGCGGCTAAATATGATAAAAGATTTTGACGTTGCATAATTAATATTGTTTTTAAAAAATTGTATTTTATTGTAAACATGGCGGAAAATACATTTAATTGGAGTGTTTCAATAACCAAATGTTTAATAAGTGGATATCAAGGCGCCCGTATGCCGATAGACTTCAGGTTTTTTAACACGCAGTCTACACTAAAAGTTAGTTTTTTTTTATCTTTTTAGTAACTTTAATGACCAATGTACCAATTTTGTTTTTTTTTTGCTTTTGCTCCAAAAAAATATACACAGAATATAATGCCAAGAAACAAATTTAAATGAAAATATTTTCACGAAACGCCAAAAATGCGCTAAAAAGAAAAACAAAATCAAAATAAAGCAAGACCAAAAAACCAAAATTGGTACATTGGTCATTAAAGTTACTAACTTTTAGTGTAGACTGCGTGTTAAAAAACCTGAAGTCTATCGGCATACGGGCGCCTTGAAGCAAATGAATTTTTATAAAATACAAAAAGCCTAGAGTATAAAAATAGGGAAATTTCCACTTTTTTCCTTCAAATTTCTTGAATAATATGATAAAATCTTTGACGTAGTGTAATATAGCAAAATATATGTTAAAAGTTCTTTTATAAAATAAATTCAATGAAAATGTTTGATAAAATATCTTTGTCAAAGATCTTTTATAGTCTAATACAGGCCTAATAAGTTGTTTTATTTTCTACTACTATTGATTTTCAAAATGTAGTGATCTACTACATAGTTTAAAAAAAATGTAGCAGATTTGCTACACTATTCGAACCAAGAAGTGGTAACACTGATGGTGATTGGCCTCTGTATTTTTCTGATTTGTGTCAAATCGAAAATACTGTGAATGCCATTACTAGTAATATATTGTCTATAATAAAGCCGAAAAATCAATTTGATTAATGCTTATTGTAGCATAAAGTAATATATTAATACGTATAAGTCATGCGTTCTTTCATGCATATATATGGATTATTATTCATAAGCAATGAACAACTACCAGAAATTTGGCAAATATTAAGCATATAAATCATAATAAAGATACTTAAATTATGCATTATTTTTCATTAAACATGAATAACTAAACATGCATATTATTTTTAAAACATTATGAATATAATTCATAATAGATGAATAAGTCCTTATTCACAAACTATGCATATAAATAAACATTTATTGTGCAATGGTCATTCACGGTGCCAAATCAAAAGGTTTTATTCATAATTTATGTACCCTTATTCATAATACGAGATATTATTTCTCTCTGTGAGACGAGAAATCAACTTTCATATATTTTTAGAGCCCTTGGCTTTTCTTGTTTCTGTTGAAGAGCAAACAACGAATTCATCGGGATTAAAATTTTAGCATCTCGTTTCATTTGTAGTTAGGCGAGTTTCCAAAGTCGAGTCACCGATTTCCAATTTTTTATATTTTCCGTTGGCTATAAGAAATTGAATTTTGGAATTTTGTTTTTTGGATTCTTCCGTTTTTTTGAAAGTCAATTGTTCACAATCGAATAAAGCTAGATATCAGGCTTGATCTTATAGTAGCAAAAGTTCATCGCCCTTAATTTAGTTCTGAAGATTGAGAGATTTTCTCATCAAAACAAACAAAATATTAATATTTCGATGTTCGAAATTTTTAAACCAATCTAGATTAAGCAAAATAATAAATCAAAAGTTTAAGACTTCAGTTGCAAAATATCATTTTAAACAATCAAAATATTTGCTAGATTCGGTACACAATACGGTAAGCATAGACATTCATACTATGTCGATTTCTCATTTCAATATACTAAAGGAAAAAAACAAAACTTCTGATATTTCCAATGTTATTGGTGTATTTTATAAGGCAATGATTTTAAAATACGTTGCGAATATAATACGTATTGGCGATACTCCGGTAATAATTGAATGGGAATTTTTTTTTAAATCTTTTGTGTTTTAGTAAAATGAGAAATCTACCCGACAAACAATTTTTAACCATAATAGGCTTTATGGTTTCGCGACCGGAAAATGTCGGTTGAAAATGTAGAATAAATATTGAAATTTCTATACGAATGTTATTCGATCATTAAAATAAATAAACGAACATGAATAGCCAAATATAATAATTTACGAACTAATACGATTCCAACATTTCATATTGAACAGTATCGATTATACACGATGTAGCATTCACGAATATACCCAGTTGTACTTTGCGTGAGCAATCGAAACATTTTGTTTGAGATGGCACGTTAAAAACATGAAATAGAAGTATAAAGCAAACAAAATAGAAATCTTCGGCTTTTTAAATTTGTTTTTCATGAGTAAATTTACAATGTTCGCATTTTATTCGTTCTTTTTTTACGAATTATGGGGACATGTGATGATCACGGTGAGGTATAATAGAGCATCACCGTGATTGATCATTGATCGCTCTTGGAGCACTCAGTCGTACAACAGGGTATATATAACACAAAAAATAATGATCGGCTAATATTTGTATACATCGAACGCTACCGAGCTATAACATAAAATACAACGAAGCTATATTCGCTACAACAAGAACATAATACATATAAAATTCGGCTGCATACTTCGTGCATAGACAAACGAAATCTATACATTTGACGAAACGAAAATGTATAGAAGGAAAAGGAATGGAAATATGAGATTACAAATTTAGATCGCATATTTTAATTTATACTTTATAGTACTATCATCTTCGGCAGTGTGAAAACGTGTGCTGTGAATAAAAAAAAATTATTGGACGTGTTCAGTCGGACAAAAGTGATAAAAAATATCATGATATTATTTATTACCCTAACTTCACTCCGTTGTATTTTATGTCATGCCCGACTAAACAACCAAAATGATAAAAAAATGATAAATTGGTTTTAAATGTCAAACACAATTTTTCACGACTTTCACGATTTTTCACGAAGTGAAATTAGGTTCTAGCTTAGTTCTGGGTATAAAGGGGGTTAGTTTCAAAGCAATCATGTTTGATCCCAGTGAGAATGAATTGGAAGACGAAGTGATTTTAAAGCTGTACAACGAAAATCACAAGAAAATTTAAAATTTTGATTGTGACATCGAAAAGTACACTGATGAACAATTTCGGCGACATTTTAGATGTTCAAGAAGAACACTTCAAATAGTTATTAGGTTTCATTACAGACACATTGCAGTGACACGAACAAAGTGTTTGAGGAATAATAAAAACAAATTAAATTTGTATTTTAATTTAATATTAACGCAATAAAACTTTAAAAAAATAAATAAATTATGAACATTGTTTTTTTTTTATGTAAATTAGAACCAAACTCCGTTATTGCATTTGCATCATTATTAATTGCCGCACCAACTCCATCAAACATTTGAGATAGTTTTTCACAGATATACATAATTTTATCACAACCGAAATGTGTTGGTTTGAAATTTGTATTTATTTTGACAGCTAAAACCAAAAAAAATCTTGATTTTTTTGCGTGATAAATGAGATTAATTAATTTCGATAACTCTAATCTGTACGAATCCATCGCATCATATTTCGCTTGTACATATATGAACATATGATCCAAAATGCCAAAGAATAAAATGTTAAACGATCTTTCCAAACAGTCTATTAAAAGACGTATACTAAACCTCAATTCAAATAAGAAACCTGTTGCTAACCAATGCCAGGTTCAAGCAATTCCAACCACCAGCAAATCTAACTTTACTTTACCAACTTTACCAACTCAATTTACGTGCACCGTTGATGAGCAAAACGAATATAGATCGATGAATAACGAACCAAACAATGATGAATATGATACATATCAAGAAGTTTTATCAGATTTTGAAGAAGAAGACGTAGAACTAAGAAATAATGTTAAATTGGTAGATTTTATCCATAATTGTACTATCAAATTCAATATAAAAGCAAATGCTTTAAACGAGCTCTTAGTTTTTATGCAAAAAACACTGGGTTACAACGTACCTGTTGATAGCAGAACACTTTTAAGCACTCCAAAAAACCGCGAATCATCCGAATGCCCTCCAGGAAAATATGTTCATATTGGATGTGCTTCAGCTTTTGAAGATATGTTGCGTAATTATGACGGAATACCACCTGTGATTTTATTAGATATAAATATTGATGGGCTACCTATCACGAAAAGCAATCAAAGCTGCTTTTTGCCAATTTTGGAGAGGATTTGGAATTCTAAAACCAATAAAGTGTTTGTGATTGGAGTTTATCATGGTTTTAATAAACCAAACAATTTTAATCAATATTTAAGGCCGCTCGTTGATGAGCTTTTAAAATATTTATCGGATGGCTTTCCGTGGGAACAGGCTAATATAAATGTACAAATTCGATCATTCATATGCGATGCTCCTGCGCGGGCCAGCATTCTTGGAACAAAATCCCACACGGGATATTTTGGATGTCTCAAGTGCAATGTGGAAGGTGATTTCATAAAAAATAGAGTTACATTCCCTATTAATACAGTAGCACGCAAGAGAACAAATAGCTCTTTTCGAAACAGGGAAAATGAAGAACACCACAAGCATGATTCTATATTGGAAGAACTTCCTATAGATATGATCAAGCAGTTCCCTTTAGATTACATGCATCTTGTTTGTCTTGGGGTGATGAAGAAACTGCTTCAGCTATGGGTTGGTGGAGACGTTAAATGACTTTTACCTTCCAAAAATGTGAATAAAATATCGGAACGACTTGCTAAATTATCAAAGAATTAACCATCTGAATTTCAAAGAAAAATAAGAACTTTAGCTGACCTGTCGTATTTTAAAGCAACGGAATTCAGAACCTTTTTGTTATATTGTGGGCCATTTGTTTTAAAAGATATACTGCCAGCTGATAAATACAATAATTTTTTATGCCTTCACACTGTAATTTTAATTTTGAGTCACCCAGTATTTTCTAAAACAAAATATCAAATTGCAAACGATATTCTAATACATTTTATTGAGGGAGTGAAATTTATTTACGGACAACACAATTTAACCTATAATATGCACAGTTTGTCTCATTTGGCAGAAAATGTGACAGAGTTTGGTGATTTGGATTTTTTTCAGCTTTCCAATTTGAATCATACATGTACAAAATAAAATGTTTCCTAAGAAAGCCTAACCAGCCCTTAGCACAGATTTGTAACAGGATTTGCGAAATTAACAATGCCAATTTGAATCAAAATAAGTTAGATTTGGCATATCCTATTTTAAAGAAAAAGTCAAACCTAGGCGATAGAATAGTTTACTTTAGAATTAAATTAGAATCTGTTGAGCTGGATATTAGCGAAGGAAATCGTTGGTTTTTGACAAAAAGTAAAGATATTGTAATGTTTGAATATGCGGAATTACTTGGCAGTAAAATATATATTTGGGGTAAAAAATTGGAAGCTCTTTCAGACTTTTATCAATTACCGATTTCGTCAAGCAAATTGGATATTTACCGAGCTGTTTTGAATACGAAAGCAGTTATCGAAAAATTTGTAGTTACTAATATTTACAAGAAGCTCTTCGCCATGAGAAACAATGAAGAAGACTGTTACGTTGTATTTCCAATTCTTCACTTCATTAATTAAATAAGTACTGAAAAGTAATTTCGAAAGTAATTGTTGTACTAATTTCATTCTTTCTAGATAACTTTTATTTTCAACCAATCAACATGTATTCAGTCATCGAGACAGCTAGTCGGGATGGTGCAAAGGAGGTATCAGTTGTGTGTTCACACTGGATAAATAATGAGACGGTTGCTTGGCCAAAGTAATATAGCAAAGCTTTAAAACATCAGCTTCATCCGAATCCAGATTGGGAACTATTTGGATGTAAAATTTTAAAAAGCAATATAGGCAGCTATCGTGAAGCTAAGGAAAAGGAAAAATGTTTAGCAGAGTTCTCTTATTCAGAATTTGATGAAGAAGCCACGCTAGGAAAACAAAAGTATAAAATTCAAAATTTTAATGAAAATTTTGACCAGCCAGCATTAAATGAAGTTATTATAATAGAAAGTACAAACTGCCCTACAGAAGAATTTGCTATAGAACTGCCACCGTTAATCCGTATTTCTCAAGAGACAGAAAAAACGATATCCAATTTAGAAGGTCACACATCTCAGTTAATGGATCAAGTTTCAACACCGGTTTTTAGATCAAATTGCTTCATTGAAGAATATACGAATGAGAATGAAACATCAATTGATCTTAAACAAGAAACTCATTTGAAAATACAAAAATTAAAAGAAAAAATAAAGAAAAACCGGTTAAAAATTAAAGAAACGAAATCACAGATTTCCACCGTATTAGAAAATCAACAACACATTCTACAAAACCAAGCCGACATAAAAGAAATTTTGCAGGTGGTAGTAATGAATGTTAAACCAAAAAAGAATCAGTCAATAATTATTAAAGATTCCGCATTCATACTACCAAAACTTCCAATTAATGCTGTAGAGCAATTAACAGCCTTAAACTCTAAATTGGCTTCGCAAAGTTATATGGATCAAATGGTATGCATACATAAATTGATTACTGACTATAATACAAAAAGTTTAATACGAATTCGTTTGTTTCAGACTCTCCAATTATACAAGTTAGCTGCTGAAAAACCAAACAAGACAGTTAAGAACTGTTTAGAATACTTATGCTCCACTCCACTACTATCCAAATATTCATGGTCGGGACAGAATTCTCTCTCGAAAGGTAATCAATTGAATAAAAATAATAATAAATTCAAATAACAAAAATTTATTTTGTAATGGAAATATTTAACTAAAACTCCTTTTCTTTTTTCATTTAGAAATTAATAAGCTAGTCTTCGCGGAGTACATCAGCATCGTGGAACTTTTACGAGGTGTGCACAACTATTTGAAAACTAGCAATGCAGTTCCCACAGAAAAAATAACACTAAGTGTGAAAGAATTTTTAAAAAGAAGCAACTTTCGCTACAACAAAAAAACTGTATTATTAAATATATAATAATAAGTAAAGCTGCGCTTTTTTCGGTTAGCCTTTCAAGATCATGGTAGTTATAATTCAGCTAACTGAAATAATGTTAAACCTTCAAACTAAGTAATGCAGATTTAAACATAAACTGCATTTACATAAAAATATATTTTCAAAAAATTTTTACTTTCCTTGCACTATTTTTGTTTTTTTATCCAGAATTAACTACCAGAGAACTGTTCCTATTTAAAAAGACTGAAATTAAATTGTTAACGATTTTATTTAATGTTTCAATATACATATTTAATTTATGTATACTATTTTGTTTAAGTAACTATTTATTTTAAATTATTTTTAAGGACCACAAATGAATTTGATTTGTATGAAAAATGAAGAGAAAATATTAAAATAATAAAGTATTAAATGTACTAAAAGAATCTTATAATTTTTTTTTGTTATGCAATTAATCGAAGTAAATAAATCGAATCGAATAGCAGCATCAGAAAACAAGGGTAACCATGTTTGCTCCGAAATTGGACAGTCAACAAATTGTAGAATCATTTAAATGCGACGGTTAAATAGAATTCAGTCCAATATTGGACAGTTAAAAGTCGGTTACTTGTCAATACTAAATTTTATCACCGTGGCTAATTTTGGCGTACAGTAAGACGGTTTATTTATGGTAAAATGTCGGGCTATTATGATTGACTTTGCGGTAAGTAAAACAAAACCTAATCTATTGTGTTTTAATTTGTTGAAGTATAAATTAGAACTAAATCAAAATATACACATTTTATTTTATTTTATCTCAAAACCAAATGTATAAAATGTTTGAAATGGCTCTTACTTATCAATTACTAGAGTAGCGCAATTTATGCTGCTATCCTTTTTTTTAAAATAATCAGTAAGTGAGTTGTACAAATTACACATAATTTCGTACATATTCCGGTTAATGTGCACATTTCCCGCATGCGCCTTTGGTAAATGTAGTTTTCCATCAAATTTAAAAATTTACATTAAATATAAAATAAAATTTTTGTTTGAATTTACTGAACATATTTTCTAAATTGATCTAGGTAGGTGCCATTGCCGAAAGAGAGAGAGAAAGAACGAATTTATTAAAATACCCAAATAACCGTTAATGAATCAGTCGAACATCGCACTTGAACCAATCCAAGTGAAACTCCATATTTAAGCTTTTTTCTTAAGGTACTAGTAAACTTAGGTGAAAATCAGCCAACCGGTAATTGTTACTCCCTTGGGCAAGAAAATTAATTTTGCAAATATCTCAAAAGTAGAAGATTTGCAGAAAGAACATTATTTACAAAATGTTTAAAAAAAAAAAAAATTCTTGTATTGGCCACAACTATTTTTTTTTTTTGTTTTGTTAGTTTTGTTGTTCTATTTATTTTAGTGAAAAATACTAATTTTGCTTGGACCAGTTTGGTCAATAATAATTACTAACAAAATGAATGGTACTATTTTTTCGCAATATAACAAATTGATATGGTTAAGTTATTTAAGCTACAGCAATTGTTTGAACTTAGATCATAGAAGAATTACTAAAGAAGCATATTTTGTATGAGTCAAAGATACCTAAGAAAATATTTTCAAATATTTTAAATTCAGTTTTTGAAATTTTATGAGACGGAGATAATAATTTCTATTTGTCTCTTTTTATCATTCATGTTTTAAATATACAAAACGAAATGTTTTGAAAATAATTGAAATATCTACAATTCTACGAATACAAATACTAGAAGCCACACCCCTTACAATTTTTGTTAATTTTCTATCATTTAGATTTTGTCTTTGTATAAGCAAAACCAAAATAAAACACAAAATATGAGTTGATTCAGCGTGTATGACTACTCCGTTGACGAATATCGTGAATTTGATTTTTTTTTTTTTTTTTGAAATAGAATGAAGTGTTTTTAATTGTTGGCATTTTGCGTTATAATTCCTGAAGAATAATTTGGCAAAAAGTATTTACTCTAAAATTTAAACGAAAATTTAAATTCTGAAAAATGAAGATTTAATAATCTTCCTTTTCCAGGATTGTGTGTTGAAATATTCTGCGAAATGGTAACTTTCATTCTAATTTTAATATTAAATCTCCATTTGTCAGATAATTTTAAATTTTCATTTTCAAGCAAAAATATTTGTATTAATTCCAGCGCGCGGCTCTTAATTGGCCATATTCCAATAATCTATCTTTTTTGGATTTAAGAATCACATTTCCATCGTACCTGTCGATTTTCATCAAAGCTGTTTTTAAAATAACCAAGTTCCATCAATTTCATATGAAAATCATTCAATAATCCCATTTTCGTCTTAGGTCTCAAAGATCATAATAAATTAAGAAATAGCCAAGTTATAGGCCAATTGGCCCTATTCCAGAAGTATATCCAAAGATTCCATTTGCATCATATACCTGTCGAATTTTATCATAATTGGTAAAGAAATAGCCAAGTTATAAGTTTTTTAGGCATATTCTAAAACTTCACATAACAAGTCAGCCAGATATATTTTTTTTTTATTAAATTTTTCTGGGAAAATATTGAAATTTTTCAAGCTTAATTGCATTGTTCCAAATTTTAATTTTAAATTTGAAAATTTTGCAGAACCTAGAGAAACCCGTGACATAATTGAGGAGCCAGCCACATAAAATGACGAGCAGTAAAAATAAAATGCATGAAACATTGGATGGATGTTATCAATGAGCTAAAGTTGAAAAGAATGCGTACGCTTGGGATGTACTTTTATCGTTTAGAAAATGAAGTTGGTTTTTGATTGATTGATTCGGGTGTACGACAAAATGTACGGATGTTTGGAACATGAAAATACCGTAAAGATCGAAAGGAATTTGCAATATTGTAGTTAAGACTAGAAATTATCTTTTTGTTCAGTGACAACCCATTCTGAATGAGCTTACGCTCAAAATGGGGTGTTTCAAAATTGTATTCGTGCAAATAAATAAATAAAAGTAAATAAATAAAAATAAATAAATCATTTAACAATCCTATTGCCACCGTACCTGTCAAAATTTATCATAATCCCCAAAGAAATGGCCAAGTTACTGGGTAATTCGCCATATTCCAAAAATGTATTCAACAATTATTTAACAATTCCATTTACATTGTACTTGTACCTGTCAAATTGATAGCTTTTTGGATTAAACGTGCATTTGCCTTTCAATTTGTTTTGTCATACGATATTTGCCAAATATGCAAATTTGCCAAAGATATTTTGATGAAACGTAATTTTGTCAAATGTCGTTTGTTATTTCATACAAAGCCCGTAATAAAATTGATACACATCCCGGTTTGTAAGTGTTGGCGAGAAGTCGAGAAGTAATTTTGTAATCGTGTCAAACAAAGGTTACACAAGCGAAATGAAATACATTTGAATATAACATGCAACATGCCAAAACCAACAAAAATGTCTATACAAGCCATACAGTACAAAGACTTAAGATATAAAAAAGTACGCTATACTATATTTACATAATCTACACAAACCTGATTTTGTTGTTGTTTAAATATTATATGAAAAAAAATTCGAGGTGGGCTGTGTCGTCTACACGGCCGTAGGTGTTTTGCGTGATAACGTTTATAAGATGTTGAGATTAACTATTTTAATATAATATAAACTATACGCCACAATTTCTTTACTCACAAAAAATTGCTTCGATCAGAAGAGGCGTTCTCTCGCTACAGTGCTCTCAATCATTGTAAATCGTTATTTTGCCGTTTGTAATTTTAATTAAAATTTATGTGGAGATTAATTATTTTACTTGAAACTAAATTATCTGCTACAGTTTTTTATGCACAAATTAGCACCAGAATTACTGCAATCAAATGAGGCGATCTCTCGCTATAGTGCACTCAAGCCCTGTAAATCGGTATTTTGTAGGTTTAATTTAATATGGAGATTAATTATTTTAATTTAAAACAAATTAACTACCACTGTTTCTTTACGCAAAAATTGACTTCAGAATTGCCCTTCAGAAAGGCAAAATTTCGTGTCAATTTTCTGAACATGCGGTGTAAGACGTTATCACGTCAAAACCAATAATATAGAATACATTTTTTGATGGGATCTGTGTAAAGAGCGAACAAGACGGCTTGTATAAACATTTTTGTTGGTTTTGAACATGCATTCTCACACCCACACCACTTCTGATCTGTTTAAGTTAATTTCGATATGCGGACTCTTTCTGTGCTTTTTTATCAAAACCAAAAATAATAAAATGAATGATCCGAATCCGATTGTTTGGCGAAATGTAAGAAATAAATGATCGTAATAAAGTCAGATTGATAATACACGTGTACGTATAAATGTAAATGCAAAATTATTAATGAATTTTATTTTCTATCACAGAGCGGGTCATTCGCCTTTTTGTATTTTGATTATTTTACTGCTTATGTTTTTGTTGCATTTTTTTCTCCATCTAATAGAGTTTAAATGTAGGTACGTTTGCGATTCCGAATGTAATATTACAGTTTTTAGATGAATGGAGGAAAAATCAAAATGATAAACTAATTTATTAAATAAAAAAAAATTGTAATAATTATTAAATAAATATTCATTGTATTCGTATTGAATAACAAATGATGACTTTAGATGTACTTGAGTATAAGCTAAATTTGATTTGCACGCACTAAACACGTTTAACTATATATTCTTCCTTTTAAAGTTCTGTAGAAAAATTGGGAATAATAATAGCGCCAAGTATTCTAGACTAAATAAAACCATCACATTTTCTGTAAATGTTTACTCAAGTTCTGGTACCTATCATGAAAATGAGTGCGAGCATTTTTCTTTTATTTGTGAAGGTCGTTAATGTGACCTAATTTCTTCTTCATGATATTAGCAACATTAATTGTATTCAATATTTTCTGGAATTTTCTCAATCAACGTAGTAAATGATTCAGATGACAATGTTACACTGTGAGATACTGAGATAAACCAATTCCCCGACATTAAGACTAACCAATTCCGGCTAGATAAGAATAGTGAGCGAAGTTTGAACTTACGAGTATGTCAGTGTATTTATGAAAAAAAATATTAGTTACGTGATATATGTATTTGTATATAATATTTATGTAATTCTCTTAGACGAAAAAAATGTACATTATGTAAATGAAAAAGATTTACATCAGTTTTGCGTATTCTTTGATTCAAAATTTTTTTAAAAATTGTTTTTTTTATGTAAATCAATTTTGATAAATTGAGATTTTTTGCTAAATTTTCCCACACCTTTCAAATTATTTAAATTCAGATTTTTGAATTTCTGTAGAAAAACTTGTCCAATACTTTGGTAAATGTCAATTATAATTACAATATAACAAGCGAAATACCAGTTATTCATTCCCAATTTGGAAACCGTAGAATTCACTGATAAGTGAGCCGATCACCCGACTGCTGGTCGGGTGTCCCAGTAGTCATGTGGCCCTCTTACTTATCAGTGAATTCGATGATTTCCAAATTGGGATTGAATAACTAGTAGATATATAGTGCAATTGTCGTAAGTTGTCAAATAACAGCAAAATGCTTTAGCTGCTGTAAAATGCAAAAGAATTCAAAAAGGAAAAATTTTCATATATGAGTGTCAAATTTATTATTTTTTATTTCAGAAATTGTTATATTTTACAATTACTTAAAGTTTTTAACCTTTTTGAAGCTATGCTAATTTATTTTTAGTCTTTGGATTTGCTTGTTGTCGGTTTGTTATAGACCATGTGGATTTTTTTCTTATTAATACCAGAATAAAAAATTAATTAATATTTTTATATGGTCATAACAAGGCCCATCTTCTTTTAAAGGCTTTATGCCTCTCTCGGGAAAATCTCTTTCAATTACCGCTATGCATGTTTCAGTGGTTTTAAAAGAAATAGTTGGTAAATGGCAATCATTTTTCAATATTTGTTCAAAAACTTAAAGACATGTGTATGCTACTTCGGCATAGACTTTGTTGTCGGTGCTTTTAATGATCCAAAATTGTTGATTTTTTCAAATTTTTTCAAATATGAAAGAATCAGCTATTGCAGGAATTTCTTCGTTTTCTTTTAATAGCCTATACTGGCTTTACACCGTAGATAGTATAATAGCAAAATAGTATAATACTATTTTACTATCTACCGTAGTCGGTTTTACACCGCATAAAATATTCATAAAAAACAGAAAATTATAACAAAATAATGGAAAAGAATAATTTCAAAATACACTAATATGTTTCTAGACTAATTTATCAATAATCCACTGTCAAAATTTTCCTTCTACAATAAAATATAATAGGTATTAAAATTTGATAGCTATCAAATCAAAATATTATATTTTATTTTTTCTATTATACTATCAAAACATCGGTTTTACACCGGATAGCAAAGTAGTATTGTACTATTTTGCTATTATACTATCTACGGTGTAAAGCCAGTATTAATCCGACATTCAACACAATTTATTTTTTTGAACCACAATAGCCTGCATAATAAGCTACTACAGGAGCAAGAAATGATGTCTCTTGTTATAGAGGAATTACATCAATATCTTCAATACCCAAATTATTTGAACTGGTAGTACGCAACTCATTCAGATCTTTGGTTCCTCGATTCATCTCACAGTGTCAGCATGGTTTTATACCCAAGAAATCAACATTCACAAATCTTATTGAATTTACCAGCAACACCATTAAAGAAATTGAAATGCATAAGCAAGTTGATGTGGTGTATACTGACTTTGCCAAAGCCTTTGACTCCATCAATCATTGTAAAACGTTGGAACAGTTATACAGATCCGGTTTTTATAAACAGTTTGTTGCGTGGTTTAAATCATATTTGAGTAATCGCATTCAGTATATTGAGCTTAGTAATAGAAGATCAGAATAAATTCAAGATACTTCAGGAGTACCACAAGGCTCTCTGGTTGGTCCTTGGATCTTCATAATTTTCATCAATGACGTTACTGAAGTAATACAACGTTCTAAGGCATTAATGTTTGCAGATGATCTCAAAATCTTTAAAACAGTAGAAAACATCGGCGATACCCATAAGCTACAAGAGGACATCGACAATCTAGCGAAATGGTGTTTTATTATTTTATGAAAATTTATTATGATTTTTGAGACCTAAGACGAAAATGGGATTATTGAATGATTTTCATATGAAATTGATGGAACTTGGTTATTTTAAAAACAGCTTTGATGAAAATCGACAGGTACGATGGAAATGTGATTCTTAAATCCAAAAAAGATAGATTATTGGAATATGGCCAATTAAGAGCCGCGCGCTGGAATTAATACAAATATTTTTGCTTGAAAATGAAAATTTAAAATTATCTGGAAAATGGAGATTTAATATTAAAATTAGAATGAAAGTTACCATTTCGCAGAATATTTCAACACACAATCCTGGAAAAGGGATTATTAAATCTTCATTTTTCAGAATTTAAATTTTCGTTTAAATTTTAGAGTAAATACTTTTTGCCAAATTATTCTTCAGGAATTATAACGCAAAATGCCAACAATTAAAAACACTTCATTCTATTTCAAAAAAAAAAAAAAAAATCAAATTCACGATATTCGTCAACGGAGTAGTCATACACGCTGAATCAACTCATATTTTGTGTTTTATTTTGGTTTTGCTTATACAAAGACAAAATCTAAATGATAGAAAATTAACAAAAATTGTAAGGGGTGTGGCTTCTAGTATTTGTATTCGTAGAATTGTAGATATTTCAATTATTTTCAAAACATTTCGTTTTGTATATTTAAAACATGAATGATAAAAAGAGGCAAATAGAAATTATTATCTCCGTCTCATAAAATTTCAAAAACTGAATTTAAAATATTTGAAAATATTTTCTTAGGTATCTTTGACTCATACAAAATATGCTTCTTTAGTAATTCTTCTATGCTTAGATTAAAAAGGGAAACAATTGAATTCCTAATAATAAAATATATTATTTCCTTTTTGTTTTTCTATTACAACATAAAATATAAGCTACATAGTAAAACTAATTTTTGTGTATCACTTTGCCCCATTTCTACCCTACTACTTTTTTTTTTATATCAAACAACTACTTATCCAAATTAAATTATTACAAAATAATTATTACGTCGCAGTGCAGTTTTTAGTAGATGATGAGTTCCTTGAATTTTTTTGTTGTTTTGGTGTAAGCATGTAATTGTTAAAAAATAATATGTAATTACATACAACTAATTTGGCAATTAGAACTTGTTTTCGTAAAATACATTTTTTGGAATATTTCTAATTACGACAAAATTTGTACACTTACAGTTTATGTAAAGAAAATTTGGCGCCTGCTTTTGACAGCTGTTTTTATTGTGGTAACGTTATAATATATAGCATTCGAAAAAATTACTTACATCATAAATATTATAGAACCAAGCAAATAAAATATTTGGTTTTGAAACATCAAAATTTTGAATAATGTGTGCTTTTAATAAAACATGAAATTTGATTGCAAGGGAAGAACAAAGATCCTTTCAGGAAAATGTTTTAAAAATTACCAATTTTCAAAATCTTTTCAATTTCAATAATTGTGGTTTAACAGTGCAGAAAAATGTAAAAGCGAACTGGAGAGTTACACCGACGTCAGCGCTCGAGCTACTTGTCTGATTGGGTATGTCAATTAATTTTGTTAAAATTGTGAATTTCCATTAAATTTCCATAAATTGTGTTGCCAATTTAATATTATGTTACACCAACAGACAATGAGTGATGCTTTTCACCGATTTTCTTTTGGAACCACATAATGATAAACTGGCAACACAAATTCTCGAAATTTAATGAAATATGATAGCCACAAGAGGGCTGTTGTTTTCAAGAGAAATTTTTATTTATTAAAACGATTTATTTGTTTTTTAACTTAATTTTATTTTTTATATACCCCTAGGTTTCGACGGTAAATTCCGTCAACTTCAGGGGGAAATTCATTATGAACAAAAATTTTTCCCGGGATGGAATTCCCGGGAATTTAAGAAATTAAAAGTATTCCCGCTTCCCGGGAATCTTGTTAATATTTCCCGGGAATGCAAACTCCAATTTCAATTCTCTCCTATATCGTTTAACATGTTTAATTTCATGGAATTAATCAGAAAGTCGTCGGTGAATGGTACAACCTATGTGTGAAATTAAATATACAAAATAAAAACACGTTATAGAGTTTGAGTGTAAAGAAATGAATATTATACAGAGAGTATGCTGGAATAGTTTCATAGTGAAAATAGCACATCGGGAAGTGAAAATTTGCGGAATGTGGTATGAACGAATATTGAGGAATGCGGTCCAGCTACAATTGGTTCGTAACCCGCTGAATATACCTTCAGATGCGTTATAAAATCAAAAGATTGACATACCCTAAGCTGAAACGACTACCTCATTTTTTTTTAGAAATTTAAAAGAATAGACGACTGTTACACAGACGTTAAAACTTCTAAAAGAAAGGTTAGCGATTAGAAGAAAGAAAAATGTTGTCTCGTTAATAAAATTTCTCCAAGATCCAGAGTTGGAGCAGAAAGTTATAGATGATACCTTTTTTGGAAAACAATGTTCTAGAGGATTTTTGTGGTAGTTCTTTTGAAAGCAGACAAAGAAGAGCTGTACAGAATTACCTATATATTCCATAGGTTTTGCAGGTCAAATTCACTCTTTTGAAAATGATATTCAATTTTTTGTTGTTCGCTCACAATTTTCTCCAACTAATCCTCAATATTTTCCAAAGTATATTCGTGTTTTTTCAAATGAAGTTACTTTGAATTAATTGTAGAATTAATTCAAATATTTTTGTTGTTTTTTACAATTCAAAATCATTTTTTTGTAAATCAACTCCAATTTTCATTATTATACCCGTTTTTAGATTATTTCTGCGTTTCGAATGCAGCATTTGCTTAATAGAACTGGTATTCGTTTGAAATTTATGGAACATATCGATCATTACAACAACGTAATAAATAAAAATTAAAAATTTTGGGTGAAAGCAATTTATAGGACTTTTTATTGTTAGTAAGTCGTTCTTTTGACTATGATTAATGACGAAGTTTTTACTTTTGAAAAATTCTCAATGGGTTTTAACATTAGACAAAAAACCAATGTGGTTGGTGTTTATAGAAAGATGTCTAATATATATTAGCTATTTTACAGTGTTGTCAATCAATTCATAGCGGCAATCAGCGACGCATTTCTGCCTCTAACTGACTCTAGTTTTAGGCGGGCACCTGTATTCGTTTTTGATCTAGCAAATATTATGTTCTGTCTTTCTTCAACATTTAACCCTCAAGTTGCGTCAGTCTTTATGTGATCCTGAGATTATTTGAGCCGTTTTGAATCGAGGAAATGTGTAGCACTAAGTCAGCCGATTCTCTTGATTTTTCTATTATATTTTTTTTTAAGGTATTGCTGGATTTTCCTCTACGATTTGCTTCGATTTGAATCTTTTCCCACCACATTTTTCCACAATGATTTTCTCACCACCAAGGGTTAAACCCTTGTGTGTATACCCGGCCACCCGGGAGGCCATTTCAATTTTAAATATTTGTGGTGACTGCAATTTTGAAGTTAGTCGTTTCTAGCTTCTTTAGTTTTTAAACACCAAAATACAAAATTTATAAAATAAATGCAGCAACATAGTGGACTCGGCAAAAAATTGGTTTTAAAGGATGGAAAACCCGAAAAAATACACTTGGCTACCCGGGTGGGTCGGGTGTGTACTAGCGTAATTTTTTTTGGGTATACACACAAGGGTTAAATTATTTTTTAGCGGAATTAGTGGTATTTTTATTTATACCTGACACTTCCGCTATTTCTACAATTGATTTTCCCTTATTGCAAAACAATAATTATAATTTTATGGACTCTAAACTGATCCTTTTACAACATTGGTCCATCGTACTTGGCTACATTCCAGAACTTCATCCAAAATTCCATTTAGAACCCCAGTTCCAATGCATATGCTAAATTTTATCAAAACTGATTGAGTAATAGGCATGTTCTATCCTATTTGGCCATATTTCAGACCTTTATACTACAGGATGTCAAATTTCACTAAAACCCATTATGAAATAGATAAGTTATATCCTAGTTGGCCATATGTACATATAATTTGCTTAAGGTTCTTAACTAGAAGTGTAAAACATGTGTATGTGTAAAATAATTAAGCAAATCGTCACGCCTTGTCTGATTTGAACCAAACTTTACAAAAATATTGTTTTTGGAGGTTGAGCTGAAGATTGACTTGAGAGGTTCAATTGGGGATTGATTTGGGAGTTGAATTAATTTTAAAGACCGAATTTCTGGTCACTTCATGAGGTTTCAGCCCTTTATATTTTATAGTTGTATGTTATGTTATTTCTATTTTCAATACAAATTCTACTAGAAAGTGAGGAAATAACATAATAACATGGATTTATAATACCGAAACCTGACTGTAGAGAATCAATCTGCGTATACAAAGCCGGTTGCTCATCTGTCAAGGAGCCTTTGTTATAGCAGTCTTTGAGTATGTCTTCGGATGTCTTCTTATAAACTCCCTTTTCAAATTAATCTTTGAAAACAATATTTTATTATGTAAGTCCATCGAAAGGTTGTGGATATAAGGAGTTGGATATTGGTCAGGATTCAGGAATCGTTATTGTATTAAGATGACGATAATCTCCGCAAGGCGGCAAGGTCACCAATCTGTGTTGTACTTTTTATAAACCATATGAAGCTTCTGGAGATGATGATGGCTGACAAATGCCAAGTTGGATCGTATGATCAAATTCAGATTTAGCTGCTTTATGCTTTTCTGGATCTAAACGACAAGAAGACCTTCTGTAATAATGTGGTGAACTGCATTGTACCTTACAGGTAGACTATAATAAGAAGCATCAGTTAAAGATGGAAATGACTTAAAGATTGACCCATATCCATTTTCGGCAGCAAAATGAATAAGCGTATTCGTATTATCATTTTTTGTTGAAGCCAGGATAGACATATTCATTTGCCGATCAGTAAGATATAGCAAAACCTCCTACTTTGGACACATCTATATTTTGGAAACTCCTCTATTTTGGACACTTTCATTCAGTCCCTTGAAAAAATGCTCCTTTTCCTCTATATATTGGGCAACCTTTATATATTGAAAATTGGACAACAAAAGTAATCAGACAGCGAAAACGTTGAATTAACTATGGAATTAATCTGAATTCAAAATAAAAATGTTGATCTGCACGTCACTAATTTTTTATTAAAAAAAGAAGGAATTTTCCTTATATTTGACACCTCCATAAATTGGACAGTCCCTTCGCTGTATAATATATAGAGGTTTCACTGTACTTTCTCTTTAAGTCGACAAGGAGTCCATATTTCGAAAGGTATTCGAAGTTCACTTGTAGTAATTTAGTACTAAAAGTATAGAGATCTGCTTCAGTATCTACAAATAAAGAAAATTTTTGGAAACATTACGAATAAAAAGGCGGCAATTTTAAAATATCGGTGTATTCTTGCTAAGTTTAGATTTTCCGCTACATGGTTGCGAGCGATTGTAGGCATTATTTCAAAAATGCCGATGGTATCGGCAATGGAGGGATCGTTGTCTGCTTGTGCTTCTAACACGATTTCTTGAAAATCGTTGTTGAAGTATACTGATATTATTGTGCAGTAAGAACTTTCTCTTGATTTTAAAAAATTTCGCTCCTCTAGATGAGGTGAATTGCTTCCCAATGAACGGGGATTTAACGAAGAGATTGTGCCCTCGTTAGCGTTGACATTGATCTACTACTAACGGCAATTTTCAAAAATTTTGATGATTGATTCTTCGCCAAATGCGACCAAAGTGCCCCGAAAAAGTTTAAAAATCCTACGGATCCTAAGTTGCTTAACTAAATTTTCGGAAGCTGCTACCGATTTCTTTAAACTGTAAAGTTCTGAAGGATCTTTGGTAGCCTATATCTTCTCTTTTTAGAAACTTTTCAAGCCGTTTCTCGTCAGAAATCTGTTGTCTACTGATTAGTTCTGCCTGTTTCATAAAGTCGAAATGATCGATGCATACAAGGCTGTATTGCATTTTATCTGAACTAGTTGCTTATGCGTGAAATAAAGCTTCCACCTGAATGAACTATATGTCCAGATTTTCTGATGAATATGTTAAAATTTTAACTGCCTTAACAGGCTTCTGGAGGGTGGGTGTTATGAGGATGACTGAGAACATCAAATTTATATTAATACGATATGGTAAGTTAGTATATTATTCCATAAGGCTTTATTCCATCATCATCTGAGTGAATTACAATAATAAAACTACTTTTAAAAAAATATAACTTGACCGGAATATAATCTTAGGTTACTCTAACTAAACATAATATGTATAGATTCACATTTAAAATTATGCTCTTCCTTGATAAGAAAAAGCATTTAATAAAGATATGACTGGGTATAGGGTTACACTACATAATCATAAACATTTATTCAAACAATAATATGATTAGAATATTTTTATAGAATCAACAGATCCTATGACTTATTCTCTTCTTATGGCGTTGTTATATTTTATGATTTATGCTTATCCCAAATTACTATAATTGGATATAAATATTTTCGCTAGATCTACTCCAATACAACATAATATTCAAATTACTATTCTACAATTGTACATACTTACTTATATACATATGTGTATGCTACTTAGCTATCTTTTTCTGTGCTGAAAACCACCAACCTCCGTCGTATTTTAATCATATCACATAAATATGTATACATACGTGTGTATGTAGAGCAGAAAACAATTTATGTGTGAGAAGCAGAACCACAGAAGACGACTACGCCAACAAATAATAACATAACACAACATGTAATGAAATGAAAATATTAGGACAAAATTGTACGTACATTTATCATTTTAATGGTTTCCTAGCGTGTTTTCATTTTCCAAACTGATGGCGATGACATGCATGCGTTTTTTAACGATAACAATTTTTTTTATTTTTTATTATTTTAATTTTAATTTTATTGTTAACCGGGTACTATATTATTTTCATGTTAAAAAAATTAATTTAAATTGAAATGAAAAAAAAAATTTAAATTAATGAAAATTATGTTGCATATACGTAAACTTTTATAATTAATAATATACTTTGTATAACATACGATCGATTTGTTCGTCCGGATAGCAATGGGAACATTATTTTACTGTTTAAATTTAAGGTACTTACTTAAAACGTATGTATAGTATGTAAAATTTTGCAAAAACACTTTAATCATAATTTATTTAGCTATAGACCAAACAGCGAAACAAAAACAATTTTCAGATCGCATCTCGGGATAATTTAATAATAATAATTAACAATTAGTCACTGTCGTCTAAGATTAACAACATAAATAAATCGATCACCATAATTCATTTTAATAAATTTATTGTTTCTGACAGTGGATGTCTGCACGATATTGTGTTAAATAAAAATAACAACAAAATTTTAAATAATTTTCATCTCATTTTTTATTCAGTTACAATTTTCAATTTTATTAAAATTTTTTTTTTTTACAACGAGCAGCAACACTATAACAAAAATAAACACATTTCAATTTCCGTTGCCATAATAACTAATGATTCCGAATTCATATTTTGAAATATTGGAATTGGAAGTTAAAGTGAAAAATATAAATAAAAATCGCTTTAAAAATGGGGGAGGATTGTAATTGCTGCTGCGGATGAATAATGTACTTATATATACATAATATGTACATGCATATATGTATACTTAAAAAAAATCAACATCAAGATTGTTTGTTAATACAATAATCCTAATTTTTACCCAACAAATCCCTGTGTAATCCATCCAAACATACAATCCTTGTACTTTTCATTTTTTTTTTTTTTGCTTAATTACTCAGCTTAACTTTTAAACCCATCTGCAAGTAATTAGTTGAGTAGTATCATATATCTTTTTTTTAATATTTATACGTTCTTAAAACAGCTAATCCATATTACTAAGATTTAATATTTCATTAGACGTGTGATTTGTATTAATAATTAATTTATTTTGGGCTTCTTAAAATAAAACTTACGGGTAAGATAAGACACCACTAATTCGTCTTCAACCTCATTTCTGGTTCAGAATGATTTTATTTTCATCGCATAAGCTAGCATTGCATAAATCACTCAAATGATCAATTAATAATGGAATATAAATCCTTGATAAGCTGCGTTTTTTTTATTCGCCCCCGATAGCTACTATGCGCAGCAGTCAATTTTCTATACCCAAATTTAAATTTTACGTGCTATTTATTGGTAAATTAAATTTATTTAACGTCAAACTATAATTTTTAATTCAATTTCTTAGTGAAAACGTGATATAAAAAATATTTAGCTCTACCTACTTATAAGGAGCCGCTATCCGGAGCTATTTTTATATGACGGCTCTCGATAGCGGCTCCGGATAGCGAATAAAAAGCGCACTTATAATAGGCAAAAGGAAAACACATAATATGCCCTCGAAGTTTATTTTCAAGGAGTTATATTTCAAATTTTAAAAATGTATAATATAGGGTATCGAACATCGATTATCGAGTACCCGAGTACTCGGATATTTTGGCCCTTTTTGGAATACTCGACTACCCGAGTAATTTGATCGATTACCCGGATAATTAATTCTAACGTAATATCGAAAAAAAACTATGAAACGTAATTATTTTAACTAAAAAATTGAAAAAAATTATTAAAATACGATAACGTTTGTTTCTGATGATAAAGCAGAGTGCAGGTGACAAGTGACGTGACGCGCAAAGCGAATTTTTGACGTAAGCGCGTAGCATGTCGTCCGCACTATGGAGGGCTCCATATAAGGACCGGATTTAGCGTTTTGCACACATCTTCATTCACCGTATGCTACAAAACTTAAAATTGAATTAAAGCGATACGTATATGAGTGTACACAGAAATGTTAACTTCTTTTTGAATGAAAAAGTAAATTATTTTTCAAAAGTAGCCTATAGTTATAGCGTAATTCGGTCAATTTGGTGGGTAGCGACTGCCGATGAGTAAACTGGTGCGATATCGTTTGGGAAGAGCACTTTTTCTTGCTCAAACGTTCATGTAGGGCGTTCAGTACGCAATTTTTTAGGCTGTTTACCATTTTAATAATCCCTCTAAGCTTCATTTAGCGGTAGGCAAACATGATATCTTGAATTTTGTTCACCATTTCCTCAGTAGTGACCTTAACGGAGCGTCGTGTGTGGGGAACGTCACTCGTACTTATGTAATCCCATCGAAATGCAGTAAACTACCTACTTATGATTTTTACAATTTTTATAATTTAATCGGCTTTATGGTTGCCTTCGTTTGTTCTTTCGTTTTTTCATTCGTCATTTTTGAGCACATGATGCTTCAAACCAATCACTGATGCTGAGTTCACGACATTGGGCAAAAAGACGTATTAGAGCGATAGATCGATACCTTTGCTTAAAGTTAGAATTTTTTCAACCAAAGTATCAAATAAGCAGGCGTGGCTTATATCATTTAAATTAATTTGGTTGAAAGAGAATTTGGAATAAAATACTATGGTATTTTTCATTAATGTCATACAGCCACTTTACACTTGCTCTTTTGCATTACGTTTCTCTGCTTTCAAAAATCAATTAGCATTTACACGCGTTTGCTTGAATCAGTTTCACTGTTGTTACTTACCTATGTGTGTGTGTAAAAATCCTCCGTTAGGACGCGTCCGAAGTTTGTGATAATATTTTTTTTTAATAATAGTTTTGACGTGACTGAAATAATTTTCTCTTCCATATTTTGTAATAAGCTCATGTAATGGCAATGAATTTAGAAGGGCTTGCTGATAATATTATTGATACAATATTACACGATTGTTGGTACAGCACAACAACGAATAAATTGCTCATAAAATATTTAAAAAGGACAGAATAAAGGCACGCAGGATCACTTTTACAAGCGATTATAAATTTATTGGTCGTAAATTTAATTTCATCAATGCAAAAATCTGTTTACTAAAATCAACAAAAAATATTTCGGAAACGTCAAAATTATAACATGTAGTCGCTGTAATAATTTGGTTGTTTACAAAATCCTGTCATAATTATTACAGCTGAAACAATTATGACAAACTTTGGATCCGTCCTTAAAAAAAAATATGTTTGTATATAAATATGACCTTCGGAAATTTTATATAACTTTTTGTTTGTGTTAGTGCAAAGAAACACATCACAAAAAAGTTTTGTAGAAAGAGGAATTACAAAAGTATGACCTTCGAAATCAGTTTATAGAGAAAGCGGTAAAGAAGCGAGGAAAGGAACTGATGCAAGAAAGCATGTGTAAATTGGCTGAATGAAGACAATTATGAAATTGACTTTAGGGTTTAATACTGTGGTATTAAACAAAAACAGGATATCTGCAAAAATTCACCTTTTCAGTTTTTGCTGCTGTTCGTTCCAGAATCTGAAGCGTCACCTTATAATCTAAATAATTTTCCAAAAGCTTCATTATTTTCGAAACAATATGTGGAAAGGCAAAATTAGGTATCTTAGTAATTATTGGAATAAAGCCATATTTTGGATTATTTTACTATTTTAATTAATACATTTTATGCATTATTGATAATTAAATTCAATGTAATTAAAAAGTTAAACATTATGCAATACGTAAAATTATTAAAATTATTAAAAAAAAACTCAACTCAAACTTGCTCTTCAAATGCGTTTTCTCAACACTTTGATATTTGCAGATATCCTGTTTTTGTTTAATACCACAGAAGTATTGTTTTTTGTTCAGCAAGCGTTTTATTGATATCCTCAAACGAAATTGTTTGCTTGGTTTCTTCTTCTATAGATCAGCCCTGATTTTAATTTTTGCATGGAACTTGTCGACCGCAATTAACTTTTAACTTTAGGCGAGCTGAAAACGATCTTTCAGTCGAACAATTTTTTCTTAATGCTGCAACAATATTTGGATATAAATTCATCTTCCTTTATCCATTATATAACACTAGTAAATTTTTTTTGTGGTGTTCGCCAAAATGTACAACTCGACAATGAAGTTATTTTTGAAATATTCTTTGAAGTGGCAGGTTTTATGATTTCATCCGTATTTAAATTTGATAAGTTGATAATCATAAAAAAGACTGTGTCGACAATTCGAATAACATAAAAATTATTCGTTTTGTTAAATTGGATGGAAAGTTGTGAAATATTTATTGTCGTCCCTTTTTTTTGTGAAACTTGCCGCCCTAGGATCGGGTCTATAAGGTAAACCCGGGCCTATCCAAATAAATGCATATGTTTAGTTTTTTCGCGGCTCGCCTTTCTTCGCTTATAGAAACGCGTGCGCTCTTATATAGCATTTTTGTATGATTTATTTTTTAGGAAATATTTTAAATATACTTTCAAAATTCTTCACTTATATGAAGTATATACAGCCAAATGATTGTTTTAATTATATTCATTGCAATATGTATAATGAAGTAGATTTGTTTTAATCTGTATTTATGAATAGGTGTAACAGAAAATGTTTATAACATACAGTATTGGACAAAACTAGGCACGGGATGGTCCTTGCTTATACTTCGTTAAATAAAATAAGAAAATTAACTTTAACATAAAAACGAAAGAGTTCATCTAGCGATCAATTAAAAAAAATTACATTCAAATTAGGAACAATGGGCAGAATGCATAAAAAATAGTAATTGCTAAATGTAAATGCTTTTGCTCCAAGCACTAGCTTCAAGTAAATGAATTTGCTAAAAACAAAAGGTCAAAAGTAAATGCATAAAAGGAGCTTTTGCTACGATATGGTTTACTGAAAATTGTTTAGCATTTACCTCGAGGGAGTCTAGAATTTGCTTACCACAATAGTTTCTTTCCAATCGACCAACCGCAAGCACCCGCTAGCAAACCGCTAGTAGAATGGTTTTTGTCCTTGCTATGGTTGATTGGAACACTTAAAATGGATGATGTGATTAAAACATAACCTGTAAAACGTATATTTGTTCGTGTTGTAATACGTCAAAACATTGGTGCGGTGAACAATTAAAAATAAAAATATATTAAATATTTCTTTATTTATTTTTATTTCTTTATTTGTTAATGTGCAAAAATTTGGCGTAAGAGACCATCCTCTTGCTTAACCAACCCACCCTAAATTGAGCACAAGCTCAATCCTTATAGAATGGGTAGAAAAAGGTGGATAACTTAACCCCATAACTTTGTCCCCATTCAATGATGAATACGTCTTCCTTCAAAAATATCTAATGGTTCCCTCCAAATAGTTCGCAATTGAAACTCAAATTTTTAAATAATCCCATTCACTTTTTACGAAATAAAGAAAATTTAAATGTTTGACTGACTTGAAAGTCAAGGCGCGAATGACAGAGAAGACACAATAGTTTTATTTATCAAATCCAGTAATATTAACGTATATATTTATTTACGATTCATTTTGCTGGCAATAAACCGGCACACAAAAAATTAATATTTGAGATACAAAAATAATAATAAAACGGCACAAATTAATGAGCAACAAACAAACATTTCTTGGCATCATAAAATTACTTTTTTGGAACAAAATATAATAATTTGGCAACATTTATAACTTTCTGGCACTATTGGAAGGGTACACAAAAAATTATTTTTTGGCATCGAAATAAACATTTTGGGCGACAAAAATAATTAACTGGCAACAAATTTATAAATAAACAAATTTGAAATTAAAAAATTGAAATTAATTTTAAAATATTCTGGAAAATGGAGATCCCTAATTTAACTTAGAATTGTAGAGGCTAACGGCTTCGGTAACTCTCACGGGCACGCGGGAGGTTGCTGCGCTCCGCCCGCTTAGCCCTCCGAGGGGCTTTAGGATAAGCAAACATGTCGCACTGCGTGCCGCATGTAGGAGCGGATTATATAGAATCTATTAATGACAATGCAATATTTTATATCGATCCCCCATCAAATATTAAATAATTTGTATCGATTAAATTTAATTTTGTATCACGATTTTTTTTTTATTTTATTACTAAAAAATTTTTTTTTTGTGTTCCAAAATATTATCATATATTTGTTGCCAATTTATTAATTTTGATGCCAATGTTTGTCGCCACAATATTTAACAATGTCCTTCAAAAATATTTGTTTGTATTCTCATATGTGGGTCCAAAATATTATTTGTGATGCCAATTTATTATTTTTGATGCTAATTTTTGTCGCCAAAAATTTGTTCTTGTTTGCCCGTTTAAATTGTCCCATTTTTTTAACAACTCAACCAACATATTGACAAATGCGATAGAAAAAATTAATTTTTGACAAAACAAAAATAAATATTTTTGACATAAAAAAGCGGTTTATCAAGCGGTTCTACACTCAACCGCCTAGCGGCGAAATTATGCGTAACTGCTTCTAACAGCTCGTGAAAAATAACAAGAGCAGTTACGAGTAGTTCATTGAGCGAGGACAAAAACCTTTCTACTAGCGGTTTGCTAGCGAAATAAAAGCAAGGGATCGCAAGGTCGATTGGAAAGCAACTAATATTAAAATTCCAAAATGTTAAACAAACGGGTTGACATCAAAGTAAAATAAATGAACTGCGAATAAACGTAGTAGTCTACTAAAACAACTGAATCTTGTGAATAAATCAAAATCAGGGGGTCAATTCTCGTTCTATGAAAAAATCCAATGAAAAAAATCTTTTTATTTACATCTAGTTAATCATTTTTATTTTTTGAATGCAAAAAACAAAATTATATAATTTTCACAATACAGTGGGCCTATTCTGTTTCCATGAAAAACAACGTGAAAAGATTTCTTAGTCGAAAAAATCATAATTCGAAAGTTTTTTTTATGAATACTTGATTATTTTCGTAAAAATATTCTCATATGAAAAGAATTTATTCATTGAGGATTTTGGTGGTTGAGAAAATCAATAGGCGTTTTTTTAAATAGATCCTGAATAACTTCAGGCTAACTTTCGATCGTTAAACTTATTCCACTATTTACGAACAAGAAAGATAACTTCAGGATAATTTAGATGTTGTGGTTTTAATTTTTTTTTTTATTATTAGCTGTAAATACAAATAAACATAAAAACGAATACATTATTAGGATCAATATGAATGTGTTTTAGACAAATTATTTTGTATTTCTTTGAATTATCTCTCAAAATTCATTTTCAACCTTTACTTTCATATCAAAATTTATTCTTAACTTTTTGTATGTGATGGATAACTTGGATAACTTTTTACCAACATAAGAAAAGCTAAAAGTAAGCCTGAAGTTATTCAGGATCTATTTTCAAAAACGCCTAATAAAATGTGTATGTATCGATATACCGATAAACCAAAAGTTGTATTCCAAATCGCAAAGGGTTGTGGTTGATCGCAATCAACTGATCATACTTCAACTATTTGTAGTATATGAGAGCAAGCTAACTTGGTAGTGTTGATAGTTTATAAAAATATTGAAAAACGGAAAGAACTTTTGTTCATTTTCCAAAATCCCAAACTATTTTAAATGTATATTTCAGAAACTTTTTGATTCACATTATTCTACTGGTTTTAGTATCGAAATATCACTATAAATAAGCCTCAAATTTCTTATTGTAAATTTCTTGAATTATTAAAATCGACTTAATTCCTCAATCGCTAAAATATTCCTTTTCAGTCTTAATTTCCAAGTTTTATAATTCCCTAAGCTTCTTTAATTTTAAATTCAAGCACCTGATTTCTACTTCTATTTTAAAAATCTGTACATTTAGAATATCTTATTGAATCTAAGATTTCAAAATTATCACATTCAAATTTCGATGTAGTAAATTAAATTCAACAGTTTTACCAAATATAATAGGCCTATTTTATTTGCCAAATTCAAAATTGGTATTCATTTCGGAATCGCGTCCCTGCTAAAAAATACTATTGGATTTTTGAAAACCAAGTACACATCGGGTATTACGAATACCAAAATGGTATTGGATACAAGGCAATTTTTTTGCAAATGGTCAAATAAAATGCGCCTAATATTGCCGATCTCATGGAAAACATTTCGCCAAATTGTTTTTTAATATTGAGAACGAATGCACAGTAACTCATCTAGCGGAAATTTTTTTCATAATTAATTTTATCAAAGTTTCAAAATTCATAATGCCATCTAGTTTTGGTGAAAATAATTTAGAATTCCATTTATAGGTGGACCTACCGTTAAGTTGTTTTATATTTGGTGTATCCCCCTTTTTATTAAAGTTTTTAATGTATTGTGACTGTGTTAGTGTATGGAATTTTTTTTTAGAAAACAAATGTAATGAAAATGATTTTAACCAAATAAACACATCTGAAGTGATTTTTGTATTTAAATTTGATTTTTTCAAATATGTGAATTTAAATTAGGAATACATACATATAATTTATATACTTTTGAAAATTCTCTTTTTTATTGTTATTACTGAAAATGATTTTAACCTGTGAACGAAATATTAAACCAAAACAGTTCAATGTATTATCGTTGGTTTTACAAGATATAGCAAAATATTCTTATTCTTCGACTTTGTCGTTTATATCTCAAATACCTTGTAATACAAAAACTACTTATTTAAATACAAAATATGCATTTATTTAGCCGTAAATTAAAATCTGTATTTAGAAAAACGTCCATACTTTTGTTATGTAGTAACGCTCTAATGAAATTTTACATTTAAATTTTGGGCGCTTGCTTATACAACCAATATCTAATTTCCAATTTTGAATATAGTTGACCTTGAAAATTTTAGCCCTCATCGACAATAAGCAATCCACAGGAATCATTTTCTGTGTATCCAAAATTTAACACCGACCGTTTTTCTGAATGAAACAAAATGTTAGGGACGAATTAACTTTCCATTATCAGCCAATTTTTCTCTACATTGTTTTATTTTTTATTTTCGCCTGTGATTTTTGACCGTGTGATTTTAGGATGTGATATTTTCGAATAATGTGTTTTTCCGTTGTGATATTTTCGACGTGATATTCTATCGCGTGTGATTTTCTCGTGTGATCTAATTTCATAGAACTGTGCGAACTTCTATAACTGCCATAAAAGTTTTGAAAGGCAATATTTTGGTGAATTTTAAAACAATGAATAATAATAAAAGTGACAACGAAACTGATCTACCCACCCCTCCTGATATTAACACATATGGGAAAAACGCAATTATGCTTCAAATAATTTAGTGAAATTTGTGACAATTCCAATTGATTCTAGTCGGCTCAGGCCTCAATTAAATTTTATCCAGGCCCTACTAATTTTGATGAAAAAAACCAACGACAAATTAGATGAATTCCATGAAACAGAACTACTAAGGACCGCAGAACACAATCCAAAACGTAAACAAGTTTTAACAAAGCCCTTTCGTGAACACTAGTTTTAACTAGTCAATTCTAGAATTAACTAAAGGATTTAGGGAAATCTAGATGATTGAAGAAAAGATATATTTTATTTTATAAGAATTGAAAATAAAACTTCTAGACATAAAAAAGAAAGAAGCTAACAGTGCGTTTGATAGTGATTTAAAAAATTCTTATAATAATATGAATTTGATGGGCGAAGATATTGATATAGCGGAAAATATCGTGGAGTTGAATCACCCAATTCAGAAAATAGCGAACCATTGAGGCTAATTTCAACGAACACATTGCAAAAAAGAAATGTTAACTGAGAAAATGTTGTCTGAGAAAATTTTAATGGAGAAAATACTGAGTGCCCAGAAAAAATAATTTTATTAATTTTCGGATTTGTTTGCAATATTGGTAAATGCTTCGTCAACCTTGCAGATATAAATCAAAGAAGCTATATCGCTCATATCGCTTCTACTGATAGATGTATTCTACGAATGTGATCATTAATCAAGCTGTGTTTCGGTAAATGTCAGATGGCTCATGTCTAGAGTAAGTTACTTGTTAAAACCCCTCATTAAAACTCTGTTAGCGACTTCCAGTGACTTGATTCGCCGGCTCAGGCGAGATCTTGCTAATAAAGACATACACAAAGCAAATTACTTCCCAGTTAGAACAAGCTAGAAGAATATTATGTATCGTTCGGTATAAATAATTCAATCTTTATATGAATTTCCGTTGGCTCCACCAATTAAAAAAGGCTGAATTAAAAAAAGTGAATTAAAAATAGTGATTTTTGTATGAACACCTGTTACTTTTTTTAATTCATTTTTTTCACAAATTTTTTGAAATAAAAAATTTATTCTTTTTCATACAATATTCGCTATTTTTATTTCATTAATGAACTCTTTTTTTAATAAAGCCTTTGTTAATTCGTGAAGCCATTTCCGTTTTCTTATATGTACATATCTACATACGGTAGCCAAAGCAAACCATGGTACAAGCGGCAATACATAGTCACTTTGTCGATACCACTCTCTCAAATTTTACTGGCGATCTGGCGCCCTATTCTTGAACTATTGCGTTAATTTTCTGTATCGAAAATATTCGTAATGGTTCAAGAATATGGTTCTGATTTGAAGAGTAATAAAAAACCGATATGCATTTGAATTCAAAGATATTTTCTTAGATTTAATTGAAATAATTGGTAGTTCAGCCAGTTTAAATTAAATATTGTAATACGGTTTAACTAGATAAAATATCTAATTTATATAAATACTTTTTTTTCATCCAAAATCCAAAAACAGTTTTTCCTGATTAGAATTAACAATAAAAAATCCAATGCCTTAATTCTGTGATTATAACAATTATTGCTTTCTTCAAACCAAGAGGAATCAATTTTGTTGGTAAGATCAATACACTCTCTGTCTTATAGTTTTCTTTAAGATATTTAAAATGAATTCGTTTTGCAAACGTTTGTTGAAAATGATAAATATACATCCTACACAACTCGAAAAATTTGGCGCTAGCTGCCGAGAAGGTTTGACCTTTTGACTCGAATTTTATATTTAATAAATATTCTCTTGGTATAATTATATTCCTTTCCTTTAGGAGATGCAAATTGTTGAGATCCTTATTAAAAAAATCAAATAAATCGTTAAATTTTTTTAAAAGAATTTCTGTCGCCGTTGCCCAGTCTATTTCTTCATCATTAAATTTACCTAAATGTAATGAGAGGTTTATCGCCGAATCAACGTAGTTGCTAATTATTTGAGTTGCAAGGCATACTCTCATTTTAGCAAAATTGTTGGGCTCGATATGGTTTATGGTCAGTTTTGGACACATTTTGACACTAGTGATTTTGTCGAACTCGTATATTTTTTTAATAAACTTGAAATCTGCCATACCATTAGAAGTTTCCAGAATATTAGAAATTAATATATTCCCCACTGATTTAATGAGATGTGGTGTACAGTAAAATGCAAAAAATTGTTTATTCTTAAAAATAAAATACGGCGTGTCGTAATTTATTTTTAAAATGTTGTATAATGCACGGTTATTGGAACCTTGATCACACACTAAAGCACGAATGCGGATATTATTTTCAAAACACTTTTCTAAATTTCGTTTTATTTGAATTTCCAGTAGTTCACCTTTTATGGCTGAATTTGATAAAACATGCCCAACAACAAAATTCCATGAGGTAAGGAGGCCTCTAATTAAAAAAACGCAGACTTCTTTTCCAACTGCACTCGACCTGTGCACGCCGTCTGTACATATACCGTCTATACAATCCATTGCGCTATTGTACTCCACCGAAGGCTTTATGTGAATTTCATCGAAAACTAGAACACATTCATTTTCTTGTGGATTAGTACTATTTTCAAGATGAGTTTTAATTTTTAAGAAACTATCATCATGAATTCCGAAAGAGAGAGTTTTAATCGGTAGCCAGGTGTTTATTGTTGATCTGGAAGGTAGACGAAATCCTAAATCTTTTAAATAATTATAAACGATGGTGCTTTAAAATAAAGTTCTAGTGCAATATCGCGCTCTTGTTTATTGTAAATTTGTTTAACCGATTTATTTCGGAGTATCATTAAACAAAATGCTCCAGGGATTTCTTTCACGTACGTAAAAAGTTGAATTTCATTTACGATTTTATTGCTAGAGGCTTTTTTAGAACTCAAACTGCGTTGCTTTTCAATGTATTTGAAATGTTTCTTATAGGCGATGGCATTTAATAGAAAAAAAAAAAAATTCTTCTAAAAACTACAACTCGACTTACAATTTAAGAATTTAAAATTTTCCCAATCAAAAAAATTATAACTAGTACTTACGTTTTAATAAAATTGTACACGGTGAGTAACGCGTTTACCTGTTTAAACTAATTTTTTTAGATTTTTTAAATGATTTGCTAAATTGTCAGGAGAAATGAACCATTTGCAGTACAGAATATTTTTAATTAAACATGTATCCAAAAAGTTCTAGTTGAAAAACCTAAAAAGCGTTCTCCTAAAAATCAACGTTTTTGACTTATCGTTATCTGGCACGGATAGTGCGAATTATATAATAATAATATACTATATTATATAAATTGTGTATAGTCAATAAATTTGTAAATAAATATGTACCATATAACCAGGTACATATACTAGATAAACATCGTATGTTTCAGCATCAAATATATAGTTACCTATTTTAAATTTATTTGAAGAAATCAAATTTAAATTCAAAAACTCGCTTCACTACTTGATGCACCTACATTTATGTATATCTATTTCGTTTGGTTATATGTATTTGTTTTCGTCACTTAAGCCTTGTTCAGACTACATTAGTAGTTTAGTCGAGTAGCGAGTATTTTAGTAACTAACTATGTCTGAACAGCAAAATTTTAGTCGAGTTGATTAGTAAATGATTTAGTCGAGTCGATCCAATTTATTCTATTTTTTTTAGTCGAGTAAAGCCCGACTACTCTTCAAAACAAATCAAAATAAAAAAAAAACAAAATAAACCACTGCGAACATGTTGATTTAGTCGAGTTCGTTAGTTGCCGTAAAGATGTCATCTCATTGGAGCGAAGAAACAACGAAATATATAGAACATGGTTGTCTATTTAGTTCGTTGCGTATTCTCTTCATTTCGAGACACTGCTCACTCACTTCTCACTTGTAACTTTTACTCGACTGTAGTGCGAACGATTTTTGGTCAGTTCATCGATTTTAGTTACTAAAATACTCGCTACTCGACTAAATTACTAACGTAGTCTGAACAAGGCTTTAGGGTAAAATCACTTTCAGTATATTTGCTTTCCTTTCAGTAATTATAAAAAAAAATATTCGACGCGATATATAAAATATACAATACAACAATACGAATAAAAAACCTATACACTTAGCCAGTCACAAATCACAATACATTTGACAATATGTATTAAAAACTGTAACAAAAAGGGGGATACACCAAAATATAAAACAACTGAACGGTAGGTCCACCTATAAATGGAATTCTAAATTATTTTCACCAAAACTAGATGGCATTATGAATTTTGAAACTGTGATAAAATTAATTATGAAAAAAATTTCCGCTAGATGAGTTACTGTGCATTCGTTCTCAATATTAAAAATAAATTTGGCGAAAATTTTCCATGAGATCGGCAATATTATATTTGGTTTTACCAAACAAGAAACTAAAATGTTTTAATGATTTTAGAATACCACTTCACATACTTAGAATATTATCGATACTCGAAGATTTTTCATATTCTAGACGTTTCAAAATAAAGAAAATTCGCAAATTCAAAAATATTTACAACCTGGAACTATATAGAACATTTTAAATTTTTTTGAAATTCCTAATATCGCATTTTCATAAATTTGACATTTAATACAGATTATTGGTGAAATTGTTAAAATTATGAATTGTTTGGAGTTTGGACTTTTGAGGATTTTAAATTTCGATCTTTTAAATATTTTAATATTATGTATTTCAACCTCTCTTGTATTTTGTCCTAGTACGAATTTTAAAAACGAATTTTAAGTTTGGGTGTACAAAACCTCAGTGTAAAATCTCAAAATACAAATTCCACAAATAGATGCCTCTCAGTTAAATGTTAAGCCTAGTTTAAACCTCTTGTGAACATGAACGTGGAATATGTTGAATTAACTAGTTTGTTTCATAGCGAAAATATGAACAAAACTCAGTGGTATAACCTGAATTTTATTTATGTACACAATTGCATTTGAGAATTGCCAGTAAAACTTCACTTATTTCAAAGAAAACCAAAATCTAGTATCATTATTACCCTTTTCGACTGTTCCACACTTCTTGTCACAGGCGACAACAAATTAAGTGTGGAGGAAATTTCACTCCACAATTCCTTTTTTCTTTGGTTACCGCCTGCCTGACCAAATCCAAATAATATTTCGGCATATTCTTTGATTAAATCTAACAATGCCGACTTTTGTTGTGATGTTATTCGATTCTGAAAACACATAATGGTGATTATTTTTAAAATAAATGAATAATGCACCATTAATTTATTTGTGTACATAACAAAAATAAAATTATTTGATTAATATTTAAGTTAACTTAACTTAACTTTATTTACTTTACATAAACAAAAAAATATGTCGATATATATCATAATATATTTTACACAAATAAAATTAATTCTTACCATTTTGCTTCAATTTAATTAGATTAATTTATTTCTATATGACGTGTATTTATTTCCACATAACATAAAACGTCAATTCTCCATCTCAATAGCACGAGAAAACGGAGAGTAAGCAATATCATTTTTTTTTTATTTTGTTTTTTTTTACCGATTTATACCGATTCGGTAATTTTTAATGCTTATTGTCACACTCTCAACTCTAATACACATAAAAAAAAACACAACACACAATAACAATATTTAACACTACACACAGTGTACGTATACAAATATCCCGTAGTCTCGTAGTCTCGAAAAGGCAACAAAATTGAGGTACAGGACCCGTACGTGTTGTCAAAACCACAAAAGTTATTTAACGTTATTTGTAGTATTTTTTTACCCAATAAATTAAAAAAATTTAATAATGAGTGAGAAAGAGTGCAATAAAATGGTGTTTATTAAAATGATTAGTGATCACAAAATCATTTTAAATAATTCTCAGTTACCCGAAGGAAATATGATGCGTTCGGGCCAATTAACGAGACACAACTAATGAAAAAAATTAACAATATGAAAACAGATGTAAAAAATAAATCCGACAGGGAGCAGGAACTTCTGGATATTTTACAGACTAATGATAACCCAACATTCACAAAAATATCAGGAGGGACTTCAGCTGGATTTTCAAATGATGATGAAATACATGTGAATGCAGAAGAAAATAGTTGTGCTCAACATAAAGTTATGCAAAATGAAGCAACATAAAATTTGTATTGGTGAATTATGAAGTGCAACTCGAACTTTATAGTGTAAGATCGGGAACCGTCGTTTTAACTGCACAAAACAACGCTCAATTATTACTCTTTATTTTGTAAATAAGCGATTGAACCGTATCCCTCATCGCCAAGTAAAACAGCATTAGTGGTAATGCTATTCATAAAATCAAATAATGACAAATTTCGTAAAATTCTACTGTCATGAACTGAATCTAGCCTTTGAAAATCCACGCTGGTTAATTTTTCAGTTTCAGATATGCATCGCCGAATTGGCCAGGTTTATTCATTTTAACGTGTATACAATAAATAACACCGATTGCGTATGGAAATTTAAAATTGGTTAACCACAACTCTTTACCGTTCCTTACCGTTTTAGGAAACTTTATCCATTCGTTCGATTTTTTTAAAATATTATTTGTAACATCTTTAATAACACGACAAACTGTACTTTGATGACTCAACACCATTTTGAAAGCCAGGATCAGACACGTAACGAAGAAAAATTCGTATTTTGTCAACAGGGCTAACTGCACTACCTCTGTTTTCAAACAAATTACCAATAAAATAATCAGCTAACCACTTTATATTATTTTTATTAAACCAATATAATTTTTTTTACAAAATTTCTCATCTAAATTTGTACGTTCTTTATAAATTTTTTGTTGGGTTAATATCATTAACGCAGCCATACTTCTGATTATATTGACGAATTACTAATCACTAAACTGATTTCAAGCTGCAACAGAGCAGAATGAAATATTTCTAGTGTTTACTTCTAAATTTTAGCAAATGCTAGTAGTTTTTATGCATTCGGCCCAATGTATCAAGTTTCGAAGCGACAAAACTAAAGCACAATTACAAAATGAGACTTTGCTTCAATCGTCAGGTGTGTGTTAGACTATTAAATATATTCAAATGCATATAAAAATGTTCCAGTTATATTTTTATAACTAAGTATGATCTTCATGAAATTATTGACCCAGGTGAATAAACACTTTATAAATTAATTGCTATACATCAAGTGCTTCAATTTTAAAAATTAACGTGTAATAAATACCCACTTTAAGCAGAAATTAATTTGCGATTTTTATAACGGTGACACACTAAGTTTGATTGTTAATAAATGTGGAATCAACCATTTTATTCCGTCAAGAATAATAAACAGTTATCGTTTTTCCTATTCTGAGGGAACTACAGACCGAATGTAGCAGAAACCGAAAGAGCCTTATACGTGACGACACGTGAATCACCTGGTGGACTTAATGATCCCTATATCTCAGAAACGCCAATTAAAACTTAAGCTTGGGCACTTCATGCCTCCAACGATGAAGATGAAGTGGAGATGGGTTTACCAAAAACAAATCTTCTAAAAATTTGCTTAAAGGAGTGCTGAAAATTTTAACCAATTTTCGAAGGCTTGGAATGGCATCCCCAGAAAGAAATTGATATTCTTATTAAGTAAAAGACTCGAAGATGTGCAATATGTTGAACGTTGAACCTAATTAGATTCAATTTTTTAATTACACGATATTATCAATTATAATGTTTTCATGTTAAAGCTGATGTTTAAAACTTTTAAGATTTGACAAAATAAAATAAAATGGTAATTTATTTTCTTATTTTATTTAACAAAGTACAAATAAAGACCATTTCATGCTTTAGTTTTGTCCGACACTTGATACATGAAGGGATATGGAAATCAAAATATGTAATATGTGTAATCTATTAATACGAAGACCCAGACAAAACCACGGCGCGCGTAGCGCGATAATTTATTTAAAAATCTATGGTATGATCAAGAAATAGTCAGTTTAGAGATTTTAAATTTTATCAGTTGCGATATACATAGTATGCTCTAAGATTTTTTATAGCATGCTCTAAGGGTAATTAAATAACCAATACTCGACTACCCGGGTACTTTAAAACTCGAGTAATTTGGATACCCTAGTATAATATTGAACTAAAATTAAGTAATCTTACGACAAGACGTCCGTTTACCGCAATGCTCATTTGGAACTGAGATTTGGATTTGCAAACGTGATTGAGAAGATGAAACATTTTAACAACCAAACACTATTCAGGTTCCTTTGGCAATAATTATTTTACTCACATATTGATTAACCAAATTTAACTTTACATATTTGGCCCAGTTTCAAAAATCCGAGAAAAAACTCAAATGCAATAATGGAAGATGACTTTTTTGAGCTTACATGCTAAAGTTCAATATTTCTCAATGGTGTGGTAATAGCAATCATAAACCATAAAGTTTAATGCAAAAACGGTGTAAGCCACCTTTACTTTAGGTTCACTAGCTGGCAGCACCTACAACTTCTTTGTATGTGAGAGTAAGAATGGAATAAAGCTCAACTATGAAAAATTCCTGTTTTAGTCCATTATTTTACATTTAAAATTGAGAGTTTTGATTTCCAATTTCCAATGTAATAAACTTTTACTTAATTTGCAACCTTATTAAGTTTTATAGCTATGGTTTGAAAATCGTTGAAGAAAATAGTTCTACATATTGATTTAAATTGAACCAAATTTTTTTTTCTATTTTGAACAACTTCACACAGACCATTAAATAAAGAAAAATATAAACAAATAGAACCACTTTGTCTTGCCAGTATTGAGTTTATGTAAATTACTAACATTTTAAGCACGAAGAAACTTAAAAATTCCAAAATTTATAATCAGAAGATCAACAAACAACTTTTGGGAAACATAAACAAAAGCGTAAATGGCGGAAAGTTGTTTTGAATGTGTAGCGCTGAGTAAAAAAAATTATGAAATGTGATTATTTTATTGTTGTAATTTCTTAAGATACAGGGTGTCAAAAATTTAAAAATTTCATGCATTTAGTGTTGTATTTATTGCTGTAGAAAAAAATCTAATTATCCGAAAATTAAAAAAATTAGCTGATTTTAAAGTTAAATGAAAGGGATTACAAATCAGTTATAAAAATGGTACCATCTATCGAAGAACCACGTTTGAATTTTTGGCCGATGTGTATTTTTTTGTCTGTTTCCTGATTTAGTTCTATTAAACATACCAAAAAATCAGCGCAAGATGTTATAAGATGTTATGTTTCGTTTTCTTGCAAAATACGTGTAAGTACGATAAGCTAGAATTTATTGTGTCTCAAAATAAAATTTAAAACAAAAGTTATAAAAAATATTTTGTTACAACATAAAGACAAAAATTTGAAAATATTGACTGAAACATTAAATCACTAGTTCCCATATTGTTTTTAATTTCTTGAACCTACTAGTTTATCGGATGTGTTTGAAATTATATTAAGCATTTGGACTAAACTCAAAAATCAGCTAGAAATGCGTTTCGCAAGGATCAATACAGGGTTAGTTTCTATTTACTTTTTTTATCAATGAATTTTTTAAAATTTCGATTCAAGGTATGTTACAACCATGTGCCTGACGAAATGGCAATTGTGTTTAATACTAAATCATTTGATGGCTTAAATAATAGGTGGTACAATTGCTAACTGTTACAACAGTTTAGTAACTCGTTGAACTTTAACAAGTTAAAAATGAACGTCGGTAAAAGTTATGATATTTGATTCAAATTTATTCTGGTTATGAAATAAGCCTGAAAAATGTAATCTTACTGTTGAGTTGCCGATTTGTATTGTCAAAACAATGTTCTTTCAAGTAGCTCAAATATGTTACATGAAAACTTATAACGTTAACTAAGCTAATCGACAAGAGATGGCACCTTTTAATTTTTAATAGAGAGCTTGTGTTGCGGTTTAATATTAATGAATTTACATAGATGGCAACTGAGGCAACAACTTAAATTTATTGGCGATTCAGAAAAAGTTTATTTTTCTATACATTAAGAAAATAAAAACATTGTAAATTATGGTAACATTTTTTTTTAAAAACAACTTGTTAAATATTTCGCAAAATTACAAAAGGTTTTAAAAAATCACTCGATCGATTTTCGCTTATTAGGCCATCATTCAGGAGTATCTACTAAACTGTAAAATAAAAATTTAGTTATTTATATATATAGTTGGAAAAGCAAAAATGAAACAAAATATACAAATTAAAAATGTGGGAGTGGTAAACAATAAAATTGGTGACAGCAATAAACATTAAAAATTAAAAATTAAAAGGGGGTGAGTTAAACACAGGTATAATGATTATTGATTAGTCAAACGGTCGAATAACAAAATTCCAGATGTTGATTCCCCCCCCCCCCCCCCTTTTTATTTTATTATAGCCCGACGTATTAGTAATTTATGGAATGTTTATGAGTATGGGAATAAAACCGTGCGGGGTCGGTAATCGGTGAGAACGGATTTCTCTCTGTTCGTTGTGGATATTTTGGTTAAGAAATACCTATAGCTTTTCGGATTTCGTTAAGACAACTTAGAATCTTAGAAACAACAACATCTGGAATTTTGTTACTCGGCCCTAATAATCATATACCTGTGTTTAACTCACCCTCTTTTAATTTTAATGTTTATTGCTCTCACCATTTTTATTGTTTTACCACTCCCACATTTTTTATTTTGTATATTTTTGTTTCAATTTTTTGCTTTTTCCAACTATATATATATAAATAACTACATTTTATTTTTACAGTTTAGTAGATACTCCTGATGATGGCCTAATAAGCCGAAATCGATCGAGTGATTTTTTAAACCTTTTGTAATTTTGCGAATATTTAACAAGTGTTTTTAAAAAATTTAAAAATGTGTGTACTAAGTGTGTTCGCCAAGCGCCTACGGCAGAAGAAAGTGTAAAAAGTATGGTAAAAATTTATTACAAATTAACTTAAGAAAATTGTTTGCATTAATGAAAATTGTTTGTATATAAAAAGTGAAAGGTGAACAAGTAGATAAGGCAAGAAAACATCATTTTATCAGATTTTTAGTTTAAACGAAATGTATGTGAAACAGTTTAGTTCTATTTAGATCATGAAGCTGAGTCAAACTTCAACCAGGGTTCATAGACAGCTACTACTTAGTTATTACAGGGCTGAATTTGTAAACGCAGTCTTACTACCACAAAGATTGACAACACAATGGGTGGTGCGTCCGAAATGGAAAATGTGCATTTAGCGGAGACACATTTAGAAAACTACATGCGATGTATATTTTAGGCCTATTTTATTTGCCAAATTCAATATTGGTATTCATTTCGGAATCGCGTCCCTGCTAAAAAATACTATTGAATTTTGAAAACCAAGTACACAGCGGGTATTCACGAATACCAAAATGGTATTGGATCCAAGGCATATTTTTTGCAAATGGTCAAATAAAATGCGCCTTTTATGTGCATTTTTAATACATCAGTTTAATTGTCAATTTATACTTAATTAACCATATTTATCGATTTATTAATTTGGTTTTGCCCAATTTAATTTAATTTAATGATTTTAATGAAATTTAGTTTAATCCAAAAATGCACATTTTAAAAAATTAGCATTTAATTCGCATTTCGGACGCACCCAATGATGAATACTTCACAACAACCAAATTAAAGCACGCCTTCCAAAGATTAGTATTCCAACGCTTGAAGGAAAATTACATGAATGGCAATCTTTTTCGACATTTACAGTTCTACGATTCGCACCAGAGACAATTTGACGGCAGCTCAAAACATTCAATATTTGAGAGAAATTGCTAAGGGAAGAAGCTGCGGCACTTATTCGGCATCTTTCCGTAACTGATGCAAGTGACGCATTCCAGAAGCCTAACACAAGGATAACCAAGTATAATTCAACAAAACGCCACTAATATTAGGAAACTATCGAATGCCTTGGATGAGTCGCATAGAGCGTTAAAATCATTTGGCCCAGATGCCGAAAAGCGTGATAATTGGCTAATACATACTGCACTGAATAAACTAGATAATGGAACCAAGGTCTCTTTGGGCATAGGAAATAGCGGAAAATGATCTTCCTAAAATTGATGAATTGCTCACGTTCTTGGAAAATGAATAGACATGATAGAATCCATAAAGGGCTATTCGAAGAAAATAACTACAGTACGACCATCAGTTACCCGAATTTATTCAGTTGAAGCAGCGCCAGAAATTATTTGTTCAATATGTAAACAAAATATACACATGTGACGTATACAAGAGCATGACATCGAAGGACAAGCGAGAAGTAGAGATATCAACACTGTCACAGGAAACACCATACATCATTGCATGGATCTACAGATGGAGCAAAGGCATTCAGCGAAGATCAGTAAGCAGGTTCAAGGGTTCATAAGCTGATCTATCAAAATCAATGGAGCAAGAGAACTTAAAGCGAAAACGAAACGAAAGCGTACGCCCGCCGTAAGACAAGTTAGCTTCCCACGGGATACTGCCAACTGCGTTAATTAAGGTTCAAGACGGCAACGGTCAGAGCAAACATTCTGGGCACTACTTAAGTCAGCATCAGAAATCATCCTTTATTTCTGAAGTGTATATTGCAAGGACTTAAATTTCAACCGTGAAAATGCGATCAAGGTATAAGCATACCGATCGGTTATTTAAACTACTTTAAAATCGAAGAGCATAGAGACACGACAAATGTGTTTGAATCGGACCCATACAGACATGCCAAAGGCCCTCCAATGGGGCCCTTATGAAGACGCATTTAAATACACAGTCCAATTATTAGATAATCGCGGCAACACACTAAGCGACACTATTTTCGGATGCTAGCCGTACTTCGACCCGCTTGGCGGGTTGTCACCAATAGTAGTCAGAGTGAAAATTCTATTCCAAAATCTCTGAATTCGGAATCTAAGCTGGGATGAGGAGCTGCCGCCAAACATTTTGAAACAATGGATGACATTTAGAAATGATATAATCGAAATTGCCAGCTTTGCGAATACCGAGATGGCTAGTTTATTGCTTAGTGGAGACAAGCGAAGGACAAATGGCAAACATAATTGCATTTAAATCCACGTAATAGGCATACATTGCTGCTATTGAACCGGATGAAAATTGGTGGAGGAGTCCCTGATGCAGCTAATATCTAGAACCACATTATTTACTGATTCGCAAATAGTACTGGATTGGTTATTGGCGCGTCCAAGGTGTTGAACCACTTTCGTGGCAAATCGGATAAGTGAAATAATGCAGTTTGCACAAGCGAGAATACTGGTGGGGGATGTTGCGTCAAAGGCCAATCTGGCTGATATTTGGAGTTGGCTGAAAGTAAGCTATGGTGGAGTGGGCCATATTGGGATAGTTGATGCCGATCAGAATGATGGCTAATGTCTTCTTATTTAGATTTTAGAAATGGAGATTATGTTGATCTTAAGAACTTTCTCGATGGGGGTGGACTGGATTTTCTGTTACCAAAACAACGCCGATTGTTGTGCGGATATTTTTTATCGTATCTTAAATGTCGTAATTGATCAATTCATTCCACGTAAATCGACGGTAAAATTAAATGTGAACCGTGGTATAATAGATCACTCACAAATTTGAAACATCGAAAGAATAAATTGCATAAAATATATAAATCGAATCTATTTGATTTAAACTATCGGTTATATGTATAGCAATCTACGAACAGACTTTAATACATTGAACAAGTTTTTATACAATTGCTAAGTCATGCAGATCGAAAATGACAAACAAACGACCCTAGGCGGTTCTGGTATTATATGGAGTACAAAAAGAATTCTAGTGGATATCTGTTCTAATGCATCTCAATGGTATCGTTTCAAACGATAACCAAGTGACCATGTAATCTATTTGCCGACTTTTTTGAAGGAGTATATACTAGGAATTATACAAGTTTGCTCCTCGATTAGTTGTGATAAGGCAAGTATTAGCTCGAACTTAACTTTAACATATCAGGAGGTTTTAATAGCTTTAAATCAGCTCGATGTAAAAAAAGTTGGCCATCATCAATTATTCCAATTTTTAAGTCTGGTTCGCCGTAGTGGTGTTCCAATTATCATGAATTTCTTTACTTTCAAGTATCCCGAAACTCTTTGAAAGTCTAGTTAATGCCCGATTATTTTTTATAATTAAAAATGTTTATAGCGAGAAAACAACATGGCTTCTATAAAGGTCGAACTACGGTTATAAAACCTCGCAATCTTTAATAGTTATGTTTTAGGGGCGCTTGAATTTGGTTTCGAACGGATGTATTGTATACAGATTTCAGTAAGGCCTTTGAATAAGGTAGACCACGATTTGTTAATTAGTAAACTCTATCAATTAGATTTCAAATCAAATACCATAGTGCAATGGATATGATCATATTTGACTGGTAGAAAGCAGTATATGTTAGAATCAACAACTCCATTTCCAGAGCGTTTTTAGCATCGTCTGGAGTACCCCAAGATAGTTACCTGGGACCACTCCTTTTTAATATTTTGTGAATGACGTGATTGGTTGCCTGTCTAACTCAGAAGTTCTTTTTACGCGGACGATTTAAAAATCTATAAAAACCATTAGGGGCATTTCTGATGCATTATGATTTCAAATTGATATCAATAATTTCGTTGAATGGTGTAGTACAAACTTCTTACATCTTAACAGTTCCAAATACAAAACTATGACATTTAGAAGAGGTCGGAATGCTGTCTTAACCGATTATATAATCGACGGAGTACTGGTCGAACGAGTTCTGTAATTCGACATTTAGGTGTTCTTTACATACCTAACTTGTCTTTTAATTTTCATGTCGACAGCGTCATTGCAAAGGCTAACAGTATGTTAGACTTTCTGAAAAGACAATGCCGGGAATATAGAGATTCATACACACTGCGCACTTTATATATGGCATTTGTTAGATCCCATATCGAGTACGCTGCTGTTATTCGTCGGCCTTTTACCATAACTATTCAGATAGGATCGAAGCATTCAAAGCGTTTTCTTAAATATGCGCTTCGCTTCTTGCCTCGTGACGGCCGTGGCCCAGATTACATTTTACTACCTTACAATGGGAGATGTCAGTTATTAGCTCTGGAATCGCTTAGTGCTCGTAGAAACGCGGCAATTTCTATGTTTGCGCGTGATTTGATTCTGGGACACATTGACTGCTCTGAGCTTTAAAACTTTATTCGTTTTATGTACCGTCTCATAATTTGAGAAGGCGTGCATTTTTTGCAGTTACCTAATAGAAGTACAAATTACGGGAAGAATAAATTGATCTACAAATCGACACTTTTGTTGAATTCCGGTTGAAAACTTTGTTCGATTTTGAGATATCGAGGAACGTTTTTCAGAGAAATATTCTCGAATTATTTAAATTTTAATTTTTGTTTTTTTAAATGACTTTTATTGTATTTATGTTGACGTATGCCGATCAGTAGGTATTATAAGGTATTATTTATACTGTTGGTCTAATAAATATAAACTTGATGATATGTCATTAGGTAAAAAAATTCTTTGAAATGCGCAATGTCAAAAGATATGGGTTTGCTAAAGAAATGGGTTCCATATACATAGCATGGTTCTGAGCTCTAAATCCAAATTCCATGCATTTCAATTTGAGAAGTACAGTGCATGATCTCTCTAACTAAATTTAAAAAAAAATTAGAACCGGATGATAGAAGATCCTAAAAGAAAAGCATTAAATAAGAGAAGTAGGTAGTTCACAATGGTGGCAAACGGATCCAATATACAGCGTAAATAAAAATAAAACTGATTCTTTTGTGAAAAATAGCAATAAAGTAGTCGTCGAGTTTCACGGAATCCCCAAGGCGCAGACCATTTGTTTGCTAGCTAACAAATAATGTTGTGTAATATTGATTTTAAAACGGACATTTACTGATTTTTAAAATACTAAATACATGTGGGAAAAACTTATTATAGACCATGGTTATTATCAATCTTCTATTATCCCTTTCCAATTATATTTGTCAACGTATTCATCACTTCTCTAATAAATTTTAAACTTCCACACTTCACAGCAAATTCCTAATTCAAGCATTTTGTTGTTATTTTATTATTCTTTACCATTTTTAACAATGAGAAAATACGAAGAAAAATTTACCACCCAAATCAAAATCAATTTAACTTCAATTTAAACAAATAATCGAATCAAAAAAGATTAAATAATTCTACGAAAGCTTTAAAAGCTTTCACTAATAAAAGAAAATTTGAGAGAACAACAGAACAAGCAAATTACGAAAGAAAAACAAAAATTTTAATTTAATCAATTTCTCTTCTTCTGCGTCCGTCATTCTTCATACGTACAAAGCCGTTTCATTCTTTCGATTATTTGTCATATTACACACGTAAACCATATCAAAATTTATGTATTGTTTGAAAGAAATGAAACTGAACAAAACAAAAAATAAAAACCCTATCCATAATAAGACTAAGACGATGAAGAAGAGGTGTATGAAATAACATCACTCTTTTTGAGCAAAAAAAATTCTGAACTTAATATTTTTTGTGCTGTGCGGTTTTTTTTTTTTTGTTGCTTTCGTTGAAAATGAAAAATTGAATTGACCCAAAAGGATGAATGCTACCCGTCTAAGAAGAAAACAAAAATAGATAAATATTGTATTATAGACCGGAAAGCTGGGTGACTCAAAAGTTTTTGTAATTCTTATATTATATATACATAGTTTGTATTTGCTAGGACTCGATAGCCACAAAAAAAAATAAAAATTTCAATTTCCGAAATTCTAAAATTCATTACTTTCGTTTAGAAGGACACAAATATAGCACACACACACACAGACACAGAAGACAAAAAATATGATTTTACTCTTTTATATTACCGAATACAGCTTCCGACATCATTATTGTGTGTGTTATTTGGTAAATCGATAAAGCTACTCATATCGTATGTACATATTGTACGAGAATGAAGAACTCATAATCAATTTTTCGTCTTTTCCGTTTTTGAAATATGAAAAATTTTGTGTTGTCAAAATTTTTTTATTTGATGACTGATTGAATGTGTTTGCAAGTTTTTGATATGAGATTTGAATTTTGCGTTTTGCCAGTTTTAAACGGGTTTAACGTGTTTCAACTGTGTTACTCTGCTGATTAGGAACCTTATGTGAACAAATATTAACCATAAAATATAGTCTATTTATAAAACTTACCGCATATTAAGTATTATTGTTGCTTTGGTGGCACATGATGAATATTTTCTGGGGTTGTCACTGTAATTAAACCAACAAAAAATAAAAATAAATGGAAATGTTTTATTTATTTATGATGATTTAAATATTAATAATTTTTTTTTTTTTTGGGGTTAGTTTATTATTAACTGGAATACATATTTATATTTATGAATAAATTTAAATATAATTTACTATGTATTAAATTTCTGTTGAATGATTAGCTCCGTTTTTTTTTTTTGAGTGTACTGAAAAATATTTGTATAAACATTAATCCTATGAGACATGAGTTACTGACAATATTTTTATTTTATTTTTACAACTAAATTATTGGAGCAGAAAATTGTAATAATATGTCTTTTAGATCAAGATTTTTTTTTTTTTGGCAGTTTCTATAAATCATAATATACTGGAACTAAAGTTTGTGACGCAACAAAGGTATTTTCATCGTAGGCTGTGCTTAACATTTAAATTTTTAGAATGTGATACCGTCACTATATTAATTTGATTTTATTGGAATCATATATTAAGGTTTTAAAAAAACAAAAAAAAAATTCCTACACACATTTTTTAAATTTTTTAAAAAACACTTGTTAAATACAGTGAAACCTCTATATATTGGACAGCGAAGGGACTGTCCAATTTATGGAGGTGTCCAATATAAGGAAAATTTCTTCTTTTTTTAATAAAAAATTAATGGCGTGCACATCAACACTTTTATTTTGAATTCAGATTAATTCCATAGTTAATTCAACATTTCGCTATCTGATTACTTTTGTTGTCCAATTTTCAATATATAAAGGTTGCCAATATATATATAGGAAAAGGAGCATTTTTTCAAGGGACTGAATGAAAGTGCCCAAATAGAGGAGTTTCCAAAATAGAGATGTGTTCAAAGTAGGAGGTTTTGCTGTATTTCGCAAAATTTCAAAAGGTTTAAAAAATCATTCGATCGATTTCAGCTTGTTAGGCCATCATCAGGAGTATCCACTAAACTGTAAAAAATAGAAATGTAGTTATATATGTAGTTGGAAAAAGCAAAAAGTGAAACAAAAAGGGTAAAAAAAAAATTGTGGAAGTGGTAAACAATAAAAATGGTGAGAGCAAAAAACATTAAAAATTAAAAAGGGGTGAGTTAAATACAGGTATATTATGATTAGTCAACGGCCGAATAACAAAATTCCAGATGTTGTTTTTTTCCCTTCTTTATTTTATTATAACCCGACGTATTAGTCATTTAATGGGATGGTATAAGTATTGGGAATAAAACAGTGCGGGGTCGGTAATTGGTGAGAAACGGATTTCTCTCTGTTCGTTGAGGATATTTTGGTTAAGAAATATAGCTTTTCGATTTCGTAAGATTCTAAGTTGTCGAAACGTCCGCTTTTTGGTTGTACATGTAATATTTCTAAATTGTTTAAACTGGATGTGTGATTTTCTAACGTTAAATGATTATAAAGGGATGATCCATGGCTACCAAGTAAATGTTTTTAACTCTAATTTCAAAATTGCGCCTAGTCTAGTCTGCCCGATATAAGAGAAACTACAATCATTGGAATTGATCTTATAAATGCCAGATTTGGAAAGGCGATCATTTCTTGGTTTGTTGTTAAAAATTATTTTCTTAATTGTTTATTGTTATAAAAAGCAAAGCTAATATCTGTATATTGTGTCACGATGTTACTAATCCGTTGGCTAGTTTTTCCTATATACTCTAAGCGGCGCCAATTTTTCGACATTGGGCTATCAGGTGGATAAATGGATTTACTGTCAATTGACCGTAAACAATTGATCGTGAACAATTGATCGTACAACAATTGATCGTACAACAATTGACCGTGGAAACAATTTATCGTAGATACAATTGAATATGCAATTTCGAAAAGGGCACATCTCGTATATTTTGATAACATCGTTTTTTCACTTTTTATTTATTTATTTATTTATTAAAGCAAAACAAAAAAAAATACAATTCGAGAGTAATAACTCTCACTATTAAAAAATTGTATACATTTCCATAAAAAAAAAGAAAAAGGTACCAAGTAAAAATTATAATAAGTAAAGTTAAATACAATAAAATTAACAAAAAATAAAACTAATTATAAAAAAAAATAAAATATAAATAAAATAATAATAATAAAATATAAATAATATATAAATAAAATAATAATAATAAACTACAATTTGCTGAATCATTGAAGGAAATGCCGCTTGAAATTAGAAACCGTTGAATTTCTTATAACAGGATCAATATCATTGAAAATGTGAATGCCGCGAACAAACGTACTATTATGATAAATTTTACACGCATTTTTCGGTATAATAAGCGCTCTCTTACGTAATGATTGGCCAAAATGCAACTGGTTATACAAATATAACGGTTCAGTGTTGTTTAATATTCTATAAATAAAATAACAAACTCTATAATTATAGTAATCAGAAATTTCAATATTCAGTAAACTTGTCTTAAGATGAGATATATGATCATACTTTCTTAAACTAAAAACATATCTAATACAAGCATTAAATAAAAGATCAACCATATATTTACAGGAATGAGATAATTCATAGTAAGCCTCACACCCATATAGAAAATGCGGTAGGAGGTATGCAAAAAACATAGTTTTCCTAAAACCAATGTTAGTGAAAGAGGAGGTTCTCCATAAAATTCTAAGCATTCCGAATATTTTAACTCCAATATTTGAAATATGATCAACCCACGACAGAGTCTGATTCATAACCAAGCCAAGATTCTTAACCGTTTTGGAGAACGGAATAATTACATTATTTAAATAAATTGGCGGAAAACTACTAGTGTCAATCACAGTATTATAAATAACAATCGCCTGCGATTTAGACGAGTTTAAAGACAAACAATTATCTGATGCCCACATAGAAATGGCTGACAAATCCTCATTTATATTATCAATTACAGCTCTAACACTATTAATGGTCCCTTTTAAATAAATCTGCAAATCGTCAGCATAAAGATGGTACGACGCACAATTAATGACAGACGAAAGACTATTAACATATAATAAAAACAGAAGAGGTCCCAACACGGAACCTTGCGGTACACCTGAACTCAATGGTAAAACCTTTGAAAACTGCCCAGCAACAAATACTGTTTGTTTGCGATCAGATAAATAGGACATTATTAATGAATCATGAATCATGATTTTCATCTCGATGAAAACTTGAACTCATTAACTAGCTTATGAAACAGCTTAACATAATTCACAGAGTCAAACGCTTTACTAAAATCCAATAACACAAGAACAGTGAAACATTTAGAATCACAGTTCCTCCGAATGTCATTACAAATACAGGTCAAAGCACTGGAAGTGCTATGATTAGGTCTAAAACCGGATTGAAAAGGACACAACATTTGATTATAATTTAAATATCTCATCATTTGATCTTTCATAATTACCTCAAAACACTTAGAAATACATGGTAATATACTTATAGGTCTAAAATCACATAACGATTTAGGATCTGAAACCTTCGCAACAGGCAAAACTTTCGAAATTTTCCAATTTTTCGGGAAAACAGATGTAGTTAAAATACAATTAAAAATATCAACAATAAACGGACAGATATAAGGTAAAATAATCTTAACAAACTTCAATTGAATGCCATCAAGGCCAACAGAATTAGACTTAATGCTCATAAATGCTTTCAAGACTTCTTCAACGCTAACATTGGAAAAGGAAAAACTGTTCTGTGCATCATTAAAGCAATTGTAATAATCGAGAGGTGGAATAGATGTCGGATTGCACACCAGTGTTATATAGTCATTAAATTCATTAGGGTTAGGTACAAAATTGTTTGCTTTAGCTTTGGTGATCCCAAGATCTTTACAACAACCCCAGAAACCTGAGGGGGAGTTTTTACACCTCCTAAATTTATTACTATAGAATTTAAATTTCGCTTTTCTAATTAAACTAGTTGTTATATTACGAATTTTAATATAAATTGCACGGAATTCAGTGGTACCATTAAGCTTCAGATTTCGTAAAGCAATATTCCGCTCCATAATAGCCAATTCAATTTCATTATTAAACCACAGAGGCTTACTTTTGCCAGAATTTTTAACAGTCGAGATAGGAACAGAATTCTCAAATGAATATGTAACCAAGGTATTAAAAAGATCAATTTTCATATTAATGTCTGCTATTGAATACAAATTATCCCACGGCAACTTATTAACACACTCCAACAGCGTATCAAAATTCAATAAATTAAAATTTCTGAAAGAAATTGATTTAGGTTCCAACTCAATCGCCATACTATTAACATTGTAAGAAAAAGCCAGTAAATCATGATCTGAAATATGACCTAAACTCAACTGTAGCAAATAAATGTGATAGAAATATATCACTTAAATGTGATAGAAATATATCCTCACACCTATTTTCTTTGAAATAGGCGCATCTCTTGTATTAACACAGCTACCAGTATCGGACTGTATAGCAATAATTTCGAAAATGTCACAACTCTTGGAGATGTGTCCTTTTAGAATTTAATGGATTTTATTTAATTTTTCAGAGATGTGCCCTTTTCGAAATTGCATATTCAATTGATCGTATGAACAATTGATCGTGGATCAGTTGATGATATGCACAATTGATCCTGGATCATTTGATCGTGGATCAATTGATCGAATGGACATTTGATCGAACTTCGTTGTTTCTTGGCCGATTATGATGAAATTTGACATGGGCGATGGTAATGGGCTTCTAAAATGATTTTTGGATTAAGTTCTGGAATATGGCCAATTAAGGTGGAACTTTGCATTACAAAATCTTGCAAAAATTTTTTGCAGTTTTAGTATCTGTATCTGTCTTTAGTATCTAACATAATATTGCTTATTCATAAAATTTCATTTCACAATAGAAAATTCAAAGAAGTCAGTTTTGAGTTTAGATTAAGTTATTGCAATTTTATTCACAAAAAAAAAACATAAGAAAAGATTTTAGTTAATGAAGATTTAATATTAAAGTCAGAATGGATATCTCCTTTTTCCAGAATATTTCAACAAAATATTCTGGATACGGGAGATTTAATCTTAATTTTCCAAAATTTAAATTTTCGTTTCTGGTTAATGTAGATTTAATATTAGAATTAGAATGGAAATCTCCATTTTCCAGATTATTTCAACAAAATATTCTAGATAAGGGAGATTTAATCGTAATTTTCCAGAATTTAAATTTCTTTTTTGGTTAATGCAGATTTTTAAAATAATTTTAATTTA